>CM022702.1:65587446-65916870 GCA_012295165.1 Asparagus setaceus
AACCGTTTAGGCTAAATAAGGATCCCAACGGCTTGCCCAAACAGTTTAACCCGTTTGGGAAAGATAGCCCAAACGGGCTAAACCGTTTGGGAGTTTTAGGTGATTTCTGAAATAAAATTAAATACTTATTTTCCTCCGTTATCTCCCTGTACCTAAACCCGCTCCCCGCCTAAAATTTCCCCAAAGTCAAAAAACCCCCGCGCGCCACCCGCTCCCCCCCTAAAACTTCCCCAAGGTGAAAAAACCCCTTGCGCGCCTCTCAAATCCCTAACCCCACGCGCCTCCCTCATCGACCCCCTCGAAGTTCACAGCGGCCTCTTATTCGACATCGAACTCCTCCTACTGGTATTCTTCGACATCGAACCCCTCGAATTAAGTTCACAGCGGCAGCGGCGTCTTCTTCGACATCGACTTCCTCTCGCTCCTCACCGGCGACCTCGACGACGCTGCCTCCGTCGTGGTCGGAGGCTGCAGCATCGCCTCCTCCTCAGGTCGCCTCTCTACAAAACCCTAAACCTAATTTGACCTTCTAACCCAAATTTCCCTATTTACAGCAAATTAATCGACTTCCGGACGTCGCCTTCTCTTCCTCAGACATCCTCTTTCTCGAGCAGACATATTTAGGGTAATTTCTGAAAGTTTTGTTATTTTCAGTAAATATTGAGTTTTTTCTGCTATTATCTTGTATTTTCTGATTTTTTTGGTTATTCATGAAAATTAATGCAATGTTTGAACATATTCTTCTGCATATATCTCTTGTATTTTTCTGCTATTATCTTGTACATATGTTTAGCTCAACCTCATTATTTTGCTATTGACATATTCTTACGCATATATCTCATATAAATTGAAAACTTCTTTTCTAGGGGTTAACGGCGATGGTGGAGGGCGTCCATCTCAAGCCAAATCTCAGACATATAGTGCTCAATGAATTAGGCGTGAGGCAAGAGGCGTAAGAGAAGTCTCAGGCTGCTTCGGGCTTCTCTATCCATCCCCATTGGGGAGATTACTCGGCTAGAGGTTAGTAGAGGTTTTAATTTTTCTCAAAAAATTACTTCGGGAAAAAGAATCTCCGCTTTTTATCTTCAACCCATGGCTTTGTTGCTTGGAAAAATAATGCGTATTTTATCTATAATTGTCCAATGTTTATTTTATTTTAATTTGTGTAATATGTTTTGTTGTTTTAATTGTTATTGGAAAAATTATTCTAGGAAAAAATTCGATTTTTCTCATCAACCCATAGTGTTTTTGTTACTTGGAGGAAAAACTTCGGTATTAATACTACAACCTTCAAATATTTATTTTTATTTTAATATTTTAAATATTTTTTATATCTAATAGTTGCGGTTTTAATTTTTCTCCGAAAAAATTTATTCCTGGAAAAAAATTAGCGATTTTCTATCTTCAAACCATAGCGCATTTGTTGCTTGGAGAAAAAATTTTAGCATATATTCTACAGCCATCGATAGGGCTGTGCAATCGGTCTATCGATTCGGTTTTGGCCAAATTTTGCCAAACCGAACCGAACTGTCTATCATTCAAAACCGAACCAAACCGATTCAAGTCGGTTCGGTTCGGTTCGGGTTGGTTTGTTCGGTTTTCACTTGGGTACAAATGTTTTGTCCAAATTTAATTTCACCTCTAATATGTTGACCAAGAAAAAAGTCTCCTACGCTTCAATTTATTGAAATTCATGAACTATTAAATCCTAGTGAATATTAGATGAAGAAATCAAAATCTTATTCCTACAAAAGCTTACATAAATTTTTTTAAGGGAAAGCTTACATAAAGAATTAAACGACGGGTCGGGTTTAAGTTGATGTGTATAGTGATTAGAATGGGTAACACAATTCGGTCGGTTCAGACGGTTCGGGTTGAAAAAACTTTAACCCGACCCGAACCGAACTTTAGTCAAAACCGAACCGAACTGTCAAACTTCGGGCCAACATGCCTGCAGGTCTGGGCCTTGACAAAAATGCCCATCGAAATGGATCTCATTTCTTCAGCTTCTAACGAAAGATAGGGCTCATGCCATGTAAAAAGACATATGTCTATCGATGCTACTTGTAATGTCCATGGTGCTGCATCGGAGGATAGTGAACATATTTTTCATAGCTGCCCTCGTGCTCAGCAGGTTTCGCTTAATTTTGTGGGACAATTTAACATGGATGTATTTAATAGCGGTCAGCTTAAGGATAGGTTATTGACCAATCTCAGATTTGACGAGCATTTAGTTAGTTGGGATACAAATTGGAACCTCATCTTTTCTGCTATTCTGTGAGTCCTTTAGCTTTGGAGATGTAGGTCTATTTGGGACACAAATGCTGATTATCATTGTATCCTTTGATTGCCGTAATTCCTTACGTTCAGTCAGTAGTTTGAGCTTTCAAAGCTAGTTGTTCAGCTTCGATAAGGAAAATTGAGCAACAAATTGGTTGGGAGAAAACTCCACGAGGTTGGATTAAAATTAATGTTGATGGTGTTGCAAAGTCAAGGTATGGAAAAGCAAGGGCAGGAGGTATTATTCATGATTCCAATGGTAACTAGTTGGCTAGTTTTGCTCTAAATTTGGGGAATTGCAACAATATGGTGGCTGAGCTTGAAGCAGTGAGATATGGCTTAAGGCTCGCATGGGATCATGGCTAGAGGAAAGTTATATGTAAAACTGATTCTATGAGCACTATTCGCCTTATTCTTGAGGGAGATACTGAGCTATATCCCTATGGTGTATTAATATAGGATTATCGAAAACTAGTTAAAGAAAATTGAGTTTGCAATCTTGTTCATACCTATTGAGAGGGGAATTGTTGCGTCAACGCGTTGGTCAGCATGGGAGTAGATTCTGATTCAGTTTCACAAGTCTTTAAAGTAGTCACCCCAATTAGTAACCTAGTTTATAGTGATTGTATTGGTATGATGCTCCCCCGTCGTGTTAGTGCGGAGTCGTTTACTTTGCTGTTTGCTCTTATTTTTCGTATGTAGCAAAAAAAAACACTCATCTCTCTTTCTCTATCGCGTTTGGCGATGGGACTTCTCTACAATCCTTTGGACCATGGGTGTCAAACCCCCGAACAGGGCAAAAGAGTACCCCCTAATGCACGGTCTAAGGTGTTCCAAGAAATTAAATTTATGTGTGTGCTCCCCAAAAGAATTGAATCTTAGACCTTAAAGTACTACTCATAGGTAGCTTATCAACTCAACTAGATCAAAAGTACTACTCATAGATAGCTTGCCAAGTCCGATAGACCCTTTTGAATTTTAGTGATTACGTTTTGTTGCTAATAACATATAGTCTTATATAAAGCTAAAAATATCTAGCAAGTCTTTTTGCGACAGATGCTAACCTCTTCAACTGGACCACGGCTCCTCTTCAACTGCGGTCATTTTATTTTCTGTTTCACTATTGGCAGAAGCACTCTGTGTTATTATGTTGGACACGTAACCAATTGTTGCTTCCTCGCTGTTTTCGAGGTCTGAGTTAAGCCATGACTTTAATGATCCCCAACGCAAGAGAAACTCATAATGGCAATGATAATATAATCTCAACCTGGACTCACGTTGGACATTCCTAAATGTGACTGAAATCATATTGAACGGCAAACTTAATTTCTATCCTATTTTCACATTAGGCTCCCATAATCAAATTATAAAACAATTTGCATGCTGCTACTAGTAATTATAGATTCCCATGCATGCTCGTACAAAGTTTCTCCGAAAGCCATCAACTGTGTCACTAAAAAGACAGATTTCAACAGATTGTTCAACTTTAGATGCATCATGCGTAGGTTCAGGAATTTTGCATGAAAGAGTTTCTTGACAAGATACATAGGTTCGTTTTCCAAATCAAAATGTAGTGGACCAGGCACAACGAAGAAATTCAACTGTCAGTCATCACATAGACGCACAGACGACACAGAAGAAGTCAATTCTACAATCAAGAAAAACAGTTTGTGAGCAAGTAGTTCCAAGTAACTTCACTTCTTAGCCAGGCTCATCCTTGTCATTTTCATCGCCATCTCATCAAACTATAGCTGCTTCAACTTTTGTAGCCTCTTTAGCAGTAGCAGGATAGTCCTCTTCCAGGATATCGGCTTCTCTGTGCTCTCCTTCTTCTTCTTGCTTGACCACAGGTTCGTCTATCAAAGAGATTTAGAAGTAAATCAAACATACCACAAAAGAAAACCATGATGTGATGGTAACAGTGGTCCATATTAATGAATTCACAAGTTCACACAAGAAAGAAAGAGAGCACCAGAATATAGTTATTCACAAACTCACTTTAGCAAACGTTAACTCAACGGCAGATAAAATACTAAACAAGAACTAGAATGTTTTATGACAAAATATTAAAGTGGGTAGTATCCTATCCCATATATCGCCTATAGATGTGTGCATTATCAAAACTTCTCAGACTACGCCAGTAACATGAGACTGCATATCAATATATTAAAACCAATAGGATTCAAGTCTGAGCCAAAAGCAACTAAGAGTCAAAATGCAGGTCTACTAAGGTGAATATTCAAGTTTCTAGTTTCTAGTCTGTGATAAACTATAGCCCACTGGCATCAGAAGCACACCATTCAGTGTTTTAATAATCATGACTCATGCACAAGTAATTAACTGCATTGTTATCCGGTGCATCTAAATTGTGAATATCACACAATAATTTAACAGATGCCGGAAGATGATATCAGAAATTGTGTAACCTCTAGCTTAGCAATAAAGAACCCTAAAGTGAACTATTGCAAACAAGTACTAGTTCCTTATTTAAGGTAGACTGCAAGAGAATGTCACAATATAGCATGATCCCTGGCAAAAACATGCAAATACCACTCAGCGATGAACGAGTTAAGTTTTGCTCAAACATGACCTGTAGATCATCTCAATCAAAAGAAACCAAACTAGTTGTTGTTGGGTTCATCTTGTTGCATCATTAATAAGAAATTTCAAATTGATTCTAAAAATAATTCTGTTACAATGTTCATTTTTTATTGGTTTTTTCCTAAATTGAAGCATACGGTATTTGTGCCAGCTATGAAGAGCAGGAAAGTTTAAATAGCATTTCTATTTAAGAATCAAGTGGGCACATAATACCAAAAGATAACTAAAGATTTGAGGTATCCTTACGAAGCATATTTAACACTAAGTCATTTCACATGCCAGTTGGATAAAAACTTATGTCCAAAAATTTGCGCTGAAAATTAGATTGTTCACAGTTATGACATGAATGAAAAAATATCTATGTCCAGAATAATAGTCTTGCATAAGAAGGCTCAAGAATTACATGTTCCAAAAGGAAATTTGAAATTATCACATCCATTAGATAGTGCATAGTGTCAATTAATGAAAAGTAAGCTACTAGTCCCCAGGAACATACATTTAAAATATCAGAATATAAATTGTATATTGTATATAGCACCTAATCAAAAATAGAAATCAAACTAGTATGAATAGTCTAAGACACCTTGATATGGTGGACCTAAACGCCAATCCCAACAACCTGGAGAAACAAAGAATTATGATAAGTGGCTTGGGAGGAAAAGCAAGGAAAAGAGAAAACAATTTAAATTCCTCACCATCATCATCCTCAGGGGTGGAGCAGAGCAGAGACAAAAGCGGTTAAGGAAAGTAAATTTTAACTTTATAAAGCCCCCTAAACTCTTGATGCAGAAAGCAAACAAAGGAGATGATAAAGGATATTCTTCTAATGGGTAAACAACTTGAGAAGCCCAAAAACAGACAGTAGCATCCTTGGAGGAGTGAGATAAAGTAAACGTACTCGCAAAACTCAAGTCGAATCTTATTTGGGGGCATTCCCCAGAAAGAGTTCCAATAACTGACTTCTCTGCGCCATCAACTTCCACATAGATAAGCACATCTTCGTTGTCCATGACTTTGTTGCTCTCGGAACTTTGAAGAGAAGCCTACATTTGACGGATAGAAGGTAAGAAATATGATATTACCTAGTGTGTGAAAGACTAGTCAGGAGCAGAATTCACATGTGTAAGGTGAATCACGTTGGCAAAATCAACAATGGCCAAACAAAAGTTTCCGGGCTCGACTTTGGCAACTGAAAAATAGTAACCAACAAGTTAGAGAAACAGATAAAAATGACTTTACACTCTTTGTTAAATTGTGAATGACAGAAGAAATTTTAAGGTTCAAACAAATTGAATCTAACTGTATTGGACAAAACCCTAACCCCAAATCCGAGAACATAAACCGAAGTCTAAAAACCCAACAGTAGTCCATTAACAGCACCAAAGGAGTCATCAACGAAAAACACAGGTCAAGAAAAAGGCGACTTCATTTGCCACAAACAACCACAATAAAGTGATACTCTTGACCAAAATGTCTACGGATGTAAAATCTAAAAAACTTTGAAAAGAAAGTAACCCTCTTCAAGAGAATTAGACAATCGCGTTACAAAACTGAAACCCTAAGCATAAGCAAATAACTAGAGAAATTTTCAAGCTTATGAGGTAGAATTTACAAATTGCAAAGATGAATGAGAGAGAGAGAGAGAGAGAGAGAGAGAGAGAGAGAGTCGCATTACAAAACCTGAAACCCTAAGCATAAGCAAATAACTAGAGAAACCTTCAAGCTCATGAGGCAGAATTTACAAATTGCAAAAATATGAGAGAGAGAGAGAGAGAGAGAGAGAGAGAGAGAGAGAGATTACTGTAATGGTATGAAGAGGACATGAGCCACCATACTTTACCTGATTGAGACATACAGTTAAACATCAGAATAAAGACCGGATATAGCACACAAACACAATAGATGTCAAATTACTATGAATATCATAAGGTACCCTTTGCATTTTGAGGAACTTCTTGCTTGTCCAATTTAATCCCTGGAAAGCCAAAGAGAATTATGACAAGAGACATGAAAAGAGAAGTATCGCATGGAAAAAAAAAAGAGAGAATTAAATTCCTCGCTAGATCCAGTGTAGATGCCATCTACATTTTGAGGAACTTCTTGCTTGTCCGATTGAATCCCTGTAAATCCTAGGAGAATTATGACGAGAGACTTGATAAGAAAAGTATAGTAAGGTAAGAAGAGAATTAAATTCTTCACCAGATTCAGTGTTGCTACCATCTGCATTTTGAGGAACGTCTTGCTCGTCAGATTTAATCCCTGGAAAGCCAAAGCGAATTATGTTGAGACTTTTAAACAAAAGTATAGCAAGGTAAAGAGAGAATTAAATTCCTTACCAATTTCACTGTAGGTACCATCTGCATTTTCAGGAATGTCTTGCTTGTCCAATTTAATACCTGGAAAAGCAAAGAAAATTATGACGAGAGACTCCAGAAGAAAAGCATAGCAAGGTAAAGAGAAAATTATAGTCCTCACCAAATTCCAAGTTGGATGTGCAACAGAGTCAAAAACAGTCAAGAAAGACGATAAATTTTTTTTAAAAAAAACATCATAAAGTCTCCTGATGAAGGAAGCAAATAATGGACATGATAAAGGATATCCCCCCCTGGCTTAGCAGCACTAGTGCCAACAAAATAGACACTATGCTGGGAGGTGTGAGATAACGAAAATTTGCCATCGACAACTAAGTCAAGCAATATCTGGCCGCATCCTTTTGGAAGAGTTGCAAGAATTGGCATCTTATACCACCCAATAACTTCCACATAAAGATAGATAAGCTCATTTTCAGGGTGAGTGTAGCCTACATTAGAAAGATGGAAGGTAAGACATGTTAGATTACCTAACCTATGAAAGACAAGTCGAGAGCAGAATTCACCAGAGAAAGATGAATGTGTGCATCCTTTCCACACTTAAATTGACAAGAAGAGTTGGGCTTGACTTTGGCACCTAAAAATAGTAACTAACAAGTTAGAAAATAGAAAAATAAACTTTACCCATTTTGCTAAATTGTGGAAGACAAACAAATCAAATTGCATTAGACAAAACCCCAACATAAATTCTTGAACACGAGCTAGAGTCCAAAAACCCAATAGCAGTTCATTGAAGCACCAAAAGACTCTCTCTCTCTCTCTCTCTCTCTCTCTATATATATATATATATATATATATATTTGGGATGCGGGGTCACGCCAAAGACGCTGTAAGCGATATCACCGGAGGGCGCTCGATTATATTCTCGTTTCACGAAGGAAACAAGAATAGAAAGTAAAATATCCCAACAAAGTGAGATATCTACTCTTCCTCTCAACAGTACTGTAGGCTCTAAAAAAAATTATCATTACTGAAGACAGCCAATATCCGCGAAACACTATCAATGAAGGTTACAAGCTGACGACTTTCACGACAATAAAGGAAAATCAGAAGCTAATGTCTCCAGAGTACAAGGATTACAAGTTGACAATCCTTGTGAAAAGAGATCACAAGTATTGATCTCTTCAAAGCAAAACGCGGGACTCATCCCCGCATTTCAATTCAAAATGCGGAGCACGTGGCCCGCGTTCGAAGCCTAAAATGCGGAGCACATGGTCCGCGTTCGAAGCTCAAAACACGGAGCACATGGCCCGCGTTTAAAGCTCAAAATGCGGGCCTCCAGCCCCGCGTCCTAGTTAAAACGTAGACGCGGAGGTCCATCCCGGCGTTCTTGCACTAAAATGCAAACGCGAGGCTTGCTCCAGAACGCGAACTTCACGTTTTGACTCATTCAAATATGAGTTGAACAGTTCCTAAACCGTTTGAGAGATTTAAGGGGGGGCGGTTACACCCCACTAAACCCTCATTATGGAGCAATTTAAGGGGGCGGTTACACCCCTTTAATCCCTATAAATGGGGGGTTTTCACAGCCAAATGGGGGCGGGTTGAAAGGGTTTGGCCGGAGAACTAAAAAAGGAGAGAAAAGCAGCGGTGTGATCCGTGGACGATCGGACCTTCATCCATTGTCTGATCGGCGTGAAACTTTGAGGGTAGACTCAACACTCATCATTACTAATTCTGAATGGTGAAGATTGATTTCTACTGGTTGGATTTGGAGATATTGAGGTTTTACCGAAGCCAATTGTGCAGAGAACGATTTCTTCTGCGCAGCTGTGATCGGCATGACGATCGGACCTTCATCCGTAGTCTGATCAGAGTAAAACTTGGAGGACAGCCTCAACACTCGTCGTTCCTAATTTTGATTGGTGCAGATTGATTTTTACCAGTCGGATTTGGAGATATCGAGGTTTTACCAAAGACCTACGTCTTTTTTTTAAAGAAAGGATCAAACCTCCTTTGCTGGCATCAACTCTCCTAGAGAGTTCAACTCGACATAGCTCAAACTTGCACGGGAAGTTCTTCTCCGCCATTCTTGACTGAAAGGATTACTAATCCTTTCCTAAAATCAACTCTATCAAAGAGTTCTTAACTCGGTCAGAGTTCTAAACTTGCTCCTGCGAGTTATTTTTCAACCTCGTCCCACGAGTCAAGACGGTCGGATCGTCAACGGGATACAAGATTCAAGCTCCTATCGCCACCGTGAAGAACCCAGTTTTAAACAAAGGGAATGATCTCCGTTGACCCTTCCTTCTTTTGTAAATCCGGCAACCGATCGAGGAATTTATAATTTCTTTTTATCTACGTCAGTTAGAGAGAGAGATTGCATTCGAGAGATTGTATTCATTATTCTTCAAATAGAATAAGTCAATTTTACATTTTCTCAAAATTTTCGTCGCGAACAAAAGATGGCGACTCCGCTGGGGACGATCTCTTTCACCGATAAAGAGGTTGTGGCGCAATCCGACGTCAAGCTCATTGGGACGACTGTTGAAACTCTGACCGTAGAGTTCGATCAAGCCAAGTTCGAGGAGGCACTCTCCTCCGGATCCCTTAGCCCCAAGGCTATGCGCAAGATCCACAAAGCCTCTAAGGAGACCAAAGTCCCTTCGATTGCCATGGCTAACCTGATCAGTAAAGATGGTGATGTCGCTGCAAAAGCCTCAAATCAGGCGAAAAGGAGCGCTGCTTGCCGAAGAGCACAGCCCCGAGATGGCCAATCGACCAACCAATGCGAACTTCGCATTTGTGAGCCAAAACGCGATCCCGAGCTTCACGTTCTCAGCATGAACGCAAGCCCGCGCTTTATGTTCGAACACGAGCCTCGCAAAAGCTAGGCTAAACGCAACCCTCAATGGCGTGTTTCACAATCAAAACGTGGGTCTCAACCCCGCGGTCAGTTGCTTAAACACGAACCTCGCGTTCAGCAGGGGGTTGCACGCGATCCTCGCGTCCCCACTATAAAACGCGGATCTCAACCCCACGTTCAATTGTTCAAACGCGAACCTCGGTTCTAGGCTGTGTTTACTCTCACGCCCCTATCCCGAAACGCGAGTCTCAACCCTGCGTCCAAGCATTCAAACGCGAACCTAGCGTTCCCAATCTAAAACGCAGGTCTGAACCTCGCGTTCAAGTGCTCAAATGCAATCTTCGCGTTCCAAGTGCCAAATCATCGGCATATCGACACTGCTCACATGCGGCCAAGCCGTCGGTGTTTGACCGATTGTCAAATGTCATTTGGTCCACCGAACGACGGCATTCTCACAGGAAGGAGACTTCAGAGGTTGAATACCTTGGAGTCACTTCTAACATGATCGGAGTAGGCAGACCGTCAATCTCTAGCTCCAATGAGCCAGAGGCAAATCGGTCCCCTGGCTTGAAAGAGGGTTTGAATGACTCCGACGGAGTTTACCGACATACTCGGACTCGAACAGGGGTCATATCCCCCGTTAACTATTAAAAGTTGGCTAAAGAAATTGAGTCTGATAATGAGCATTCAGCCATCGCAGAATCTCAATCTTTCAGTTCTTTCGTGGAACATGAGAGCGTCGTCTACACGACGGAGAACACTGAAGATTTCAGGAAGAGACTCGAAGAGTATCAGGCTATGATGCAAGAACCCCTGCGATCATAACAAGAGTCCATCGATCAACTTTGAGATATGATAAACCAACTTGTTGCGGATAGAACTCAACTTCAGATAGCCGACTCAACACCTCAGCCGAAATCATCACGGAGGAGGGGTCAATCTTCAAAGTGGAAAGTAAAAGTGAATGAAGCTTCCGATCAAGAAGCTCATCACGCAGAATCTTCATTTGAAGAAGAGAAGAGGGCCGAAAATGAGCAGAGTCCTCAATCGGTAAAAATGCAAGAACTGGAAGTCTGCCTCAACACCATGGCTAATAGGTGCGAGCTCTAAGATCAGGGGGTTATCAGATCGTATCCTGCAGAATGGGATACGGTTCCTTATTCTCCAAAATTTAAAATCCTAACGCTACAAGCTTTCGACGGCACGGGATCACCTAACCAACACATCTACCATTTTAAGTCACAGACTGGGAATGTGATGGCAAACGATGCCATAGCAGCTCGTTTGTTAATTGGCATCCTTAAAGGGGTTGCCTTTGAATGGTTCATGAAACTGCCTGCAGGATGTATCCAGAAATGGACAGATTTAGAGAGACTCTTCCTGTCACGATTCTTTAAAGATGACACGGAAATTACTGTCGCTTCTCTCCTTGCCATTAAGCAACAGGAGGGAGAGCCTATCAAAGTCTTCGTCGAACGGTTCCGAAGCATGGCTCTTCGATGCTCGATGTATGACACAACCGCCTGATTGACACTCGGCACAATTTACAAACCAATCTCCTAGCTCGAATGGGGTTGAAAATATCGTTCTGGAAATAACTAGTCTCCTGTGGTGAACAGTGAAGCAATTATTGCTAGGATTGAAGTCAAGAAGAGGAGATCGACCAAGACGGCTATTGATGACCATCTAAATCGCGAGGTCAAGACTCGGTTAGTATCAACCTAGGATAATTACAGACGTCGTCGATTTTGTCAAAAGACGTCATGTATCCCAAAGACTGGGGGTTGATTATTTGTTATTTTTTGAGTAGAATGATAAATTCTAAATACTGTCAAGTTAACAAAATACTTTTGACAATGTAAGCACTTCAACGTGCAGCAGCACGACCAAAATCAACTTATCAATCCTCTCCAATAGGATGATAAGTCTACAAAGTTGCTCAAATCGTGACACAATTCCGTCAGGTTAACAATGCACCTCGACCACCAACTTATCAATCCTCTCCATAGGATGATAAGTCCTCAAAGTTGTTCGATCACAACATATCCTTGTCATGTTAACCTCACACCTCTGACAATCAACTTATCGACTCTCTTCAATAGAGCGATAAGTCCTCAAAGTTGCTCCGATCGCAACATACCCTTGTCACGTTAACCTCGCACCTCTGACAATCAACTTATCAACTCTCTTTAATAGAGCGATAAGTCCTCAAAATTGCTCCGATCGCAACATACCCTTGTCATGTTAACCTCACACCTCTGACAATCAACTCATCGACTCTTTTCAATAGGATGATAGGCCCACAAAGTTGCTCACATCGCAACACAATCCCCATAAAGTTAAGATTAGCTCGTCTCGTTATTAGCAAGGCGACCTCTTCTGACAATCAACTTATCGACTCTCTTCAATAGAGCGATAAGTCCTCAAAGTTGCTCCGATCGCAATGTATCCTTGTCATGTTAACCTAACACCTCTGACAATCAACTTATCGACTCTCTTCAATAGAGCGATAAGTCCTCAAGGTTGTTATTAATAACACCACAATCCACGCCTCACACTTGTGGGGAATTTTATCCCGAATCCTAAGTAGGGGTAAGTCAACGCCTAACACACGTTGCCGGTTTAGTCTTTTACCGATCGAAGAAGACACCAGAATTCAAATCTGGGGAATTTTATCTCGAAACCTAAGCAGAGATAAGCCTGCATCTAATACATGCAGCCGGGTAGTCTATTTCTGTGATAAAGACGAAGCCTACGTATTCAACATCGTAGCATTAAGCGTAAAAGAGTTTTATTCTTTTAGCACAACGTCACATGCAGAACGGATTTAGATAATCCGCATGCTAGCCCGATTCAAACGATAATCGGTAAAGGCTCATCAAGTCCGTTGATGGCTAGGGGTTGGCCAATAACCCTAAAGTCAACGCCTAACACGCGTTGCCGGTTGGTCTCTTGCCCGTAAAAGACGACAAAGTCTATGTATTCAACAATGTAGCACAACGTCACGTGCGAGGCGAACTCCTCTAACATCAACTTATCGACACTCTTCAATAAGAGCGATAAGTCCTCAAAGTTGTTCAAATCACAACTAAATCACGATAAACAACTTATCAATCCTCATCAATAGGATGATAAATCCTCAAATTTTCTTAAATCGCAATCAACTTATCAATCCTCCTCAGCAGGGTGATAGGTCCTCAAAGTTGCTCCGATCGCAACGTATCTTCATCAAGTCAACACTATACCTCTGATGATATGATCAACTTATCAATCCTCCCACAGATAAGTTCCTCAAAATTGTTCAAATCACAACTAAACCTCACAATCAACTCATCATTCCTTTCCAATAGAATGATAGATCCACAAAGTTGTTCAAATTACAACACAATCCTATCAAAATCATACACATCCTCAGAGTTTGATAACCAACTTATCAATCCTCCTCAATAGGATGATAAGTTCACAAAGTTGTTCACATTGCAACACAATCTTGTCATGTTAACCTCACACCTCGACAAATAACTTTTCAATCCTCCTCAATAGGATGATAAACCCCAAAGTCTTGTTCAAACCACAAGCCTAAAGCCTTGTTCACATCACAAGCCCAAAGCCTTGTTCAAACCACAAGCCCAAAGCCTTGTTCACATCATAAACCCAAAGCATTGTTCAAACCACAAGCCCAAAGCCTTGTTAACACCACAAGCCCGGCCTTGTTCAAACCACAAGCCCAAAGCCTTGTTCACATCACAAGACCAAAGCCTTGTTCAAACCACAAGCCCAAACCTTGTTCAAACCACAAGCCATGTAAGCCTTGTTCACATCACGTGCCTTAAACCTTGTTCAAATCACGGGTTTCATATTTTGTCCCCGACAAAATCTAAACTTATCGACTCTCATCAATAGAGCGATAGGTCCTCAAAATCTTGTTCAAACCACAAGTACCCAATTTTATCAAGTTAACTCCACACCTCGATAAAATTAACTTATCGATTCTCTTCAATAGAGTGATAGGTCCTCAAAATCTTGTTCAAACCATAAGTACCCAACTTTATCAAGTTAACTCCACACCTCGATAAAATTAACTTATCGACTCTCTTCAATAGGCGATAAGTCCTCAAAGTTGTTCAAATCACAACTAAATCACGATAAACAACTTATCAATCCTCATCAATAGGATGATAAATCCTCAAATTTTCTTAAATCGCAATCAACTTATCAATCCTCCTCGCCAGGTGATAGGTCCTCAAAGTTGTTCGACGCAACGTATCTTCATCAAGTCAACACTATACCTCGATGATATGATCAACTTATCAATCCTCCCGCCAGATAAGTTCCTCAAAATTGTTCAAATCACAACTAAACCCCGTCAATCAACTCATCATTCCTTTCCAATAGAATGATAGATCCACAAAGTTGTTCAAATTACAACACAATCCTATCAAAATCTGTACACATCCTCAGCAGAGTTTGATAACCAACTTATCAATCCTCCTCAATAGGATGATAAGTTCACAAAGTTGTTCACATTGCAACACAATCTTGTCATGTTAACCTCACACCTCTGACAGTCAACTTTTCAATCCTCCTCAATAGGATGATAAACCCCAAAGTCTTGTTCAAACCACAAGCCTAAAGCCTTGTTCACATCACAAGCCCAAAGCCTTGTTCAAACCACAAGCCCAAAGCCTTGTTCACATCATAAACCCAAAGCATTGTTCAAACCACAAGCCCAAAGCCTTGTTAACACCACAAGCCCGAAGCCTTGTTCAAACCACAAGCCCAAAGCCTTGTTCACATCACAAGACCAAAGCCTTGTTCAAACCACAAGCCCAAAACCTTGTTCAAACCACAAGCCATGTAAGCCTTGTTCACATCACAGGCCTTAAACCTTGTTCAAATCACAGGTTTCATATTTTGTCCCCCGACAAAATCTAAACTTATCGACTCTCATCAATAGAGCGATAGGTCCTCAAAATCTTGTTCAAACCACAAGTACCCAATTTTATCAAGTTAACTCCACACCTCTGATAAAATTAACTTATCGATTCTCTTCAATAGAGTGATAGGTCCTCAAAATCTTGTTCAAACCATAAGTACCCAACTTTATCAAGTTAACTCCACACCTCTGATAAAATTAACTTATCGACTCTCTTCAATAGAGCGATAAGTCCTCAAAAATCATCATCAAGTTAAAAATTCCACCTTTGATGATAAAACTAATTTATCAACTCTTTACAATAGAGTGATAAATCCCCAAAAGCTTGTTCAAACAACAAGTATGAAAGGCATGCCAAGTTAATACTATACTTTTGGCATCTTAAAGAAAAGTCTAAAAGACTTAGTTGGAAATGTGGGGTTCATCCCCGCGTTTTACTCATAAAACGCGAAGGACCATCCCCGCGTTTCAACACAAAATGCGAGGGTCGCGCCCGCATTTTAAACACAGAACGCGATAGCCAGCTCCGTGTTTTAACCTCAAAACGCGAGAATCAGTCCCGCGTAGCAAAGTTCAAGACGCTACAGTCACTCCTGCATTTCAAAAAAGCAAAAACATCGGAGTTCACCGATGCAAGATGAATGACTAGCGTGGACAAAAGCAGAACACAACTTCTTCGAAGACAGAATGAGGAGCAATACCTTCTCAGGATCAAACAAAAGAAGATATCCAAAGTATTCCGAAAGCTCGTCCCAGTCAACCGCAAACTTTCGAAAACTTTGGAGGGGGTTCTGTAGGCTGTAAAAAAAATTATCATTACTGAAGACAGCCAATATTCGCGAAACACTATCAATGAAGGTTACAAGCTGACGACTTTCACGACAATAAAGGAGAATCAGAAGCTAATGTCTCTAGAGTATAAGGATTACAAGTTGATAATCCTTATGAAAAGAAATCACAAGTATTGATCTCTTCAAAGCAAAACCCGGGACTCATCCCCGCATTTCAATTCAAAATGCAGAGCACGTGGCCCGCGTTCGAAGCCTAAAACGCGGAGCACATGGCCCGCGTTCGAAGCTCAAAACACGGAGCACATAGCCCGCGTTTGAAGCTCAAAACGCGGGCCTCCAGCCCCGCGTCCTAGTTAAAACGTAGACGCGGAGGTCCATCCCCGCGTTCCTGCACTAAAATGCAAACGCGAGGCTTGCTCCAGAACGCGAACTTCACGTTTTGACTCATTCAAATATGAGTTGAACAGTTCCTAAACCGTTTGAGAGATTTAAGGGGGGGCGGTTACACCCCACTAAACCCTCATTATGGAGCAATTTAAGGGGGCGGTTACACCCCTTTAATCCCTATAAATGGGGGGTTTTCACAGCCAAATGGGGGCGGGTTGAAAGGGTTTGGCCGGAGAACTAAAAAAAAGGAGAGAAGAAAAGCCACTTCTGCGCAGCTGTGATCGGCGTGACGATCGGACCTTCATCCATTGTCTGATCGGCGTGAAACTTTGAGGGTAGACTCAACACTCATCATTACTAATTCTGAATGGTGAAGATTGATTTCTACTGGTTGGATTTGGAGATATTGAGGTTTTACCGAAGCCAATTGTGCAGAGAACGATTTCTTCTGCGCAGCTGTGATCGGCATGACGATCGGACCTTCATCCGTAGTCTGATCAGAGTAAAACTTGGAGGACAGCCTCAACACTCGTCGTTCCTAATTTTGATTGGTGCAGATTGATTTTTACCAGTCGGATTTGGAGATATCGAGGTTTTACCAAAGACCTACGTCTTTTTTTTAAAGAAAGGATCAAACCTCCTTTGCTGGCATCAACTCTCCTAGAGAGTTCAACTCGATTACAGTTTTCAAACTTGCACGGGAAGTTCTTCTCCGCCATTCTTGACTGAAAGGATTACTAATCCTTTCCTAAAATCAACTCTATCAAAGAGTTCTTAACTCGGTCAGAGTTCTAAACTTGCTCCTGCGAGTTATTTTTCAACCTCGTCCCACGAGTCAAGACGGTCGGATCGTCAACGGGATACAAGATTCAAGCTTCTATCGCCACCGTGAAGAACCCAGTTTTAAACAAAGGGAAGGATCTCCGTTGACCCTTCCTTCTTTTATAAATCGGACAACCGATTGAGGAATTTGTAATTTTTTTTATCTAAGTCAGTTAGAGAGAGAGATTGCATTCGATAGATTGTATTCATTATTCTTCAAATAGAATAAATCAATTTTATATTTTCTCAAATTTTTCTCGCGAATAAGTACTAGGATTGAATCAATGGAACCTACAAACAATAGCCAACACACAGCAAAACAGTAAAGACACGAGATTTACGTGGTTCGGCAAAAATTGGCTACGTCCACAGGAGGGGGTGAGGGGAGATTTGACTATAAAGAACACCGACGACTTGTACAATCCACAACCTCGTCCCAAAGAAAAAAAAAAGCTTTGATTTTTACCCAAGAGAAATTGACCTCTCTCTTGTAGAATCTCTCCAAGCTCTCTTTTTCTCTCTCTAGCCGCCGCCAAAAAACCCTAGCTTTTTCTCCCTTTTTCTTCACTTTTTTCCACACCACAAATCCTAGGTTTAATTCCCTATTTAAAGGAAACAAACTCCTCCTCCCCTTTAACTTGGCCGATGTGGGACTAAATTTTTTTTTCATGGTCACAAGACTGAAAGAACGGGGTGGGGTTTGAGTCATGCATCCCACGGGTGGCCCCACCCACGTGGGATGTTCCATTCACAATTCTCCACCTCGACATCATTTGATAAACTTCAAATTTTGGATGAACACCGTAAGAACACCGCTAACATTACTGAGAGATCTCCATCACCAAACCAGCCAATCCAAATGCACCATTATACCATGGTTGCCTCATTGCCCTTCAGGGATCAAGCTAGCTGTAGTTACGCAATTGTTCTCCATATAGTCTCCACCTCACCCCATCACCGCCCCGAAGGGCCATGCCCTCTTGGGCAGATCAACACGGGTTGATATGAAGCAAATCCAAGCAATGCTTAAACTTGCTTCATGTGACCACCTTAGCTAACATGTCTGCGGGATTCTCATTCGTGTGTACCTTCATTAGAGAAATATCGCCTTCCTCTATGACATCTCGCACGAAATAATACCTGACATCGATATGCTTGGTACGAGCATGATGAAGTTGATTCTTCGCCAAGTAAATTGCACTCTGACTGTCGTGTGGATATCAAAATTTTAAAAACAGTGTAAACTTTAGAGTGCCAAATTGTAAACAACTCTTTAAAAACATTAGATGATGGTATTTTAGGCATTGAGGGGTAAAATTGCAATAAGACTAGGATTTGATGAAGTAATGAGCAATTATTTAGATTGAGATACTAATATGAAATTATTGAAGATTTGAAGGACCAATATCTAAACAACGCTATGTGAAAATACCCTCTAAAATGCTAAATTGCAAATAACCCTTTAAAAAATATTAGATGAGGGTATTTTAGTCATTGAGGTGCCAAATTACAACGACATTAGACTTTGAGGGACTAATAAGCAATTGTTGAGATTTGACGCTAATATGCAATTATCGAGAATTTGAAGAACTAATCATCAATTCTTGAGATTTGAGGGGCTAATATGCAATTATTAAAGATTAGAGGGATTAGTACTAAATAATAACATTAATTTAAAAAGGGGTGCAGAGATTCAAACCTACAATCCTTGGGTTATTTTTGTGAGCTTTAACCAACTAAGACATGCTTCGATTAAAAAAAAATTCACAAAAAGATAATTAATAGAAAAGTTACTATTTATTTTCACAGTAGCTGCAGTACTAACCCCAATAACTTTAGTATATATAAAAATACACTCCTCAAATCTCTGGGATTATCTTTTTATCTCTATAGTATCAAAATTATCTAGAAGCTAAACTGTAGATTTCTACAATAACTACAGTAGAAGGGTCAATTATTTTAGTAAAGATTAGCAAAATTGACCCGCACATTGCCGCAACATTTGTATGAAAAAGCAAAAAAATAATGATTAAGCATTTTGCTTAGAAAATTCATTTTTAATTTGTGGATAAAATATTTTTGGGAGCTGTAATATAGATAAATTACATGAAGTATTGGGCTTATTGGCAATAAAACTTTTTAGGAAGTGCGAATTTAATAATTGTCGTAAAAATTTTACATGAAGTATTGGATTTAAGATTGATTTTGGGTGTATTTAATAATTAATAGTGTAAAATTTTGGGTTTATAAGTTAAAAAACACTTTTGAAGGAGGACGGGTCCAAAACTAAATGGGTCAAGACCTTGGGTTTTAGTTAAGAAAGAACGTAATTCCGCATCAGTAGCTTATGAACAGTGACGAGTCTGTTTACTTTAGTATATAGATAGATAAATGAGCAACTTCAGTTGTTGCGACTCCGGCAGACGTGTCAGTGAAATGAAACTTGTCATCACAACTACTCTAAACTATCTTCAGCAATGCAATTTTGTTGTTTGCTTCCCCCTGCTGGACATCAATTATTCATGATGTAAGGACACCTTGTAGGCTGAGAATTTGTTGGTTAAAGTGAGACGGTTTTTCTGGGGGGCACAGCGGATTCCATGAACGATTAAAGGAAAAATTATGCACGGTGAATATAATACCTTGCAAAATGCCCTAGTTCAGAATATTGGATATAACAAGAGTCAAGACTTTATGCAAACATGACAAGTATAGAGGAAATCTAGATTTTGATATAGTAGGATAATGTACTCTAGAACTCATACCTAATAGCACCAGCATGCAATAGACAATGCATGAGGCTGCGTACATCTGACCTTCCCCAGAGCCCACAATGGTGGGAGCCTCGTGCACTGGGCTACCCTTTTAATGCGATAGACAATGCACACATACAACATATCATTAAAATTAATTGTCACCACATCTATCTCAAATATCATAGAAAATTAACTAATCGGTATTGACAATTACCAATTTTCCACATTGTTTTTGGCTTGAAAATTATTGATTTTGGTGTAAGTTGGCATGCCAAGGCCTTCTATAGCCCTTTTGAAAGTTGTCCCACCACACCGATGCACAATAACTAATGCCTATAATAGCAGTCAAGTAATGGAAGGTTTTTTTGGGGTGATAAATACAGAGTTAATGCCACATTACCTTTTTAATAGTTGATTTTTTAAAATTCCGTTTATCATTTCTGATGTGCTTATTTTTTTGGGGTGGATGACAATATTTATTACACTACTTATTGCAGGAAAGCTCTCATCCAAAACGTACAGTTCAGGATGGGTTATCAGTTATTAGTTCCTTTGGGTTTTGCTGTTGTCATCCTCTTATGTGCTCTTGCTAGTTTGCACACTAGAAATTCCTTTGCCCTGGTTTACATTTTGTTGGCTTAAGGGTTTGAGAAGAAACAAGTCTACAAGCAAAAAGCCAATCCCATTTAGCTGGGGATATTTATTGTAGCACTAGCCCCATTATTTTTGTGCAGACATTAACCGGTCAGCGGTGATTATGATTTAAAAGGTTAATTGCTCATCGCTTCTCTGAGTTTGAGGTGTGAGTTTCATGGTGTTTGTAGTTTTTCTTATTAGCTAGATTGCTTTGGTGGGGGTATTTCACGTTAGCAGGCTTCTTTTTTTGTCACAATAAGGGGGAAACAAATCTACCCCAAATTGATATAAAGGCGAACTGCGGATGGAATTATTGTCCAATTGCAGATGGGCCCCCTGTTGATGTATCGGTGCGGGTAGAGCCCGACGCTATTGCCAACTGAATGTTTGACTCTTTACAGCTGGCTACTATCAATATACATTTCTCACACCCAATCTATTCCCCAGGGAGAAAAATCACCAAGACGCCCATTTACAGTTTGCGATTGCAGCTTTGGCTCCAATAGGAGGCCGGAAAGTAGGAAAAACCCCAGTACCAGGAGGGGAAAAAAAGGTTAAAAGAATATTTCAACATTTATGGATGAAGATCCATTATTGAAAATGGTTGTAATCGTCCTCAAGGCTAATGAAAATCTAAAATTGGCGGATACCATAGGAATGAACATACAATATATTTGATTTATATAACAATAAGGAAGTATTAGAATACAACAATCAATCAACAATATAATAATAATCTGACATGCTAACTCTCAAATGCAAAGCCTTTATTTATTAGAAAGACCACTTGTTAAGCATTACAATATGTGTGGGATGTGAAGAAAAGATAGCCACACTTAGATGAGAACTGGATTAAAAGATTATGTAGGGATGTGAAGAATATCAGGTAGTCAACCATCAAGATAAGCTTATAAAATAAGCTTATCTGACCATTAAAGCATATTCCTTCATCCCAAATAATAGAAAAATAAAAGTAATCTTCATGTCAATTACTCATGACTCATCTGCTACCAAGTAAATCATTCATGTAAAAGTACTGGGTAAATAAGGTAAGTCCAACAGTTACCTTTCCTTTAACAATTTTGCAGCTTCCTGGAAGATTGGCAAAACTTTCTCAGAATCTTTGGAAGTCGCAAAGAGCAAAAGCTGATGAAAGCAAAAGATAAGTGACGAATGAAAAAAAAAAAAGAAAGGAAAATGCAAGGAATTACGAAATGCTTTACCTGTTTTTAATTGGATTTTCAAAATGCTCGAAGTGTTTTCCTAGTAAAGATATTCACTAGAGGAAGCCTGTTTGCAGATACAAACTCAAGTATACCTGATTTAGTGAGACCATCTGCACAGAATGTGATTATAAATGTCAACGTAGTTTTCTTGCAAGTTTATCCATAACAAGCGCATCAAAGGTGCAATTTGTAAATAAGCATACCAAAGTGCGACAACTTCTCAGCTTCCTTCTTCAATAACACCAAAGAAGGACGCTTAGATTTTGCATCAATATGGAAAAGCTTTGCTACATCAGGATTGGCAGTTTGATAAAATCTACAGCATCTTCAAGCTTTGAAGCAGCAGCGAGCTCAAGACAGTCAGCACCCTGCAGTCAGATAAAGGAACCTTGCTTTAGACAAGCTAGAAAAGAACAGCATTCTTCAAGTACAACTACATAAAGATAGATACTTAGACCTAAAGCTGATAATTAAACATGTGGGCTAGCATTTTATTTCTCAATATTGTCGACATAATAAATCAAGATAATACAACTACAAGTTCACAAATATTCTTAAGCCCGCAGACAAACTTGATGAAATACGGTAAATGTTCATATTCAGAAAAAAGGAAATAGAAGCTGTTCTGATTCATTGATGTCCGTGTGCATGAACTATGAGGCCATGAAAGAACTTATACCACACTAATCAAGTCAATATGTGTGCATATATATTCGTTCGAACACACATTTGATTGTACATATGAAAGTTCATAAATTTAGCAGAACTTTTATGGTAGTGTTCTTTTTAGGAAAACAGAAAACAACACCTGGACTGGCTTACATATAACCTTCTGAATGGATTAATAAACCCAGAGGACTTAATAGTTAAAAGGCACAAATTTCAGAACACACTGGTTCATGAAATTAAGCATAACTAGGCTATAGCGGGCCCCCATCTTAAAGTCTGTTGTGCGTTAGAAGACTAGGATCATAAAATGTTCTGGGATTCAGGGATTGTAAATTTTCTCTAGAGGGGAAATTGGGTTTTTCTTAGAAGAAGCCAAAAACTCTGTATAACTAACAGATAGCTGAAAACAACCTTGTAATAGGCCATTATAATGTCAGGTATGTGTTGTGACCTAAGTTGCATGGAAATAGGTACGGGTATCAGTATAGGACCCGGCAAATTTATAAAATGTAAGGTATGAGGACATGGCTACATATGTTACCAAGGCATCAAAAAATAATTTACCTGAGATCATTATTGTTTTTCATTTCATGTGTTATTAGATTAAAAATTCCTAACATTTTTAGGTTTCTTTTATTATGTTGATTATAAATTGGAAACTGCTAGTTTCTGAACTAGACACTCAAACGACCTTTTAATTTATAGTTTTGAATTTGGATATCGGCAGAAATGAATTTGACCCATGTCTAACGAGTTTTAAGAAATAGATGTGAAGTATAGGATATACGTCCAAGAAGTGTATGACAAGTGTTGTAAATTAAATCATATATTATAATTGAGTACATGTTTGAATAGAGGTATGTACATCCGAGAAGTGTTCATGAAGTATCACTAGATGTATGTGTCGGGTACGGATATGGCTTCATAATAGAAGTAGCCCACCAACATAGGCTGTGATAGGTTGTGACCAAGACGACACATTGAAAAATCGAGGTACCATAGATTTTAACATACAACTAAGTTGCATATAATTTTGTATCTTATAGCAGAGGACCATTTATTAATGTGTTAAAACTGTTTAAAGCTTAATAATCTCAAGAAAAGTAATGGAGGAACTTTTCATATAAAAAGAAAGTTTAAAAAAAAGAGTGACAAGCATGTCAACTGTACAACTGCATATCATATACGCAATGCCATCTAGCATTAGACTGCTCTTAAAAAGTGCCTATAGAACCCTATACTGTAGTTGAGGCTTTAGGTTGATGCAAACAAGAAATCCATCTCTTTCAAGTGACAAAGAGTGACAATTAAGCATGTCAACTGCACACGTTCTAAAAACTAGAAGCTTTAAGGTCGTGGGATATTGAAAATTCGTTCTTATTCCACAATATCCATATTTGTTGTAAATTATTGGAAATAACAAGAAATAATATTTGGAACATATCCTACATTTTCCTAAATGATTGCTTCTACGATGCCATGGCTTCTGTCATGTAGAAAAATAAAGGATAGACATGAAGATGCTTTAAACATACCTGAACCTAGGTCTTTCATTCCACCAGGCAAAGAGACTACTGTAATATAAACGCCTGGTTCATTCTGCTCGACCCATTCAGACTCGTGATTAGGGTCTGCATCTGGTGGTTTGCTACCGTTCCTTACTTCTGAATGACCACCAGCTCTGTTCCGGTGGTGGCTATTGGAACCAGGTACGCTCGCTAAAGCTCCATTTGCAGAACCATTTGAATCTGGTTCATGGGAAGTGATCAAGCTGCTCATTTGGTCAGTAGCCGCCACAGAAAAATCACTTGAAGCAGGACTACTACTTAAGGATGCTAAAGCAGGGAGTTTGCCACCATTTCTCAGTCCTCCTCCAGGTAACCTTTCTGCCATGTCCTTCAACTATTTTGACACAAAATAAGGGATTTCAGACTCTTGAAGAACTCATTAAAGAATAAAGGATAATGAAGGAAAATACAATTAAAAAATTATAATTTTAAAATTTGGAAGTTTTTGGTAATGTTGATTTAGGGATTGGGAACAAACATGCAAAGCAAAGATCACCAAAGAATTTAGATGCATAGAAAATTAAAGACTAATGAAGTTCTGGATTAACAGGCTTCATAAGTTTTCAGGTAATACGATAGTTTCATGTGCTATAATCGCAGATAAAAAAAGATACAAATTCACCAAGAAGGTTATTTGCATTTTAGTTTAATCTATTTCTAAAAGAAACATTTTGAATATGCTAAAAGAGTCTTTTTATATCCAAAATGAAAATTTAAACTAGTTACTATTAAAAACTTCAGAGTTCAGAAACATGAAATTTATGCATGCGTATATGTCATATATAAAAGCAACAAGTGGACTATGCTAAAATAATTCTTCCTATCACTTTATCCAAAATGAAAATTTAAATTAGTTACTCTTAGAAAATTTAGAAAGATGAGACTCATACATGAATATTTTTTCTGATAGAAATACCTTCTAACGAGTTTATTGTCAAAATTCCCTAACTTATGTGTGTGTGTGTCCAGTTGGATTTGATTTTCCTGTCAATTTCCTTTTGCCCTAATTTTTTTCATTTTCTCCAATTTCATTTCACACAGTTTATCCTCAGTTTTTTATTTTTCCTTAACATGCATCTCCTCTTCTCTAGATGCATCATGCTCTTGCTCTGTCTAGACATGGCCTTGGGACCCTATACTAGAAGACTGTGCATATGTGATAATGGGAAATTTCTCTTCTATATTTTTCATGATTTAAAAGTACAATATGAGATTGAAAATTATATAGAAAAATAATAATATGTGCTGGAGGCGGACGGTCGGGCGGGTGGGTGATGTGGTAGGGTGGCGGCAGGTGGTGGTTTGGATGGAAGCGCGTGGTGGCTGGTTGATAGTGTATGCCTTGTGCATAGGATCAAACTAGTGTTGACAAAAAATCGAAATGGTGTTTTCAAAACGATTTTGGAGAAAAAGTCTTAAGGATAGCTGCCTTTCGCGACTGTCTATGGACACTCGCTCAAAAGCAAAGTGATGGGGGTTTGGTTCATAATGGTACCCTAATATACCTAAACAATCAACAGTTCCCATCAATTTTCTAGCTTAATATCTACCTTTTTTTTTCTCTTTAATACTAACCTAACAGTAAAACATTGAGAATTGCTAGTTTCAGCACCATCTCTCTAATAGGTTTACATAAAAGGTAAGCTATCAAGAACTGAGACAATGAATTTGGTTCAAGTGGACATGTCTACTGTTTATCCATTTTATGGCAATGGCATTCACACTATATATGAAGAAACACTCACTTACAGAAGGGGTCCACATCTATCACAAACACTCACTTACAGAAGTGGTCCACATCTACCACAACTTACATAGTCCTTGGTTAGAACTAATTTATATGTCATGCCAACCCCAGAAATCGTGGCCGTTGACGATGTAAGTCACGGGGCCACCGAGTTCAATGGTTTAAACCAATCCATCTGCAAAATTGGTAGAAATCGATGTGACTCTACCGAGCCATCATTTAGCCCTTGGAAACTCCATTTATTTCCCGACGTGGGACTATTAGCGGGGCATCGCATTGTACACATGAGAGTGTGCTCCCCAGTCTAAACAAGCTTTAAATCATAACAATCTAACCTGTGATACAACATCTAAAACATTCAACCATTGACGTATATGACTTGATATCTCTCTTGATATAATCATCTGAGATGAATGAAGTATGTGAAGTAATGTATATAAGTATAAAATATTACATAAAAATCCAACTATATAGTACAAGCACACAAACAGAGAAAAGAACCATAATAAGATGATTACATAAGCTAGACAAATGCTAAGAATAGTAAGTATGTAACTTTACGCATGCACGAGCAAGATTTTTGGGTGGTATTAAGATGATAAATAGACGAACAAACTTTTCTTATGTTCTTTAGATCTCAATATAAATGACTCAAGTAAATGCATTGTGAAGTGCCAATTCACAAAAAAAAAGTGACATGTGGATACACTTTTAGACAAGTACCAGGCAGAAAAGCCTAATGAATAGGTTGAACTCAACAGTAAGGAAAATAATGAACTCCAAGTTTCTGTAGATTTTTTAGGTCCATTTCACTTGCTCTTTCGCCCATTGTATCAAACTTCTACTGCTATTTAATTAAACAACTACTAGGTGATGGCTTTAATAGTTTAATTAAAATGTGAACTTTTGTTTTTCTAAGTAGTTCTTTCCAATATTGCTATCCAAGCAAAGTCTAGGAATAAGATATCAAACATTTTGGCCATTTCAAACCATCAGGATTCATAGGGTCAATCCTGATGGTTTAATTAAACAACTGCAGCAGTATGCCAGACACCACATGCCGCTTGCACTTCTCTGGGTATTGAGATACTTCTACAATCTCCATGACCAAGAACACCAAAGGTTCCATCTCCAAAAGTAAACAACTGACTGGAAGAGGTCACAACAGCTGTATGCCAAGGTCCACAGGAAATTGATGAAACATGAATACCCAGTGATTCACTTTTTTTGGTACCCAGTGATTCACTTCATTTCCATGCCCAAGAAGCCCAAACGCACCTTGGCCCCATGTATACATGTCTCCCGAAAGTGTAACAGCACAACTATGGTACTCCCCACATGCTATAAGTTTGATGTTCATATTCGCTAAAGAATCAATGAGTTTCGGTTGTGAGACATCTGAGTCTACACCATGCCCAAGCCTACCCCCAGATTCCTCCCCCCAGGAATAGATCTCACCCTGTTTAGTAACTAAGGCAGCATGTTTTCCACCACAAGAAATATTCTGGACATCAAGTATAACGGCAGACTCTAAAGCTTTTGGCATGAGAGAACAGCTTCCAACAGCTTCCAGTTTTGTTAGTTCCACCACCTAGACTACTATCTCCAGTCCCTTCACCCCATATAAAAACATCCTCCAAGGCATCACCATCGTCAGTCCGACCTTGGCTTGATGAACTTACAGCACTCGATAAACTTACGCTAAATCCATCTGTTGCGGCGCTCCTCACATTCACATTCACAATCCATATGGACTTCGAAACCGAAAATGATCTCTTCCATCCTGAGTTGAATGAAAGACTAAGAATATGCAAGTAACAAATAACTTAAAGGAAATATGATTAGTGGGGGAAAAAGGAAACTATTAGAAATTATGAGGCACCTTCGGTATATGTTCTTGGACTACTTGTTCCAGATGGCATTCCATCACTTCTTGATTCTCTGCTCTCCATCTTCGGTGATGATTGCAAGATATCAATGTTTTCAAACCAGCAAACC
Source organism: Asparagus setaceus (assembly GCA_012295165.1). Taxonomy (NCBI): domain Eukaryota; kingdom Viridiplantae; phylum Streptophyta; class Magnoliopsida; order Asparagales; family Asparagaceae; genus Asparagus; species Asparagus setaceus. The sequence continues at coordinate 65,615,039 of CM022702.1, forward strand.
AGAATTCAGCCTCATCTTTATTCTTACATATCTGGTATAGATGAGAGTGAGAATCCAAAAGATAAGAAATGTCAGCACTCAAAATTTGCATAGAAAGAGTTAAGATGAAAGGACTGAAGATCAATAAGCAGGCTTAATAGTCACTAAACTTGCAAAAGCTAAAATAAGAATGGAAAATGTTCACAATTGAAGAGTGTGCATTTATATGCATACATGAGGAAAATTAATCCACTACAACAAGAAAATCCGCAATTGAAGAGTGTGCATTCATAAGCTCAATATCACCTTTATACTCTACAGCACAATTTCGGAAGAAAAGGAAAGTTAATGCATATATATATATAGAGCAAGGCTCCTATGAACTTAAGTTCATAATGAATAGTGGTGCACCAACTTTTCTAACCACTCATCTTGCTTTGGGATCCGTGAAAGATATAAAGTCCACTATGAGATTTGTGTATCACAAATCTCAAGACAAGATGAGTGGATAAAAAAGTTGGTGCACCACTATTCATTATGAACTTAAGTTCATAGGAGCATTACTCTCTCTCTCTGTATATATATATATATATATATATATATATATATATAGAATAGAGTTTTCCTATAACTTGTTCATATGACAGTGCACCTTTTCTAACCACTCATCTTGCTTTGGGATCCGTGAAAGATATAAAGGCCACTTTGACATTTGTGCATCACAAATCTCAAGACAAGATGAGTGGATAAAAAAGTTGGTGCACCACTATTCATTATGAACTTAAGTTCATAGGAGCATTACTCTCTCTCTCTCTATATATATATATATATATATATATATATATATATATATATATATATATATATATATATATATATATATATATATATATATATATACATACTCCTTAAAAAAGCAGGTTAGGAAAATCTTTGGTGAAAAATACCCTTAACCCTTCTTTAATATCCTAATCCTAATCCTTGATAAACTACTAAAACTAAACTTTATATCTTCGGGGCCAATGTAATTTGTTTGATATGTAAATATTAAAACAATGCATGTCTCTGAATTAGTTTGTGTTAATAATAACCTTATCTCTGCTTCATATTATAACCTTATCTCATTAGTTTGATATGTAAATATTAAAACAATGCATATATCCGAATTAGTTTGTGTTAAATATTCTCTTACTTTTATAACACTATTAGAACGTCAATTAGAACGTATGGAATTTTAATAACCTTATCTCTAACCTTATCTCTGTTTGTGTTAAAGGTAATTTTAATATCATAATTAGAACGTCATTTATAAATTAATGGTAATATGACATATGATTTTCCTTTGTAGAAATTTATTCTCTGGTTTTGGATTACATAACCACTATACAACACTTTCTAGCATAAAGGACCTTAATCAAAATGGCTTCAAGCCAAGGTTTGCATTGAACTCAATAATAATTTTTCTTATATATATATATATATATATATATATATATATATATATATATATATATATATATATATATATATATATATATATATATATATATATATATATATATATATATATATATATATATATATGTATATATATATATATATGTATATATATATATATGTATATATATATATATATATATATATATATATATATATATATATATATATATATTTTGTGTGTATGTATTAATAAGACCATATGAACATTTTTTAAACAGAGAACACTCCAATCCCCAATATTAGAAAACCAAATATGCTTTCGGTTGAGTGATGAGCAGAGAAGAAAGCACATTAGAGAGAGTCCGGATAATAAGAGAAAGCGACAAAGTAATAACTGCTGGTAATACTATTATCGGCAAGCGACATGTAAAGTTGACCTATTTTGTGGAGCCCTCTGAGCCTATGAGCATCAAGGTTGGTGTAGATATAATTTATAATTTATTAAAAGGGTCATATAACATTATATATTGATTTATTAAATATTAAAATTTGTGCTAGGGCAACTTCTTCATGAACCGGTATGTTCTTTACTATATAAGCTCACATACTCCAAAGTCTTGTGTCTATTGTGGAGCCAAAAGTTTGAACCTCGAGCCTCCAACTTTTGTCCCACAACGGTGAAATCCATCTAGCGATGTGAATATCCCAAATAAATTATATGCCCTTTATACAATGCAATCACCGAGGCAATTGATTTTCAAGGCACACCGGGATGTACAACATTATTTTCTCATTCACATTGTTTGGAGCAAGATTTGATAGGAGCTTGCATCAAATAGAAAAGGAATTTTACATTTAGAGCACAAGGCCAATATATCATAATCTCCTCGCTCTAATTCCAAAGAAAATAAGCCTTCATACTTTCACTTTACTTCTATGATGAGAGAATGAGTTGCAAAATCGATTGGGGATATTAGATATGTAGGTCGTCAAAATTTTATTATCGATAAGCCACGATGTTGAGATATCGTCGAACAAATCACGGTTTGAAGGCTTGAGGAAACGATTAGAATCACAAACACAAGAATAAGATTCAACCAAGAGGTTTAGCACCGTCCAAGCTCAAAACCAGAGCTTCGGTAGCGTCCAAGCTCAAAACGCAGAGCTTTCACCGCCCAAGCTCAAAATGCGGGCGTTCAGCCAGCGTCAAGCTCTAAAACAGTTGACGCGTCAAGCTCAAAATGCAGAGCTTTCACCGCCCAAGCTCAAAACGCAGAGCTTTCAGCCGCGTCCAAGCTCTAAAACACGGGCGTTCACCCGTCCCAAGCTCTAAAGCGGAGCTCTCAGTGCATCCAAGCTCTAATCTGTGAACTCTCACCAGCGTCAAGCTCTAAACGCGGAACTCTGGCCGCTTCCCTCAAAACGCGGGGTGTTTAGCCGCGTCAAGTCAAAAGCTGGGCCTTTAGCCGAGGTCGCTGATCTTGCTCGAGCGGATCTCAACCCTCGCTAGGGATGCGAGGGTCATCCAAAAACGCGGGTCTTTCGCGTTTCTTCTCTGTAAACACGATTTAAACGGTTCCAAAACCATTTTCCACGATTTGAGGGCCACGAATCCTCATTCTAAGGGGTCAGTTACACCCCTAAAACACCTATAAAAGGGAGAGAAAGATCTTCAGAAGAGGGAGATTTTTAGAGAGCTAATTGTGTGCAAGGAGATTGGAGAGTTGAGCACTTGAGGAGTGAATCGATTTGAGAGAGAGTTTGAGCTATTTTAACATCAGCTTTTCTTCAATTTGGCTTGGTTTTCAAACTCGTGCAGAGTTACAAAACCCGTTCTTCGGGTTATCAAACTCGCTAGAGTTAGAAATTTGCTTTGCGAGTTCTTAAACTTGCCTTGCAACCCCTTTTCAACGTGATTCCACGAGCAAGACGGTCGGATCGTCCACGGGATACAAGGATCAAGCTCCTATCGCCACCGTGAAGAACCCAGTTTTAAACAAAAGGAAGGATCTCCGTTGACCCTTCCTTCTTTTGTAAATCGAACAACCGTCGAGGACTTTGTAATTTCTTTTCATCTAAGTTAGGTTAGAGAGATTGCATTTGAGAGAGTTGTATTTATTCTTTCTTTAAAGTCAATTAGAAAGGATAACATTTGTTTCAGACTTTAATTTTTTCAAAACAAAAGATGGCGACTCATTGGGACTAGCTTCACAGATGAAGAAGTGGTGGTAATCCGACGTCAACCTCATTGGGACGACGGTGGAAACTCTCTGTAGAGTTTGACCAAGCCAAATCTGAAGAGTTGCTCTCTTCGGGATCCCTTAGCCCTAAGGCTATGCCAAGAATCATAAAGTCTCTAGGGAGATCAAGACAGGATCGACTGTGTCACCTAAGGGAGATTTTGGTAGAATCGATGGTTCGGCGGATTTCCTTTAAGGGTAAAAGACCGCTGAAGCCGGGCGGATGGAAGATCCTACACCTAAGCCTACGGCGAGTGTCGGTCACAAGAGGCCTAGTGTGGCATTGAACCAAGTTGGCGAAAATGTGGATGCCACAAAAGCCCTAAGACGGAGCTAAGAAGAACGGCGCCGTCGTGAAGAGATCCCTTAGAGAGCACAACTCCGAGAAAATCGATCCTCAAGACAACGCGACTTTGAGCTTCGCGTTCCTGTTACAGAGCGCCAGCCTCGCGTTGAAGACGAGCCTCAGTGGCGCGTCGCTCAAACAAAACGCGAGTCCCAAGACCGCGTTTCTCAAACAAAACGCGAGTCCCAAGACCGCGTTTCTCAAACAAAACGCGAGTCCCAAGACCGCGTTTCTCCAATCAAACGCGAATCTGATGTCCGCGTTCCTTCAACCAAACGCGAACCTCAGGGAAGCGTTTCACAAACAAAAGCGAGCCCGTGTCGCGTTCCCGCATACAACAACGCTCAAAGGCGCGTTTTCAGCCATGGCGTGGACTTCGGGCCCGTTTCAGAACATGACCCTCGTGTCTGCACCTCAAAGCGCGATGGGATTTGTCATGTCCACCCTAACCCAACCCCTTCAAATGATGAGGGACAGGTTCCAGCTCAAACTACCGATCCGGGAGTTAACATTCCTCAAGTTTCTGACTTGAGAGAATTATTATCAAGAGAGAGACCAACGCAGCAAATTGGCTCATTCGTGCGTCGCGGCGATTGATTACGGTCCGAATGTCAATGTTGTGCACCCGCACCTAGACGATCGGTCTTTGATCGGTTGATAATCGGCCGGTCAAGAGCCGGCGATTCCACGTAAGGAGAACCTCGGAATATCCAAGTCACCATCAATATGGTCATGAGGAACGTCGTTACCTTCCATTCGAATAATCGAGACTAATCGCCCTCCGAAGTGTTAAGGAAATCTCGGATAAGTTCGAAGGAATTTATCGGCCCTTTCGAACGGCCGAGTCATACCCTTATCAATTATCGAGAGGCGGGGTTAGAACACGAAGATGAGCACTCACCATTGAGTCTCGGTCTTCCAGCTTCGTTAAGAGAACACGAGCATGGCTTATACAACTGAGGGTCTTGAAGATCTCAAGAAGAAGCTTGAAGAATACCAGGCGATGACGAGAAGCTATCGCGGTCCACAGCAGAAACCATTAACCAACTTAGAGACATGGTAGCCCAACCAACGGGGCTCAAGCTCGCTGCGTCGGTCCGGTACCTCAACGAAATCGTCGCGAAAGAAAGGTCAATCTACAGCGAAGGGAAAGATGGTTGAAACCTCCAGATCAAGAAACTCACCGTATAGATTCTTCATCCCAGAGGAGAAGAGGCGAAGAACGAATCAAATCTTCAATCAGCCAAAATGGATGAATTCGAAGCTCGTCTTAACGCTATCGCTAATAGGAGTGAGCTCCAAGACGAGGGGGTTGTGAGGCCATATCCTGCAGAGTGGGATGCAGCGCCCTACCCTCCAAAGTTTAAAGCCCCGCTCTGCAAGCTTCGGCGACGCGGGTTCGCCAAATCAGCATATTTACTACTTCAAGTCACAGACTGGAGATGTGATTTCGAACGATGCTATTTTGAGCCGTCTATTTATTGGCACTCTCAAAGGAGTTGCCTTTGAATGGTTCATGAAACTACCGGATGCGTTGGTGGGTAGATTTGGAAAGACTGTTTCTAGCCGATTCTTTGAAGATGACAAGTAGCGTCCCTACTCTCCTCGCCACTAAACAAAAGCCGTGATAAAGAAGGCTTTGTGGAAAGGTTTCGAGTGTGGCGTTGCGATGCCCAGAGGATGACACAAACCACTCGGTGGAAACTTGTGGAATAATCTGCATGGAAGGGGTGAGTGTGTCGAGCAATTAGGTCGGGGAAAGCAATATTGTCCCAAGAATCAAAAATTTGAAGAAAGCGAAACGACAAGAACGGCCGGCGCCAGCGGGTCGATAACGCCCTCGGTCAAGGAGGAAGGATATTCATGCTCACACACTAGTGTTCGATCTCCACAAAAGCCAACCAAGCCATCGAGTCGACCAAGACCGCTTAAGCAATATTCTTTCAAAGAAGAACATGTCGATACTCTATTCGGTACGCCGGAAGAACAACAAGTTGAAGCTCCGGCAAAGAGGCCCGAGGAAGCGGAAAGGTGGATGATCCCACTATTGTCGATATCACGTAATGTTGGGACACCGACAAAGAAGTGCTACATTTTAAAGATATTCTACAAGCCGGTTGATGCCGAGGTACTCAAGCTGAAACAGGAGCGAGAGACCGTGTCTACTAATATGACATCGGTTCAATTCGGGGATTTCCCACCTGTAGAAACTCCTAATGGAGTTATTCCCATTCCAAAGGGAGAACTACGTTTGAGAAATACCGATCAACATGGTCAAGAAGGTAAAGGTCTGGTACCCCTTACTATTTCAAGTGGAGAAGTAATGTGGGTCCATCCTGACCTCGTCAAAGATCAAGATGGGGGTGGAGACATCGTCAAAGAAGAAGAAGAATAAGGCTAAAGCTTCCAACATGATTAGTCCATCCATAAATGAAGATGATACTTATTTGGTCCCTCACCGACTCGGAGAAAGAGGAGACTATTTTGGTGCGTCGGGAAGTGGACCCGGGCGAACGAGGTCGGGGAACGTGCTTGAAAAAGTATGATCAAATTGCCGAGGGAATCCGGGGCGGGCCGAGGAAGCGGGTGTTGTCCCCTAAAAACCAATGATAAGGGGAAGCCAAAGGAGGTTCGATTACAATAAAAACCTTCTACAAGAAGCTGAGGACGTCGAGAAAACCATTCCACTTCGATGTTTTGGCTGGTAGCTAATAACATTCCCGAGAATCACCCTTCTGAGAGCTCTTGAAGTTGTCTAAATCTACAAAAGAGGCTCTAGTTGAGGCTTTAAGGGACGAGAGCTTCATTCATAGAGTTCCCGTAGTCCCGAAGCTATGGATGAACTTTCTTGTGTCAAGTGCCTACACACAATGAAAAGTTTGCCCTGCATATCATTCACACAAGAAGATATGCAAATCAATCACAAGCATGATAGGCCCTTGTACTACACGGGGTACATGGGATCTTCGGAGATGACCGTGTCCAAGTAGATCCGGTTGCACTCAAATAATGCCGAGTACGGGGTTATGCAAGTTCTGGGAATCCCGTACCATCGGTTGAATTCCACTCAGACAACTATCTTTGGCTTCAATGCCAACAGCACACGACCTTTGGGAAAAATTAAGCTCAAATGTCAAATTGGGGATCTCAAGTCAGAAGTAACCTGCTACATTATAGATGCCGACACATCCTACAATCTGCTATTAGGACGGCTTGGATTCATGCGAATCGGATTGTCCCATCAACCCTTCATCAGGTGATGAAATATGTCAATGAAGAGGGAGAAGTCAAGACCACGATAGGCGAAAAGCATCCTTTCAAAGGAGTAGAAGTTATCTGCCCGACTTCGGTCTTTTACCTCGGCCGGGCACGAATCGCTAAACCAGCCATCGCATGGCAATGAAGCGGATGCGAACCCGAACTGAAGAAGAATGTCCATGTGAATTGCATGTAATGGGCTCGATAAGCTTAATAATGAGGAAGATGTGAGTGAAGGCGAGTGGTACATTAATGAAAATCTCAATTTAGCTTGTCGATGTTTCATCCGAAAGAAATAGGTAATGGTGCGATTGGAACCATGGCATGCGCTATATGGCGAGATCACTAGACTTGCCACTCAAAACGTCCCTCTCCACCTCCGGAGGATAGAGGGGCGTGAGAAGACATTCTTTATGGTCCCGATCAAAGAGAAAGATCGAGACCAATTTATTTTGGTAAAGTGGATCCAAATTCTCAAACCGAGAGTTCGGAAGAAAGCGGCGACTCCTGATTTCATTATTACGAACTTAATGCTCGTAACATAATGAAGAACATGGGATCTGATTCGATAGTCCAAAGGGGTTAAATTTCGGAAAGGAAGGTGAACCCGATCCGACATCTTGTCCCCGAAGGTAAAACCGAGTTACTATCACAAGACCGGCGAGGTTTAGGATACTTATCAACACCTTCCACTTGAGGATGAAGCGGAATGATGCTCATGAAGGACCATTCATCCGGGACATCACCATGGGATTCGGCGTGAGTGTAGGATCAATCTTAAGCATGTCGGTGAACATGGTTTGGTCCCATCATCAGCGATGGCGAAGATGACAATGGATTGGTGCATAATGACCCTTGGATTAAACGCCTTGATGTTCTGTGGGATATGTGCTTCGAGCAACGAGAGCCGCCCACCGAAGATAAGGTGATCCAAATAAATATGGGGGACGAGATCAATCCCAAACCAATTTTCGTAAGCGAAAGCTTATCGCGAAATGAGAAAGAAGAACTAATGTCCCTCGTCCGAGAGTATGTTGACATCTTTGCATGGAGTTATGAAGACATGCCCGGTCTTGATCACCGAAGTAGCCATGCAGCCTCAAATATCGACCGAGCCTAAACCTGTTAAGCAGAGTTCCGTGGGAGGTTATGGAGGCAATTGTAGTAGAAATCCAAAGCTCATCGATGCAGGTTTCATCAGAGAGGAACAACACCCGGATTGGGTAGCCAATATCGTTGTTGTACCCAAGAAGAATGGAAAGATCCGGATATGCATTGATTTTCGTGATTTGAACGCGGCATGTCCAAAAGATGAATTTCCACTCCCCATCACCGTGTCATGATTGATAATACATGTGGATATGAGAGAATGTCTTTCATGGACGGATTTTGGGATATAATCAAATCAAAATGTATCCCGAAGGCGAAGCATCGGCTTTTAGAACACCATTGGGGTATTACGCTTTACCGTAATGCCATTTGGGTTGAAAGAACGGAGCAACTTACCAGACGATGAATACTATTTTTCAACATCTCGTAAGAAGATTGAATGTTACGTAGATGACATTGTGGTAAAAGTCGCAAGAAGGAAGACCACCTATCAGACTTGAAGACCATGTTCGACATCATGAGAACACATCAACTGAAGATGAACCCCACAAAATCCTTCCTAGGGGTGTCCAGTGGTAAATTCCTGGGATTCATAGTTACATCCCAAGGAATTTCGCTCGATCCTGAAAAGGTGCGTGCTATCCAAGAAATGTCACCACCAAAGACCATTAAAGAGCTCAGAGGCCTGCAAGGTAGGTTAGCGTGCATCCGAAGATTCATATCAAATCTTTGGTCGGTGCAACCCTTCTCCAAATTAATGAAGAAAGGGGGTTTCGTTAGTATGGGACGAAAGGTTGCCAAAAGCGTTTGAAGAAATCAAAACCTATCTCACGCAACCGCCGGTCATGGTGATATCGAGAAAACCCTTCTGTTATATGTGAGACCATGGACCATTCACTTGGAGCCTTGCTAGCCCAAAGATGACCAAGGACATGAACAAGCAATTTATTACCTCAGTAACCATGATGGGAGCCAGAACACGATCTGACCAGTGGAAAAGGAATGCTTAGCCTTGATGTTTGCCATCGAGCGGCATTATCCGGTTGGGCAAACAATACATGTCATTTCGAGAGTAAATCCTCCGAGAGTGCTCATGACTAAGCCCTCTTCCCTGAATTCCGGTTAGCCAAATGGGCGATACTTCTCTCACAATATGATATGAAGTTTATGCCCAGGCTATTAAAGGGAGGGCAGATTTCTTAGCGAGAACATCCGGTTCCCAACTCTTCCAAACTATCACGAATATATGGGATGAAATCAACTTACATGACTCAAGGAGATACTCGGTATGGAAGTTATTCTTTGATGGAGCCTCTAGAGCAAACCGATGGAGGAATTGCGGCCGGTGTGGGGGTTGTACTTGTTTCCCAGCATCTTGTGATCCCAAGGATTTTCCTTAGTGAACCATGCACTAATAACGTAGCGGAATATAGCGCTTTATTACTAGGAATGCGGTGGCAAGAAATCAACATTCAATACCTGAAGCTTATGATTCGAGCTCATCGCGAATCGAATGAGGAGAGTATGAAGTGCGCAATGAAGACTTAATCCCATATCACTCGGCGGTTCTAGAATTAGCACGCGAAGTTGAAGGCTTTTTCATAGAGAGTATATTCCACGAGCGGAATGCTACTGCCAGATGCAGCCGTTAGCCACATCACTAGCATTACCTCCAAAGGCCCGCATACAATAATATTTGTCGCGGTGAATTGTGCTTTCCGAACTCATCACAAAAGGAGATCTAGAAGGACCACGAAGAGACCGTTTGTGGAAACTTCCGTTGGGCTCGAACCAAGGTTGGCGATTCCCTTATATAGACTACGTCTGTATGGAATCCTGGGATGATCCCAAAGAAGTGGCCACCATTAAGCGGAAGGCCCTTCGTTTTATTATGATGCAACTTCGGACTTTGTATCGTAAGTGCATGGAATTCTACTCGGCGCCTTTCGAAGGAGGCGAGAGAAGCTAAAAGAGGCCCGACGGAATGTGTGGAGCCCACCAACAGGAGCAAGTTGGGGATGCGCGGAGAATAGGTTATTATTGGCCAAAGATGTTTGAAGATGCGTGGATTATGCTAAAGCGATGTCATGCGTGCCAAATTCATGGTAATTTCGTCCATCGAGGCACGGAAATCTACACCCAACATCTTCTTCGTGGCCATTGAAATGTGGGAATGGATATTGTCGGGCCTATCTCCTTGACGTCCAAAGGACATCGATTCATCTTAGCATGGTTCTAAATGAAGGAAGCTGTTAAAAAAGAAGTTAAAACTTCAAGCGTGATCAAGTTCATTAAGCATCCGTCTCTATCGCTTTATACGCATGGCGGATAGTCCATGATAGCGGTGCGCAATTAGTTAGCTATGGATTCGAGAGATTTTGCAATAAGTTCGAGGATCCAAAGTGTTTAGTGCCGACGCATATTATCCCGACCAATGGTCTAGCGGAAGCTTTCAACAAGACCATTGTGAAACTTCTAAAAAGTTAGTCTCTAAAAGTCGGCGTGATTGGGATGAGAAGTTGGGCAATTGTTTATGGGCTTATCATACGGCGGTGAGAACCCCAACAAAGCTACTCCTTTTTCTTTGGTGGTGTGGATGAAGCCGTTCTACCATTGGAATTCAAATTCCTTCCTAAGAGTGGCTCACGAAGCTGGAATGGCGGATGAAGAGCAACATCAACTTCACAGGGAGCTAGAAATGTTAGGCGACAAGCGACTTGAGCTCAACAACAAATCGAACTATACCAAGCTCGGTTTCTAAAGCCTACAACAAGAAGGTTAAGGGAAGGATCTTCAAGAGGCGATCTTGTCTTAGCAGGTTCGTAGACCTATGGTCATGACACATAAAGGCGAAGAAATTCAATCCCAAATGGGAAGGACCTTTAAACAGTAGTGTCTATTCTACTTGAGCTTATCGACTTATCGACTTGAAGGTGACATTCTCATGATGCCAATTAGGAAGTTTCTCAAGAAATATTACGCGTAAAGGCGGTAGATCCCGATAATCACATTTTAATGACATTTTAATAACCTCATTATCTATTTTATATCAATAAATATGTTACTAATAACATGTTTTATCTTATTTTCTTGAGAATAATGGAGTATTAATGAATAAAAGCTCAAATGACTCAAATTCTCAATTTCTACCAATGTTGAAGCCAATCGAAGACAAGCGAAGTACCAAGGAATCCAAGAAGAATTAGTGCAAAATATCAAGAAAAGACAAAATCCGTTGGGAACCAATCGGTTGACCAACGGTTGGCCGGTTAATTGCCAATTAACTAGCTAACCGGCCAATAGTGGTCGGCCGAATTCAATTTAGGAAAGATTTCTCTTCCTTTCTTGCCAAGTTTGATCCAATGGTTCACATCAACTCCGTTGGGGTATAAATAGGGGTAGTATCGAGGGTTTAGAGGTGTGAAATATTTTGTAAAACTCCTTTTGGAGAGAAGGGTTGCTCTTGTTTTAGAGTACCTTTCATTGTAATAATTTTTCTCAATAAATAAATATTTTCTCCCCTTCAATCCCATCTTCTTCTTCTTGTTCAAGGACCAAAGGAGGATGAGTTGATGATGATGAGTTCGAGGTTTCTCTTTATTTCTCTTTATTATTTCTTTTCTTTCTTGTTATTTATTTGCTTTGTAGTTTAGATTTAATAGCTTTTGTAGTTTAGATTTAATTGCTTTGTAGTTGGATTTAATAGCTTTTGTAGTTTAGATTTAATTGCTTTGTAGTTAGATTAGTTTAGAATTTTTATTTTCTTTCTTTTATTTGTTTGAATTTCCCAAGATGTTGAACTAAACTCTTGTGGGGATCTAGGTTGCATGAAACTAGTCTAATCTCTTTTGTGTTTATGAATCATCTCTCTTATGCTTAAAAGATCATGTTTAGGTTAATCAACTAGAGAACTAATCGATAGAAGAAAATTTGATAGTTTATGCTTTCCTTAAGTGGTTTGATAGGCTATGCTTATGAATTCTAGGATTATTATCTTGTTATTACTCTCTTCATGAGTTTGAATTTCAATTAGGTGATAATTTGATAAGTTATGCTTTCCTTAAGTGGTTTGATATCTTATGCTTAATAAATCTAATATGAGATGTGGTAAAGAGAATTTTCATAGATTATAAATTGAGTTAGCTAGTGGATTCAATTCTAGATTCCTTCATCTCTCTTATTGAAATCTCGTCTTTTTAATTGTGATTCCTTTCACACACAATCAAATCCACTCTCTCATCACTTCATCATATTTTCATATTATCTTGAATAAAACCCTAATTGTCACATATAATTTGAGAACCGAACTTGAATCAAACACTTCCTATTTCCGTTCCTCGTGGGATCGACAATCTTAAATACTATAACTTGACAATGGTTGTGCACTTGCGACTATAAAAGGTAAACACTCGTTTTGCCCATCAAGTTTTGGCGGTTCTTGGGAATCGGTGTTAAGTAGGAATTTTTTCTTAGTTCTTTAACTTGTGTGTTTGTCTATTGTGAATGACAAAGGATCTTGAAGGCAAGGAGTTGAAGATTGAGATTGAAGGTTGCCTCCAGAGGCTTTGCATTGCTTTTTGAGGTAACTCTTCTCTCTAGTATTTTTAATTCCACCCTATAGGTAGTTCATCACATTAGAGACAATTAGGTTAATATAAAATAAAAAGCTGACTTTCTTTCTTGACCATAATTAAAAAAAAAAATTTTCTTTCTCATCCTTTTTAGTTGCTTTTAATTTCTAGAGTTGCATTGCATATAATAGTAGGAATTCACCAAAGTGATTTGAGCATTTTGAATTGACACTCACGAAAATATCTTTAGGGCAAAACCCATTAATCAAGATAAGGTGAGGGATTTCATCACCTTTCCTTCGAAAATCGCGATTCCTCACTCACAGAACAAACCTTCTAAAAGAATTAGGCGTTGGCCCCTAAGGATTAGAGCTCAATAAGGAACAAGAAATTCTTGAGTGGTGGTCTAAGTTTATTTGGATTAATTGGTGTCTAAGGCAAGGTTTAGGGGTTCGTAAATACGCGGAAACAGTACTAATTGATCTTTGATCTCCCTCTAGTACTATCCTTACGGCTAATTACCCACGTAAAGCTGGATTTTTTCTTAGGGAGTTTTGGTTAGGAGCTGGTCTAAATTTGAGTTAAACCTAGAGTTAGGGTGATTGAAAAGTGATTGCCTTGATTTGTTAATTTTCTTTTTTCTTCTTCCCTCTTCTTCTCTTTTCACCATCTCACTAACTTTTTCATTTTTTGTAATTAAAAAAAAAACTCTTGATTTTGGTTTATGCAAACTTGGGTTAGGAATAATACCAATCGTTTAGTTAAGCTCGATTCAACTTCTCAACCAAGCGAAATGGCCAATCCTCCGTTCTTCAAGATATCGCTACCCAACTAGGAATGCTATCCCTTCATGCATTAAGCTTCCCGACAAATGGAACTAATTCGAACTCCGACCACATTTCATCAACATGCTTCCAAAATTCTTAGGAGCGGCGAAGGCATATATTTTCATCTGAATTTGTAGAAGTCGCCTCATGATTAAAATGAAAGACCTAGCGAGGATGCAATTAAGCTTGATTTATTCCCTTCACTCTTAAGGACAAAGCAAAAAATGGGCATGCGGCTTACCTGGTTCGATTTCAACACGGGATGATTTTGTAAAAGTTTTTCTAAAAATTCTTCCCAATTCACAAAACGGTCAAGCTTCGAAGCAGACATTCAAAATTTTAGGATTGTCGGGTGAGCCGATACAGGAAGTATTTCGATAGGTTTAAGGATCTCCTCATCCAATGTCCTCACCATGGTGCGGAAAAATGGCGATTGTGCCAAATCATTTCTGAAGGATTGGATCCTGCAAAAACTTCCTTAGAGTCTATGTGTCAAGGGATTTTATGAAGAAAAATGGAGTGAAGCATGGGATTTCTTAGAAGCAGTCGAGAAAAACCATGCAATGGGAACCTTGTGATGACCGAGTGCATCGGTTCCTCAAGCCAAATCTAGTGGTCCTTCGTAGGAGCAGAATATAGCATTTGAAGCGAAGATGGCGGCGATCATAGTGGCTAGAAGCTCTCGAAATCAAGAAGCAGCTCTGCTCAAGTCAATCAAATCTCGCCGAGGTTGTCACAATGTCGGTCCCATCTCATGTTAGATGAATGCCCTCTTTTAGGATCCGATCGGCCACTAGGTCAGGTTAGCATTCCGACCTCTAGGAATGATCCTTTGCCCAACCTACAATCGGTTGGCGGAATCATCCCAACTGCGTGGAATCAAGGAAGTTACCCGAAATCAAAGCGTCAATCCCACCTCAAACCAACAAATTCCTAGGGAAACACGATTCGTTCAATCCACCAAACAATTTCCATCACTCAAATCAACCTTTTGAATTTCCATCCTCATCAGCAGCGAATCTTTCTAACCCGGATGCGGCGTCTTGGTGTCATAGAAAAGGGTTTATAAGCCATGATCAAAACCACCACCAACTGTTGACTCAATCATCCACACTCTAAATTCCTTCATGCAAACAACCAACCAAGCGATCCTTTCGAACACTCAAGCCATCGCCGAGGATAGAAACCCAACTAGAGGCTAGCAAGCGCCGTGAGTGAAAGAGAAAGGAACATTTCGAGTCAACCGTGACCAATCCAGGAACTTCGGTTCAACTTTTCAAGATCAAGTGAATGCAATCCATTCACAACGGTCGATAACGGGTTAATAATCAAATCCTTGAGCGAGAGAATTATGTTGAATACATGCATCCCGATACCAACATTTGAAGAACCCTTTGTTAATGAACCTAGGTTTGTAGAAAATAGAAAACAACAAGATTTCATTTTTGATGAAATTTTTGTTAATAATGAATCTAAGTTCAAAAGCATACAACCAATAATACCTACCTTCCATTCTTTACACATCACTAAAAACCACTGCAATTTTTGGAATTTAAGCACATCATTAATTATATCATTTTGAAATTCTTTAAATTTGGGTGGGAATTTTCGACAATAAGGTAGGAGTTAATGTAGAATGTGAGCTTCTCATGTTTCATCTTTTATTCTACATTTTGTCTTTTGTCCCACAATAATAATAAAAAAATTTATTCTTCTCTCATGTGAGTTTCTTGTTCTTTTCAAAAAAAAAACAAAACAAAACAAAAAAAAATCTTGTAAATCACGTGCATATCTGAAAAAACAACAATTGGTTTCGTCTCCCCTCGTTACCGCAGGTAATCTGGGTTTTCAATTTTTTTGGTGTTCAGTCATCAGAACATCTGTAAGGTGCTTCACTCTTCTCCATGTTACTTTACGCATTTACATTGAGGACAATGCAAATTTTAGGTGTGGGGTGGGACTTAGTCAAATTTCTCGTATTTTAGTCATTTTTATTTTTCATTTTTCATTTTCTTTTTCTTATTCATTGGGTGAGCCATTACGGAAGTATTTCGATAGGTTTAAGGATCTCCTCATCCAATGTCCTCACCATGAGTGCGGAAAAATGGCGATTGTGCCAAATCATTTCTGAAGGATTGGACTATCCTGCAAAACTTCCTTAGAGTCTATGTGTCAAGGGATTTTATGAAGAAAAATCCGGATGAAGCATGGGATTTCTTAGAAGTCTGTCGAGAAAAACCATGCAATGGGAACACTTGTGATGACCGAGTGCATCGGTTCCTCAAGCCAAATCTAGTGGTCCTTCCTGTAGGAGCGATATAGCGTGAAGAAGATGGCGGCGATCATCGTAGGCTAGAAGCTCGAAATCAAAAGGCAGCTCTGCTCAAGTCAATCAAATCTCGCCTCGGAGTTGTCACAATTGTCGGTCCCATCTCATGTTGCTGATGAATGCCCTCTTTTAGGATCCGATCAGCCACTAGGTCAGGTTAGCGGCGCATTCCGACCTCCTAGGAATGATCCTTTTGCCCAACCTACAATCGGTTGGCGGAATCATCCCACTTTGCGTGGAATCAAGGAAGTTACCCGAAATCAAAAGCGTCAATCCCACCTCAAACCAACAAATTCCTAGAAACGATTCCGTTCAATCCACCAAACAATTTCCATCACTCAAATCAACCTTTTCGAATTTCCATCCTCATCAGCAGACGAATCTTTCTAACCCGGATCGGAAAAACGTCTTGGTGTCATAGAAAAGGGTTTATAAGCCATGATCAAAACCACCACCAACTGTTGACTCAATCATCCAACACTCTAAATTCCTTCATGCAAACAACCAACCAAGCGATCAACTCGAACACTCAAGCCATCGCGAGGATAGAAACCAACTAGGGCTAGCAAGCATGAGTGAGTGAAAGAGAAAGGAACATTTCGAGTCAACCGTGACCAATCCAAGGAACTCGGGTTCAACTTTTCAAGATCAAGTGAATGCAATCCATTCTAGCGGTCGATAACGGGTTAATAATCAAATCCTTGAGCGAGAGAATTATGTTGAATACATGCATCGATACCAACATTTGAAGAACCCTTTGTTAATGAACCTAGGTTTGTAGAAAATAGAAAACAACAAGATTTCATTTTTGATGAAATTTTTGTTAATAATGAATCTAAGTTCAAAAGCATACAACCAATAATACCTACCTTCCATTCTTTACACACATCACTAAAACCACCGATTTTTGGAATTTAAGCACATCGATAATTATATCATTTTGAAATTCTTTAAATTTGGGGTAGAATTTTCAACAATAAGGTAGGAGTTAATGTAGAATGTGAGCTTCTCATGTTTCATCTTTTATTCTACATTTTGTCTTTTGTCCCACAATAATAATAAAAGAATTTATTCTTCTCTCATGTGAGAGTTTCTTGTTCTTTTCAAAAAAAACAAAACAAAACAAAAAAATCTTGTAAATCACTTGTGCATAATCTGAAAAAAAAAAACAACAATTGGTTTAGATCTCCCCTGTTACGGGTAAATCAGGTTTTCAATTTTTTAGGTGTTCAGTCATCCGAACATCGTAAGTGCTTCCACTCTTCTCCATGTTACTTTCTGCATTTACATTGAGGACAATGCAAATTTTAGGTGGGGGTGGGACTTAGTCAAATTTCTCGTATTTTAGTCATTTTTATTTTTTTCATTTTTCATTTTCTTTTTCTTATTCATTTTCATTTTCTTTTTCTCAAAAAAATTGTCACTTGCCAACTTAATAGAGTTGATTAATAGTCTTCTAATCTGAGTTAGTTATACACTCAAGTTTACCTTTTATGATAATTTTAAATAAATTTCGAAGAATGATTTTCAAAGTGGTATACTTTACTAAAGTTTAACTTGGATGTTTAATCGAGTGATGAAATTTTTAGCGTGCTTAACTTAGAGTTGAAAATGATTCTTTAAGTTGCATTAATCCAAATATTTTTCATAACATATATACATATACACATATATATATTATACTAACTTAACAAAAGAGTCTGAAAAATGGGCACCAAATAATTTTCTCTTAAAATCATCGGTAGTTCTTTGTTACTAAGCCTAAGTTGGTGAGTAATTAAGCCCAGGAGTATTTTATGTAATGACCTAAGCCCAATTGGGTTGGGATTCATTGGCCAAACTTCGCTAAATGGTCACTTAGAAAGCCGATTAAAAGAACAAGACTACCAAGAAAAGAAAAAAAAAAAACTAACCATGTTTTTATATATATGGAAATAATGGTATATGTTCTTGATTTTTCAAAATGGGTTAAGAGACTTGAACATTGTTTGAAACAAAGAGTTAGCATGTTTCCTTCAAAACTTTTGAATTAAATCTTTGAGAAAAACTTGGTTTTGTATCACTACAATGGAAGGATTTTCTTAAGAAGTTTACTTTGAAATCATGATAAAAGCGTTTTCTTGAGTATTAACCGCTTGTGGAATTTTTGAATTATTCAATTAGCTTCTTTAAATTGGCAAGTTGAATTTTATTGGGTATATTCATGCAAACCCTCACGAGACTACAACTTCGTCCACTAGGGTAACCTAGGGTTTAAAGGCTTGTTGTATCGCTAAATACAACCGCGATTCTAGTGAGTTAGGATTTTTCTTTTCTTTTTTTCATTTTTCTTGCTAGAGGACTAGCAAAAGTTTAGGCGTGGGGGTATTTGATAATCACATTTTAATGACATTTTAATAACCTCATTATCTATTTTATATCAATAAATATGTTACTAATAACATGTTTTATCTTATTTTGCAGAATAATGGAGTATTAATGAATAAAAGCTCAAATGACTCAAATTCTCTGAATTTCTACCAATTGTTGAAGCCCAAATCGAAGACAAGCGAGGCCCAAGATACCAAGAGAATCCAAGAAGAATTCGTGCAAAAATATCAAGAAAAGACAAAATCGTTGGGAACCAATCGGTTGACCAACCGGTTGGCCAACCGGTTGGCTAACCGGTTGGCTAATCGGCCAACCGATTGGTGCCGGCAGATTCAATTTAGGAAAGATTTCTCTTCCTTTTTGCCAAGTTTGATCCAATGGTTCACATCAACTCCGTTGGGGTATAAATAGGGGTAGTATCTAGGGTTTAGAGGTGTGAAATATTTTGTAAAACTCCTTTTTGAGAAAGGGTTGCTCTTGTTTTAGAGTACCTTTCATTGTAATAATTTTTCCTCTATAAATAAATATTTTCTCCTTCAATCCCATCTTCTTCTTCTTGTTCAAGGACCAAAGGAGGATGAGTTGATGATGATGAGTTGCGAGGTTTCTCTTTATTTCTCTTTATTATTTCTTTTTCTTTCTTGTTATTTATTTGCTTTGTAGTTTAGATTTAATAGCTTTTGTAGTTTAGATTTAATTGCTTTGTAGTTAGATTTAATAGCTTTTGTAGTTTAGATTTAATTGCTTTGTAGTTAGATTAGTTTAGAATTTTTCTTTTCTTTTTATTTTCTTTCTTTTTCTATTTGTTTGAATTTCCCAAGATGTTGAACTAAACTCTTGTGGGGATCTAGGTTGCATGAAACTAGTCTAATCTCTTTTGTGTTTATGAATCATCTCTCTTATGCTTAAAAGATCATGTTTAGGTTAATCAACTAGAGAACTAATCGATAGAAGAAGAATTTGATAGTTTATGCTTTCCTTAAGTGGTTTGATAGGCTATGCTTATGAATTCTAGGATTATTATCTTGTTATTACTCTCTTCATGAGTTTGAATTTCAATTAGGTGATAATTTGATAAGTTATGCTTTCCTTAAGTGGTTTGATATCTTATGCTTAATAAATCTAATATGAGATGTGGTAAAAGAGAATTTTTCATAGATTATAAATTGAGTTAGCTAGTGGATTCAATT
Source organism: Asparagus setaceus (assembly GCA_012295165.1). Lineage (NCBI taxonomy): Eukaryota > Viridiplantae > Streptophyta > Magnoliopsida > Asparagales > Asparagaceae > Asparagus > Asparagus setaceus. The sequence continues at coordinate 65,634,699 of CM022702.1, forward strand.
CTAGATTCCTTCATCTCTTTTATTGAAATCTCGTCTTTTAATTGTGATTCCTTTCACACACAATTCAAATCCACTCTCTCATCACTTCATCATATTTTCATATTATCTTGAATAAAACCCTAATTGTCGCATAATTTGAGAACCGAACTTGAATCAAACACTTCCTATTTCCGTTCCTCGTGGGATCGACAATCTTAAATACTATAACTTGACAATGGTTGTGCACTTGCGACTATAAAAGGTAAACACTTCGTTTTTGCCCATCAGATCCCCTCTTGTTCTTAACTAAGCAGGAGAAGCTGGGCCGCTTAAGGTCGGGGTTGATTTATTGGAATGGACTTCATTCATTTCGAGTCTTGAACGATCATTTATGCTATGTTAACATTATACCTCTGGCATTTGTAATTGTTTTCATTATTATAAATCAAATATTGTGCGCAAAAGGAGAAACAAAAGTATCACTTCATTTTTTTTAATAACAAAATAAAAGGTGATACAGATTTGATGCTAGAAAGATTCTGGGCCCATCAAGTGAATAGCTGTAAGTCGTGACTTAAGCTCATAGCTTTGTTCATGCTCGGTCGCGCACTCTTTTGCAACCACTGGAATTGAGTTTCAGTCGCCGCAACCTCCTTTTTCATAACCTCCAGGGCGTTCGCCTCTTGGCGAAGGTTATCAAGAATCTCAGCACCTCGACGATGAAGTCCCTCTGTGGCCTTTTGTTCCTGAGTCAGTTGAGCCCTTTTACGAGTTAACTCGGCCTCCAATTGGGCGATAGACTCACGAATGGCGATCCGAAGTGGCAGATTTAGTCAACTCAAGTTGGGATTGATCATGCTGCTCTTGCAAGTTGGCAACCCGCGCCTTCTTTTCAGACAAACTCGTTTGAAGGGTTTTCTGTTGAGATATCTCCTCGGTTTGAGCTCTAATGAGAGACTTGGCTATCTCCTTCTCGTCAACTTGAAAGCTCTGGAAGGCCGCAAGTCCGCCTCCAAGCGAAAACTCTTGCGACACAATGTTGGAAGCGATCGGCGCATGACGCTTAAGGTAACCCGATGTTTCATTATATGAGGCACTGTAGACTTCAAAGGAGCCACGACGCCCATAACAAAGTTAGTTTGCGCCGTCGGTATCCCTCATGATCGGTTTATATCGGACTCGCATAGATATCACGTGGAATACGTGTAGTTTCGATCAATCACCATATGCGGGATAATTGCTTTGTAGTTAGATTAGTTTAGAATTTTTCTTTTTCTTTTTATTTTCTTTCTTTTTCTATTTGTTTGAATTTCCCAAGATGTTGAACTAAACTCTTGTGGGGATCTAGGTTGCATGAAACTAGTCTAATCTCTTTTGTGTTTATGAATCATCTCTCTTATGCTTAAAAGATCATGTTTAGGTTAATCAACTAGAGAACTAATCGATAGAAGAAGAATTTGATAGTTTATGCTTTCCTTAAGTGGTTTGATAGGCTATGCTTATGAATTCTAGGATTATTATCTTGTTATTACTCTCTTCATGAGTTTGAATTTCAATTAGGTGATAATTTGATAAGTTATGCTTTCCTTAAGTGGTTTGATATCTTATGCTTAATAAATCTAATATGAGATGTGGTAAAAAGAATTTTTCATAGATTATAAATTGAGTTAGCTAGTGGATTCAATTCTAGATTCCTTCATCTCTTTTATTGAAATCTCGTCTTTTAATTGTGATTCCTTTCACACACAATTCAAATCCACTCTCATCACTTCATCATATTTTCATATTATCTTGAATAAAACCTAATTGTCATAATTTGAGAACAGAACTTGAATCAAACACTTCCTATTTCCGTTCCTCGTGGGATCGACAATCTTAAATACTATAACTTGACAATGGTTGTGCACTTGCGACTATAAAAGGTAAACACTTTCGTTTTTGCCCATCGGATCCCTGTCTTGTTCTTAACTAAGCTTGGGAAAAATGGGCCTTAATTTTGGGGTTGATTGGAATGGACTTCATTCATTTGAGTCTTGAGCGATCATTTATGCTATGTTAACATTATACCTCGGCATTTGTAATTGTTTTCATTATTATAAATCAAATATTGTGCAAAAGGAGAAACAAAGTATCACTTCATTTTTTAATAACAAAATAAAAGGTGTCTGATTTGATGCTAGAAAGATCGGGCCCATCAGTGAATAGGCGTAAATTCGTGACTTAAGCTCATAGCTTTGTTCATGCTCGGTCGCGCACTCTTTTGCAACCACGGAATTGAGTTTGATCGCGCAACCTCCTTTTCATAACCTCCGAGCGTTAAGCCTCTTGGCGAAGGTTATCAGAATCTCGGCACCGGCGATGAAGTCCCGTGGCCTTTTGTTCACAGTCGGTTGAGCCCTTTTTGAGTTAACTTCGGCCTCAATTAGGCGATAGACTCTGAATGGCGATCCGCGAAGTGGCGATTTAGTCAACTCAAGTTGGGATTGATCATCTTTGCTCTTGCAAGTTGGCAACCAGCCTTCTTTTGAACAAACTTCGTTTGAAGGGTTTTGTTGAGATATCTCCTCGGTTTGAGCTCTAATGAGAGACTTGGCTATCTCGCTTCTCGTCAACTTGAAAGCTCTGGAAGGCCGCAGATCGCCTCAAGCGAGAAACTCTTGCGGCACAATGTTGGAAGCGATCGGCGTCGCATGACCTTAAGGTAACCCGGATGTTTCATTATATGAGGCTGTAGACTTCAAAGGAGCCACGACCGCATAACAAAGTTAGGCTGCGCCGTCGATATCCCTGTGATCGGTTTATATCGGACTCATAGATATCACGTGGAATCGTGTAGTTTAGATCAATCACCGTAATGCGGGATAATTGGAAGTACGTGGTGAAGGAATCGATGTGGCGATTTCCTTCCCTTCTTCTTCTTCATCACGAGCGGACCTAATAGCTCCTTGCATAAGCCCGACGAGAGGATGACCTCGTCGTTATTAGTTCTGAGCCCTCTTCTCATATTGGCGTTTCTTACGGGTGAAAACCCTTTTCCTTGCTCTCTCAGAACTTCCACCTCCGGGGTATCCGTTGAATTTGGCCAACTTTGAGTGCTTCACGCTTCGCGTCAAATACCGTCGATTCACGGTAATCGTCCTTCAATTTCTTTTAGATTCGTACGGCTCCTAATATCGCCCGGTGTATATACATCATATTCGTGACGTCGAAACTTCGGTACCGGTTACAAAACTCAAGAAGCGGTATGGCGGTGGGAGAAGGTAGCACAAATCTTGCGGAGCCTCCGACCATCCGTTATACCGGGCTCGAGCTCCTTCATACAAATTCCCGCGATAGCAGTTGGGGTTAGGGTTCCCAACATATAGTTGGTCATATCCAAATTGTCGAACAAGCCGGCGAAGTAAGGCTCGATGATACACGGTCTGGCGGAAGACCAAATATCCGGGCGATCGTGATAAGCCACGAGAAGATGCCCTCGGCAATGAGGTGAAGTTACAGTGCCACATCCATGAAAATCTGGCGTCTTCTTCTCCACCAAAATCGAGAAACGACAAAGACTTCGATAATTATCCTCCTTGACAAAATCATCGAGTTGGGACTATATAATATGTCCACTTGGCCAAGCCGTTGTATAAAGGAGCGAAAAAAGGCGCCACTAATTCCCGTCATCAGCGAGGCGTTCATGACAAACGAGGCCATCAAATAAGAATACGGCAGCACGGCGTGGGCAGGGGAGTTTTCAATCTGCTACCTTCCTCGACCCAATTTTTCTCATTCAAAATTAGGGTCAGTTCTGTAAACCATATTGTATGCAACTTGCCATAGTTGAGAGGAGACTTATCGGCCTTCCATGAGCCAAAAGAAGCTGCGGGGTATACCACGGATCGGGATGGACTTCGATGGGTTTGGAGGGAACCACACAGCGTTTCAACGGATCATCGAAATCGGCTAGCAATGCCATATATCGAGATAGGAGTCTCAAGCAGCAGCGGAAGCTCTCAAATTCGTACCGGGAGGAAAAATATCTTCAGTATGTGTTGACATCTTGGCGGTGGGGACTTTGGAGGAGCTCAGCGGTGACGAATCACCGGCTTACTCTGTAGATTTTGAAACAAATATTCAGCCAAGATGCATGTTTAACACCGCGATCGTAGTGGTCTCTTGTACCGAGATATGGAAGTGACACATCACTTCCCGAAGGTGGCATAGACATCTGGTATTCCCTCATAAAATAGAAAGTTCAGTGGTGCTAGGAACAAATTCCTCATCGGCAGTTCACCAAATGGTAAACCCGATCGTATACATTTCTGGAGAGCAAAGCCTAATTCCCCAGCGGAGAGTGAAAAAAGTACAAGTATCGGGTTATACTTTTCCAAGATGGCAAAGCGTAGGAGTTACGGATGACACTGCGTCGTGGCTCTCCTTTGGAATCTCTAACAGGGATAAGGTGAGTGGCACTGCAATTCATTGATAACAAAGTCCATCATCACGGACCCACCATCCGTCGTCGGGAGAATACACCCATCCGGGAGTCCTAAATTCTTGAGCAACAAATTAATACAGGCGGCAATGAATCGTGAATAAAGTGCTGAGCGGAGTGGCCTTCTCTTGATTGAGACTTATGCTATGAAACTTCGCTGGTCTTAGGCCCATCACCTTATAGTCACTCCCAAAGGATGAACCGCTGGTGAGTTAGAACCCAACAGGCACCCTATCCCTTTCCTCGACTAGATCCCAATCGGGGCGCTGCGGGCAGCTTTGAAAGTAAGCGGATACATCCGCTTCATGCTAGGAAGGAAAAAGCGGTCTTTAGCTTGATGTAGCATCTTGGATTCCATGATCCATATTATAAATTGCCGCCAATCGATCTCGAAGAAACGGCTTCGATTAAGTCATGGCTTCGGCCGAAATTCATGTATAATGGCCTAAAGGTGGAAGGTTGATTCGATGGATCATCGTCGTTCTTTCCATACAATTGTCACGGTCGGTGGGAGCTCTCGGCGAACCTAAAAACACATCGTGGTCCATCAACCGAATAACGAAGTGATATCTACGGGGAAGCGGCCTATCGGTAAAGAAGCTGCGGATAAGAAGATATCGAAAAGGAAAATTACAAGAGAGTCTAAGATGACCCAAGAGAGGTCGGCCACGCGTTCTAGCTATGAGGCGAGATTGACCAGCGTTTCAAGCGGCGCCAGAGCAACAGCGTCTCAAATAAAGCGCCAAAAGGCAACCGGCGTCTCAAGCAGCGAAGGCGACCCGGCGTTTCAGCGGCATTAAGGTTAGCCCGCGTTTTAACTATGAGGCGAGGTTCAACCGCGCATTTCAAGCGGCAGGAGGACACCTCGCATTTCAATCTGGCGGAGATAACAGCGTTCTAAAATTAAGCGAGAGTCGGTCCGCGTCTCCATCGTCAACATCAACTCGGCGTTTGAAGCGCGAGTTCAATTGAGTTGGAACCCATTAAAATAAATTCAAAACCACGGTATACCTCGATGTGAGGGTTTGCGGCCGGCGGCACTCCGAAACCGATGGGTCACTTTCGAGATCTCGGCGTTGGGCTTGGAGTCGTTTGAGCAGCACTTGATCTTGTGAGCGAGTTTTCCTTGGAGCCATTGAAGAAATCGGCTGTCGAAGATGGGGAAGAACTCAACAAGAGTTTGGCGCGAAATCTCTTGAAACCACGAAGGAGATGAAAAATTAAGTGATTTTTACGTGGTAAAATTTCCAAATTTACCCAAGGGGTTGTTTACGAGGATTAAGGAAGATCTCCTTAAGATTCTCCAACCACCTCGTTAAAGGCGGTTAAACACAACCACCTCGGATAAAGGCGGTTCGGCTTTCCAAAGCGAGATTCACCTCGGCGTCCTATTTTCAAGCGAGATTCACCTCGCGTTTTATCTCAAGCGAGACTTGCCTCGCGCGTTCAATCCCTAGCGAAGCACATCTCTGCGTTTTGAACGAGGCTCACCTCTGCGTTCTAAAAGCCGAGCGAAGCTCACCCAGCGTCTGCGAATTTCAAGCGGGGGTCAACCCCCATGTTATTGAGTCTAACACTTAGCGGTTTAGACTTAGTAACTCCTTTCCGAGGAATTTTCTTTTCTTTTAAGGCATTTGAGCTGATCTTATCCTAATGAGCTACAAGCAACCAACTTATCGGTCCTCTTTAGCGGGATGATAGGTTCTTAAATTGGCCTAAAAGCGTAACAATCTATTAATCCTCATCGCGGGATGGCGAATCCACAAATTTGATTAAACCCGCGGTTTTTTATCAGCAGGCAATAGGAGAACAAAACCCTAAAGCCTTGTTCACAACACAAGCCCTAAAGCCTTGTTCACAACACAAGCCTAAAAAGCCTTGTTCACAACACAAGCCCTAAAGCCTTGTTCACAACACAAGCCCTAAAGCCTTGTTCACAACACAAGCCTAAAAGCCTTGTTCACAACACAAGCCCTAAAGCCTTGTTCACAACACAAGCCCTAAAGCCTTGTTCACAACACAAGCCCTAGGAACCTTGTTCACATCATAAGCCCTAAGTCTAAGTTAAGATAAGTATGCATGAAAAACATGCAGCCGGGTGGTCTGTTCCCGCAATAAATAAATAAAAAAAAAGTCTACGTATTCAACATCGTAGCGTTAAGTCTAAAAGAGTCTAATTCTTTTAGCATAGCGTTACGTCTTGAACGGACTTAGATAATCCGCCGCATAGCCGATTCAAGCGGTGTCGGTAAAGGCTCATCAAATCCGTTGATGGTGAGGGTTTGCCAAAATCCTATAAGTGTTGTGGTTGACATCGAAATCACAATGGAAAAGTAAATTTGTATCACTTTTATTCAAACTCCTAAGGATGATACAAAAAAAAAAAGAGGGAAAATAGGATTTGTGGAGAATACAGAGTAAGCCTATGGTCCCCTAGCGTGATGGGCATGAGTGAGATTTGGCCTTAGCAACCTCCTTCTCATGAGCGACCACTATTCTTTGTGGCCCTTATAGTCCCTCTTTATGCGGTGCGGTGGCGGTAATGCCTTTTATCTCCTCAAGAACTGCGGTTCCTCCGATAATCATTGTATGTTTCTACACTCTTACAGTGAGGTCTTTCACTTCCCTCCTCGAGCGGCAGCACTGGCGAACCAACTCGGCGAAGTTGGCGATGGTTTCCTCGATGGTAGCAATGGATTCCGCAGTAATGCATAGTAAGGTAGTGTAAGTTAGCTTCGTGTTGCCAATGATCGAATTTTCGGGGATGCAACTTGTATCTGCTCAAATTCTTGAGCGGCTTCATATTGCTGCATCGCAGGCATAAATGTCGGCAAGGGTTGACTCAATCTGAGCTTCGGATCAACATGATGCAATTCCTCAAAGCTTTTCAAGCTCTCCTCGGTGAGATATCTCGTTGATGCAGCGTTGGATGCATTGATTGTCGCCCGGATACGATGTTATTGAGATAATTCATAAGAATAGGCACGAAGGCTGCAAAGGTGCTTCTCAGGCAACAATGATCTTCCGCGGTCCTGCATCTCAATTCTAAATGACCGATGTATTTTTGAAGCAAATTAGGTACAGCGGTGGACTCCATGGAAGCTGCGAGGAGACAATATCGGCTCATGTTGAGTCACGAGGCCACGAGAAGGAGTCATAGGTGATGGTATTTGGCGGGAGGGAGGTACTAGCATCCTTTCAGTCCTAAGAAATCCTAAGAGGGTTGATTTCATCGGGAGGATTCTTTGCTGCTGAAACCAGGAGCGGACTCGAGAATGGAAGGATGTTGATGCAGATCTCTTGGAGCCCTTCGCTGCGCTGACCTACGGATTTGCCCTTACGGCGAGCCTACAAAAATAATGATTGTCAAAAGAACACGTATGAAGCGACTATCAAGATTCAAAACAAACAATGCTTACGGAGAGAAATAAGCTGCGAGGGTGGCCTTTTAGGAAGTGGCCGGTGGGAGATCGTCGAAAAGTCCATGCACTCTGCGGAATACCCATCGACACCTCTTCCTCATCATCTCTCGAAGGATGGGGGAGCTTCGTGGCGTGGCGGAAGCAGGAAATAGACGGTTGTGGGGCTAGGTCTTCGGCCCATTGCGAGGCATAAGCCCAGAAGAAGCGGGGAGATGAATATCTTGCAGTCTGAAGGCGTCGGCCCTTTCATTTGGAGCCTCCTCTTCGGTCACTTTGGGGCGACATCGAAGTCGGCTGGAATTATCATATCGAGAGCTTCAGCGGTTGGAATAGACTCGCATCTTCCGCGAAGTGATCGTCTCCACCTTCTTCCTCCAAAGATGGGTGAAAAGAGAACCTCTTAAGGTGGCCCAATTGAGCGAACCCGTTGGTGGGAAATCCCTACAACCAGCGACTCCTCGGGTTCTTCTTAGTCCAAGGAAGTCTTGGAGGAAGCGGCTCGCGCATCTTGCATTAGTTTGACCCCCACCTTTCGGGGCGGAGGTTTGGTGGGTGGCTGTCGGAAAACTTGCGGTGGCGTGGCAGCAGCGTCCTTCGAACATTGGCCGTTTACGCTGCCCTTTCCTCCGCGGGTCGGCCGGAGGGCGGTAAAGCCCGGCGCGGTAGCCGGCCTCTCCTCGGCCACCGGCCAGGGCTCACAAGCTAAATACTCTTCAAACCCTCTCACGGCGGGTGTTTTAGAATGCTTCTTAGCCTCGTACATTTTTACGATCTCCTTCAAACAAGAGCGAGTTGGTTTATATTGAGGATAAGGAAGTGGATTGGTACGGATTCGCGAGAAACCCATAGTCGTATAACTATTGGTCTTGTGAGGAAGTGTAAATTTAGCCCAGTTCCACCGACCCGGAATAATACGGGGCCACAGCACCTTCATATAAATTCGATGGCCGGTTGGGGTTAGGGTTTCCAACATATAGTTGATCGTACCCAAATTGTCGGCGGCGGAAAAGGTTGATAAGGCTCGATGTAACATTTCCTTGGCGGAAGATTAGGTAGCGAGGCACGATATTGATCGACCAGAAAGACACCTCCATTCAATTGGGTGAAGGAGTTAGAGCCCTTAGTGTCTTGGTACATCTCCCATATCCACCTCCTTCAAAATCAGGAAAACATCTGAAGATATGGTAGTTGAGATCCTTGGACAGAATTTGTCGGACCATGACCATGTACCAACCCTCCCATCGAGAGCGACCAGATTGAACCCAGACGAAGGAATCACGCATAAGCAAAGCGTGAGACATCAAGGAGGGCAATGCAAAAACAAACCGAGCTACCAAATAGGTGTCACGGTAAAGGCAGCAGGTTGGGAAGTTTGAGTCTTCTTCTCTCCGGTGCCAACTACCTTGACACAGGGTGAAATCATGACATAATTCCCTCAAGCCGCTCACCGTAATGTCGGCATAAAGAAAGGTTGATTGGTCTTCCATGAGCCAAAGAAGCTGCTGGGTAAGCGACCTCGTGACAAGAAGTCGATGGCGGAGGGCACCACTTGACCATAACATTAGGAAGCCGACAAGCGAACGTCGGAAATAGGGATCGAGTTTGGTAATGAAAACTCTCGAACTCTGTATATGGCGGAAAGTGCCCTCTTGAGCCTCATTAGTATAATGAGAGGAGAGTTCAATCTGATCTTTAACCGTCCGGGCGAACTTCGCGACAAGGCGAACTACATCGATGTCCTTGCTATGCAAATTCTTGAATAAATAGTCGGCCAAGGCGCTGCCTTGACGCCTCCGTAACCACATCGGTGGGCACGGGTTTGGAAATGACACATCGGCTCCCAAAAGTCGTATATGTAGGTTGGGCGCTTCAAGATGGCCAACTCTTGATCCAGGAATAAACTCCTCATATGGAAGCTCCCCAGGCAAGGCAAAGAGACTTGTACATCTCATGAAGCGAAACCTAGCTCTCAGGCGGGTGTAAGAAGCGTACAAGTCTCGGGTTATACTTCTCTAGCATAGCAAAAAGTTATAAGAACTGCATGCGATACCATACCGCCCGGCCAGCCGGATCACGGCCAGGAAAGAGTCAATAAGTCTTGTAGCTCATCCATGGCCGAAATTTACAAGGCGAGTCCACCACATCCCATGGGTTGAATATACCCATCCGGTGCCACAGTCTTGGCGGAAACTCCCCTTCCGCGGCTATGAATCGGCGAACAAAAATCTTTGGCGGAGTGGGTACCTCGGCCTGGATACTCTCGGCCGACCAAGCGGCCTGGCGTCACTAATCGATGACCAGCGGGCCTTTACACCTTGATGGGTCAACATCTAGCGACACCCACTTTGGTTGTTGACAAGATCCCAATCCATATGCCTCGGGATAGAGGCACCTTGTAGATAAGAGTGGATACATCGCTCCATGTTGGGAAGAAGAATTGATCACCAACTTTTAGCGGCATCTTGTAATCCCGTCGTAAAGATTTTGACATCAAGTTCCACGGGGTCTCCAAAAAGAAATCACGGGCTTCTTGAGGTCCAGTCTCGATTTTGAATCGTGACAATGGCCACGACTCTGGTGAACTAGCCTCGGTGACAAACTTTAGTCGATCTTCATCTTTATCTTGAACAATGGGAAGCTTTTGGCCTTGATGAAGTTAACCTCAAGATCTTCACCTCCTTCATGGCCAAAATGGCATTAAAAGTGAGAGGATCACTTGAGTGGCGCTTGAACATGAGAATGAAAATCGATTAATCGGAGGAAAATAAGCGAGGTTAATAAGGTCAAACCCTAGATGCAAGGGTTACCCGGCGTTTAAGTACAAAGCGGAGGCCAACCGCATTCCAACGTCAAAGCGAAGCCGGCGCGTTTATTGTCAAAGCGGTGTCAACCCGTGTCTAATTGGCAGGTATCAATCCGCGTTTCGTCCAGCGGTGTCAACTCCGCGTTTCATACCAAAGCGGATATCGATCTCGCGTTCCATTTCGCTGAGCCGCTCATCGTTTCGTTGCTTCGAAGCTTGTGAAGCAAGTTATGGCCAAAAGTCGAAATTTACCGATCAAGGGGTGTGCGGTAGGGGCTCCGGTGAAACGCCAGATGGACCAATACCGGCGTGCTCGAGGAACGAGGCGGTCTTCTTGGACTTGACTGTTGACCTTTAGACATTCTCGTCGAGAAGAAGTTGAAAAAGCTTGTGAAATGGTCGGAGATCGAAAAATCGTAGAAATAAGGAAGATGATTTCCTTGACAAAAGTCGTAAGACTTTGATTTGACTTCGAGGGTCTATTTATAAGGCCTTGCCTATCAAATCTCCACGAGATTTTAGGCAAAAATCCCCGCCGAGATCCCCGTCTCTTAACCAAATCGGTTCGACTTCAACCCCGGCCCAAACTCCAAACGTAGACCTCATCACGCGTCCAAACTCCGGCTTGAACCTCATCGTCAGCTCAAAAATAAAGCGCGGAGATCACCCCGTTTCTTCATTCAAGCTTCAAACAAAAGTTGAGCACAACTTCTTGAAGGCAGAATGAAGAGCAATACCTCCTCAAGATCAAACAAAGGAGAAGTCCAAAGTATTCCAAAAGATCGTCGATCAACGCAAGCTTTGAAAACTTGGAGGGTTGTATCAAAATTTTATTCTTGATAAGCCACGATCGGCGAGATATCGTCGACGAAGTCCGCAGTTTGAAGGCTTCGAGGAAACGATTAGAATCACAAACACAAGAATAAGATTCAACCAAGAGATTTAGCAGCGTCCAAGCTCAAAAGCGAGCTTTCACGTCCAAGCTCAAAGCGGAGCTTTGGCCCAGCGTCCAAGCTCAAAATGCGGGCGTTCAGGCGTCCCAGCTCTAAGCGAGGCGTTGGCAGCGTCAAGCTCAAAAGCAGCGAGCTTTGCGTCCAAGCTCAAAGCGCGGCTTCCAAGCTCAAAGCGCTGGGCGTTCACCGCGTCAAGCTCTAAAACACGGGCGTTACGCGTCCAGCTCTAAAGCGAGCTCGGCCGCATCAAGCTCTATCATGAGCTCTCGGCAGCGTCCAAGCTCTAGCTGAAAACTCGGCGTCCGCTCAAAGCGGGGTGTTTAGCCGCGTCAAGTCAAGCAGCGGACCTTTAGCGGGCGTCATGATCTTGCTCGAGCGGATCTCAACCTCGCTAGGGATGCGAGGGTCATCAAAACGCGGGTCTTTGGCGTTTCTTCTCTGTAAACGATTTAAGCGGTTCCAAAACCGTTTTCCACGATTGAGGGCCACGAATCCTCATTCTAAGGGTCGATTACACCCTAAAACACCTATAAAAGGAGAGAAAGATCTTGAAGAGGAGATTTTTAGAGAGCTAATTGTGTGCAAGGAGATTGGAGAGTTGAGCACTTGAGGAGTGAATCGATTTGAGAGAGTTTGAGTGCTTAACATCGCTTTTCTTCAATTTGGCTTGGTTTTCAAACTCGTGCGAGTTACAAACCCGTTCTTCGGGTTATCAAACTCGCTAGAGTTAGAAATTTGCTTTCGAAGTTCTTAAACTTGCCAAGCCTTTTCAAGCGTGATTCCACGAGCAAGGCGATCGGATCGTCCACGGGATACAAGGATCAAGCTCCTATGCCACCGTGAAGAACCGGTTTAAACAAAAGGAAGGATCTCCGTTGACCCTTCCTTCTTTTGTCGGGCAACCGTCGAGGACTTTGTAATTTCTTTTCATCTAAGTCGAGTTAGAGATTGCATTTGAGAGAGTTGTATTTATTCTTTCTTTAAAGTCAATTAGAAAGGATAACATTTATTTCTGACTTTAATTTTCCTGCAAACAAGATAATGCAAATATGAGTGAAACCACAACTAGGAGCTTAATGGATATATTGCAAGGAAACCCATATGCAAAGTTCCTTCAAATTGAATGATTATCCATCTTTTAAAGACTTTAAGATACTAATAAATAGAGACGTTGCACTAGATCAAGCGTTTTACAACACCAACCAACATCATCGTTTTGAATTGAAGGAAATAATGACAATGCTCCATTTGAGAGAGGGATAGCTGTCCATGCACACTCAGAAGAAAGACATCAAATGAAACATTATTTTGGCTGTTATGATCCGCTACAGTATCCCTTACTCTTTCCAAGCGGAGAAGTTGGATGGCATCAAAATATTAAAAGAAGGGATAAAAGGGATATCAGAGCTTACAATCAATAAAGAACTATAATACCGACTTTAGTTGCCCCACAAACCTTTACATCTGTAGAAGACATATTTAACCGAGAAAGTGAAGGTAACTTTAAATTCACAATTCTCAGTAATATTATTATGAGCAAGGCTCCTATGAACTTAAGTTCATAATGAATAGTGGTGCACCAACTTTTTTATCCACTCATCTTGCCTTGAGATTTGTGATGCACAAATCTCAAAATGGCCTTTATATCTTTCACGGATCCCAAAGCAAGATGAGTGGTTAGAAAAGTTGGTGCACCACTATTCATTATGAACTTAAGTTTATAGGAGCCTTGCTCATATTATTATATATGAACATAGCTTAACGCTCAAACTTACATATGTCAAGGCACCGAAGCCAGGATTAGTCTCATGCCGAGATTATTATTGTCATAAGCTCTAGATAAGAGACTCTTGACAGTCTACTTTACTTACATCAACGGGTCGTTTATTCCATCAATATGTTGTTGATATGTACATAAAGCTTGAAACAACAAGACTTGATTACTTTAGAAATAAACAGTCAGAAATCGGAGTAGAGTTATTCCAAGGCATTGTTGACAATGTAGCTACTGGGGAAGCAAATGCATGCCAAGTGGGCAAGAGAATAGTACTTCCATCGTCATTCATAGGTGGTCCTAGAGACATGCGGTGCAGATATCTTGATGCAATGTCATTAGTACAACGATTTGGAAAGCCAGATCTTTTTATAACAATGACATGTAATCCAGAATGGGAAGAGATCATTGAGGAACTACATCCAGGTCAAATCCATAATGACAGGCCGGATCTAACCTCAAGGATATTTCGAGCAAAACTGCAAGACTTGAAAAATCAACTCTTTAAGAAAGAGATCTTTGGGAAAGTTATCGCACATGTTCATGTGATTGAGTTTCAAAAATGAGGGTTACCACATGCACATATCTTAATAATTCTTATCGGAGATTACAAAATCACATCATCGGATTAGTATGATAAGTATGTATCTATTCCAGACCAATCCAAACACCCGATCCTCTATGAATTCGTAAAAAAAACATATGATGCACGGACCTTGTAGGGAGTTGAATATGAAGAACATTTGCATACAAAATGGAGAGTGCAAATATCACTACCCCTGAGAATTTAGCTCACGATCAATACAAGCAAAAGATGCTTACCCAATTTATAAGAGGAGCAAAGATAACAAAACAATGTTGGTCCGCAATAAAATCCTTAATCATCAGTGGGTTGTACCTTACAATCCATATTTGCTCACACGTTATAATTATCACATTAATATTGAAATATGCTCAGGCATTAAAGCAGTGAAGTACCTTTACAAGTACATATACAAGGGTCATGATAAAGTGGCAGTAAACATTGAATATAATGAAGGAGGAAAACTTGTTAATGAAATTAAAAATTTCCAAGATGCAAGATGGGTATCGGCTCAAGAAGCTTTGTGGAGAATATATGAATTCTATCTTAATGAGATCTACCCAGCTGTCATCAACTTACAACTACACTTGCCGAATCAATATTTTGTTTCCTATTGGAAGCATCAAGACCTATCGAAGCTCATCCGCTGGGACCTGTCTCCAAGACAATGCTTATAGAATTTTTTTACACTATGTTCAAAAATTAAAGAAGCAAACAAGTCAAAACCAAAAAAAGAGCAGGAAAAAGAGTTATTATATTGTGAACTTCCAGAATATTATGTTTGGGATTCAACAATAAAATATTAGAGTCCAAGAAAATAAAGACAGGTGATAGGCCGTATAAATGGTACTAATCCAATTGAAGGGGAGAGGTATTACTTACGACTTTTACTTACTCACATCAGATGCCCCACCTCATTTGAGAACCTATTGACTGTGGATGAAATTCAATGCACATCATTCAAACAAGCAGCCTAGAAATTAGGTTTATTGGAATTAGATGATAGCTTTAGAGAATGCTTACATGAAGCCGTCATCTTCCAAATGCCAGCAACCCTTCGCCGTTTGTTTGCAACTATACTGGTTCACTGTGAGCCCACAGATGTTAATAAATTATGGGATCGATACCTTGACTCATTATCTGAAGACTTCTCAAGGAAACCTGGTGCTACGAGAGTTTCGATGATAAATGACACCCTTTGCAACATTAAATTCTTCTTAGAGAGCATGGGAAAGGATATCAAGAAATTTGATTTACCACCTATTCAACCTAACCCTAATTCAGAAGGAAGTTCATACCCAAGAGAAATTCAAGATGAACTCGATGTACAAATTCTATTTGAAGACCCCAATGTTGAATCAACACTCAACTCCGAACAACATAATGCATACACTTCCGTATTAGCACGAGTTTAGGAAAATAAAAGTGGGGTTTTCTTTATTGATGGGCCTAGAGGAACTAGGAAGACATTCTTATACAGTGCTCTACTTGCCAAAGTAAGATCACTAGGGATGATAGCTCTTGCTACAAATATCACGAGCAGTTGAATAATGCCCGAGGCCGAACAAAGATATTCCGATTTACGATCAAAATCCCAACAACAGAATCATCTATGTGTAGCATATCCAAGCAAGATGGAACCTAAAGCTAATTAAGATAGTTAGATTAATAATTTGGGATGAAGCTCCAATGGCTAAACGCGTTGCAATTAAAACATTAGATAGAACATTAAGGAATATACTGGATCGAAATGAACCATTTGGCGGCAAAAAAATTGTATTTGGTAGTGATTTTAGACAAGTTTTACCAGTAGTTCCTCGCGCAACAAGATCACAAACTGTTAGAGAAAGTTAAGTAAGCTCATATTTATGGAACAAAATGGAAAAGTTGAAGCTATCAAAGAATATGAGAGCAAGGACAAATTCAACATTTAGCGACTTCCTTCTTAGAGTTGGGAATGGAGATGAACCGATAGTGGATGAAGACCTAATAGCGTTGCCCACTCTAATTTTGATCAAGAATCGAAGTGACGATTTTCTAGAAGATTGTCTCATACATTCAATTTTTCCATCTTTAGATGAGAACTTCCAATCCATTGACTATATAAAAGATCGGGCTATCCTCGCAACAAAAAATGAATGTCGACATGCTAAATGATAGAATCGTAAAATAATTTTTAGGTGACGGAAAAGAATTCTATAGCTTTTATGAAGCAGTTGATGACACTAATCATCATTACCAGCAAGAATTCCTGAACACGTTGCTACCAAATGGACTATCACCTCACAAGCTGGTACTAAAGAAGCATTGTCCTAGTATTTTATTAAGGAACCTGGATCCGACTAATGGGCTATGTAACGGGACAAGAATGGTATGCCAAGATTTTAATTGTAATATAATTCATGCTAAGATCACAATGGGCCAACATGCTGGGAAAGAAGCTTTCTTGCCAAGAATATCGTTGTCCCCAGTAGAAGATGAGGGGTTCCCGTTCAAGTTCAAATGCAAGCAATTTCTAATACGGCTATGTTTTGCAATGACAATCAATAAATCCCAATGACAAACAATACCTAATGTAGGCATCTATCACCTCAACACGTTTTCTCTCAGGGACAGCTATATGTTGCTTTATCACGGGGACTTCAATGACAACAACCAAAGTCCTAATAACATCGGACGGAAATTTTGAAGAAGATGAAAGATACACAAAAATATGGTATACAAGGAAGTTCTCTAACCAACAAACATGTAATTAACTTCTGAGTCACAATAGCTATTCTAGAGGTAATTAATTTATCATAATAAATAGCTATATTTATTCATGTTCATTTCTCTAATTTAAATTTTTCATTTTGTATAACTATTTTTGTTTCAACATGCACTTATTTTTTATCACTCAAATTATATTATGAGTTAATAATATTCTAAACCGTATGAGGAACAACAATTAATAAATTTATTTTCAAAACTATGGTATATTCTAAGATAGTGGTTAAAACTAACAGGTACATCTTAATCTAATTTACAGGAAATATGACTACCACTAACGAAGGCCAAACTCAACACATACAAATAAGCCAGCTCAAGAAGTTTCAGAAAGAATGGAACCATTCATGTTATCATCCTTCGAAGTGCAAAGTCCACTTACAATAATGCAAAAGGATCAGGAAAATTACTAAGGCCAATTCTCGCTGACGCTAAGGTAAAAGAAAAATATTCTTTATGTTATACTACTTGCACAGGGTTCCCACTGATCATATAGCATTGAAGAGTAAGGTAAATTGAACTAAACAAAACTTTATGAAGAATGAGTTTTCAATATCTATTCTATAATACGTGGCTTGTTTTCACACATTGACATATCAAAGGATCTTTCACAATATTACCATATGACATGTTCGATAAGAGAGAAAGACAACAATATTTAAAACAAATGAGTTTAAATGATAATAAAAGGTGCAAAGATATCAAAAGATGATTACTAAAAACCACCATGAAATTGAGAAATTTTAAATAGTTGCCAACAACGAAATGATATATACTAATTACCAGAATGCCATTGATAATTTAAACTTTTCAAAAAATCAAAGTTTTAAAATTTGCAAAGAAACCCTCAAAATTTAAAATTGCAAAAACCTAAAAATTCAAAAGTTACATCCAATACATAAAAAATTGAAAATTATCAACAGGCCCCAAAAATATGAATTTTACAAAAATAGCCCAAAGTTTGAAATTTACAAAAATGCACTCAAAGTTTTAAAAATTTTAGAAACAACACTTTAAAAGCTCAAAATCACACAAAACTACCAAGTTTTAAGAACTTTACAAATAAAGAAATTATTTTATATTATTTTATTAAGGAACCCGATCCCACTAATGGGCTATGTAACGGGACAAGAATGGTATGCCAAGATTTTAATTGTAATATAATTCATGCTAAGATCACAATGGGCCAACATGCTGGGAAAGAAGCTTTCTTGCCAAGAATATCGTTGTCCCCAGTAGAAGATGAGGGGTTCCCGTTCAAGTTCAAATGCAAGCAATTTCTAATACGGCTATGTTTTGCAATGACAATCAATAAATCCCAATGACAAACAATACCTAATGTAGGCATCTATCACCTCAACACGTTTTCTCTCAGGGACAGCTATATGTTGCTTTATCACGGGGGACTTCAATGACAACAACCAAAGTCCTAATAACATCGGACGGAAATTTTGAAGAAGATGAAAGATACACAAAAAATATGGTATACAAGGAAGTTCTCTAACCAACAAACATGTAATTAACTTCAGAGTCACAATAGCTATTCTAGAGGTAATTAATTTATCATAATAAATAGCTATATTTATTCATGTTCATTTCTCTAATTTAAATTTTTCATTTTGTATAACTATTTTTGTTTCAACATGCACTTATTTTTTATCACTCAAATTATATTATGAGTTAATAATATTCTAAACTTTATAAGGAACAACAACTAATAAATTCATTTTCAAATCTATGGCATATTATAAAATAATGGTCAAAACTAACATGTATATGTTAATCTAATTTACGTGAAATATGACTACCACTAACTAAGGCCAAACTCAACACATACAAATAAGCCACCAAGAAGTTTCGAAAGAATGGACCATTCATGTTATCATCCTTCAAGTGCAGAGGCCACTTTTAGTAATGAAAAAGATCGGAATTTACTAAAGTTAATTCACGACGCTAAGGTAAAAGAAAAATATTCTTTATGTTATACTACTTGCACAGGTTCCCACGATCATATAGCATTGAAGAGTAAGGTAAATTGAACTAAACAAAACTTTATGAAGAATGAGTTTTCAATATCTATTCTATAATACGTGGCTTGTTTTCACACATTGACATATCAAAGGATCTTTCACAATATTACCATATGACATGTTCGATAAGAGAGAAAGACAACAATATTTAAAACAAATGAGTTTAAATGATAATAAAAGGTGCAAAGATATCAAAAGATGATTACTAAAAACCACCATGAAATTGAGAAATTTTAAATAGTTGCCAACAACGAAATGATATATACAATTACCAGAATGCCATTGATAATTTAAACTTTTCAAAAAATCAAAGTTTTAAAATTTGCAAAGAAACCCTCAAAATTTAAAATTGCAAAAACCTAAAAATTCAAAAGTTACATCCAATACATAAAAAATTGAAAATTATCAACAGGCCCCAAAAATATGAATTTTACAAAAATAGCCCAAAGTTTCAAATTTACAAAAATGCACTCAAAGTTTTAAAAATTTTAGAAACAACACTTTAAAAGCTCAAAATCACACAAAACTACCAAGTTTTAAGAACTTTACAAATAAAGAAATTATTTTATATTATTTTATTAAGATGTTTAAATTTAACTTTCAATTTAAGATTTTACTAGACCTTTTCAACATCTTAAAATAATCTAAGTTAATGCGGTAAAATAAGCAATAACATATTAGATTAAAAACATCCATTAAGATATAAAATTAAAAAATATATTAATAGATTAAAAATTAGGGTGACTATATAAATTAAAATAACTTAATAAAATTTTATTCATAATTTTGAGTAGCAAAATACATAAGTAGCATTAGTTAATAGAAGACTATATTACATATAACTAATTAAAATATAATATATAGCTTAGTATTAATTAATTATATTTTACAACCATTGATCTCTGATGTTAATAATATTTGTGGTAATAAAATACAAGGAGTTACTTACTGAGAGACTATCGAAAAGTTTAGAGATATGCTTCAAAAGAACCAAATTATTTTCATTTCAAATGGAGAAGTGAAAGGAATAAACCCAAATTTTCCAAATGTCCACAAGTCACTTGAATTAGTATTAACAAAAGACATATCTATCAAAAAGCACCAACTGCTTTCTACTTGGAGAACATATTGAACAACTTTATCCCAATTGAAGAAGCATTTTTCATGAAAGATGTAACAAAAATTAGTAAGTACTTATAAATTTCATACTTTAATCTTCAATACAAAATGAGCCATTAATTTATGGAATCATAAACTTATTATAAAATTACATGCAGATGTTCTTGCAATAACAACTAACGGAAGCCGGTGATCAACTATGTTACAAAACATGAAAAAAGATAATAGGAGGGAAATCACGATAATGGATAAAAGGTATATTAATGATACTTATTTTCAATATCAGAGAAAAAATAAGATTGACACTCTTTCTTTATTCTTTCTTTTCATATACGTGGAATGACTATGCAAGCAACTTTATTTGGGAATTTGGCTACAAATGAAGGATCAATTCTTAAAGACACAATCAAAGATAAGCCTCAGAATAGCATTATCGATTTTAAAATCTCTATATATAAAGGTGCATATTGTATTACTCAAATTCTTATTAAAGATAACTAAACATAAAATTCATGTTATAATTATCTCAATTTTGTAGTGGAGACAAGCATATTATCACAAATTATATCAATAATATGTATCAACCCAAAATACAACTTGCTAAAGAATTAACGATATGGTAAGTAGAACAAGCATACTTTCATATAACCCAATAATAAAACAAGATATATTTTAATCTAATATGTGTTTCATTTAGAAGAAGCTGCAAAAATAAAAGGATCTCCATCAACGCTTTATAAATGCAAAAGAAATTCAAATTAGTGATATTATGTAGACATCACAGAGTTCGACATGTGTAAAATATTAGAAACCTACTCTTATTAACACAATTAAACCTAACTAAATTTTGCCTATATACAAACACGCTATTGCACATTTAAGGCAAAGATAACTACCATTTTAAATAGACTCGAGCCATGGTTCTATACTTGCAAAGGTTGCAACAAGAAGGTAGATAAATATGTTAATAAAGAGTGTCTAAATGATAAATGCCACAGAATCGCTGATGACTCAGTACCAAGGTTAAGTAAAATAACTTTTTTATGACATGAACATATCAAAATACTATGTTAACATATATCTTGAAATCAACAATGAAAACTACATGTATGTAGTGAAGATTCTCGTGGAAAATGGCACGGACAATGCAAAGGTAATATTATTTGATGCAGCAGAAACTCTTATTGGATGCACAGAGAAGAATTTATTGCAAAGAAAAAAGAGGTAATTACTAACTCTATTCAAGTAATAAATTAGAAAATCAAAAAAAGTTTAAATATAAGAAATTAACCTTTGTTCTCATTGAAACGTAAAAATAATCGAGTCCATATTTCCAAATTTGTGTTGAACATTGGAAAGACGCTTAAATTCTGGTGAAGTTAGATGAGAAGACAAAAGATGAACGAGGCGAAGCAAAAATAATAGCACAAGAAATCCAGCTCCAGCCTGATATCAAATCGACGTAGATGATGAAGACGCTACTCTATAATTGCCCAGAAAAAAGATAAATGTGGAGAAAGATTGATCTAGGCTCAATTAAAATATGAAACAAAAAGAATAAAGGATAATATTTTTGAACATTTTATATCATAACTTAATTTTTAGTGGAGTTAGGAATTTTTATGAGGGATTTTCATGCAAAATTATTAGTACTTTTGTATGCTTATGTGATTACTTTTATCACATAAAATTATATTATAATTACCTTTAATCTTTAGTTTTTGTCTTTTATTATTTTGAGTGTGATCTTCATGTGGTGCTTTTAAGATTGTTTATATATCATGTTTATCGATTTTTTTTATGATTGTTGTTGAGATTGTTTATTATAAAACATGAGCTTATAATGTCCCAAATTGTTGTGCAATTTATTTTCAATGCAATAAGAAATGTGGTTTCTTTATTGCTAGAACTATTGCTCATAATGATGTTGTTATTCATGCTTAACTCCATATTATAGCTTGGGATTAGTAGAGTTTGGAATATGACATGCATGTAGTATCAATTTAACTTATTTCTTTTACTATTCTCGCTTGAAGGTATTATTATGTCAATTGATATCTTTTTCTTAGGAAATCAATTAAGATATCTCGCCAGTATATTGATCCCAGCTTTAGCACAAAAATCCATTTCATCGATTTTTATAATGTTTAAATAAAAATTATGGCAAATCTAATAATCTAATTTTACTGATTTGAACTCAAAATGAATCGACTTATTTATAATAATGAAATAAATAAAATAATAAATTATTTTGATATTTAACCACGTGCATTGCACGCATAGAAACTAGTATATATATGTGTGTGTGGGAGAAGTGTGTATAAGGTGCCACCTTATGCACAGAAGGCTGATGTGGTCAATCCGCACCTCCATTCAAATGGATGGATCCAATAAAAAAATGTGGGTCCCACATTTAACACTCTTCCCTCCTCTCGATCTATCTTAAACCCCTACTCTCCCCCTCTCCCTACATCTCCTCTTCTCGATCCTCCACTTCATCATCATTGCTTCAGACTAAATTGGTTACGACGCCACACCGCAATACTTCCAAATTTCAAGAATTTCTCCATTGACGCTTCTCATCACTGACTAGCCAATTTAGCTCTCTGATTTAATTTCAATATTCATGACTGCCAAATTTCACACGGCCTTTAACTAAAGATCTTTGCTGCTCGTTGACCTCGCTGCCCACCCTGCCATCGCTGCCAGACCAGCCTCTCGCGGCCATTTCAAGACTTCGCCGTTCAGCCTCGCCGCTCACACCGCCTTCCGCCGCTGTTCAGACTCCACGCCCTGAGCTCCGCGATCTCCCCATCTCGCTGATGTTCTCGCCATCAATCATGTCGCCGAAGCGAATGTGGCGGCCCCGCTAGGGATCTTGAGGACTCTCCCCGCAGATGCAAATGAAGATGTTCCAAATGCTACCTCGATTTCATCTTTGTTTCGCTACAACCGCTGAACCGGCCGAGAAACCACCACAAACGATAGCAAAACACAATAAAAGAGTAAAGACGAGATTTACGTGGTTCTAAGAAGTTGCCACGCCCACGGGTAAGGAGGGGATTTTCACTAATAGAAAGAGAGAATACAAATTAGGATTACAAGTTCTCACAAAGAAACCCTAAAACAAACCTCTCAATCTCTCAAAAGATCTCCTCTCCAAAGATGCACCAAACTCTCAAAGGCGCTCCAAAACGCTTCTTAACTTCCAAATAATCGTTTAGGGTTATATATAAACTCTAAACGAACCGGTTTAAAACCAAAACCCGCTGACCGCCTGCATTAGTCGACTACTACTTCAGATTAGTCGACTACTCATCAGATTAGTCGACTACAACACGCATTAGTCGACTACTGCACTCCAACGCTAAACACACCTTCGTCGTCAGCAGATAGTCGACTACCACCGCAGATAGTCGACTACTAAGCCCAAAACCGCTTGTGCTTTTGTGCATGTTCTACAATTCTCCACCTCACATCATTTGATTTACCTCAAATTTTGGACTAACACCGTAAGAACACCAAGAACATCTAGAGAGATCACCATTAGCCAATCCAGCTAATCCAAAGGCCACACCTGATCGCTTCACGCATTCTCCACCGATCAAGCTCACCGTAGTTCACCTCAAATCATCTCCACCTTACCATTACCGCCTAAGGGCCATGCCCTCTTGGCAAATCAACACGAAGCCGATATGAAGCAAGTCTAAGCAATGCTTAAACTTACTACCGCGGACCACCTTGGTTAACATGTCCACGGATTCTCATTCGTGTGCACCTTCATGAGAGAAATATCACCTCCTCTATGACATCCCGCACAAAATGATACCGACATCAATATGCTTGGTACGAGCATGATGAACCCGATTCTTCGCCAAGTGAATTGCACTCACCGCCACACCACAAGTTCACGCCCTCGCCAATCCCCAAATCGCCTAGAAGACCCCACAACCACAATGCTTCCTTCACTCTCCGCCATGGCCATGTACTCACCAGTAGAAAGTGCCATCAGAGCTCGTAACATCGACGCCAACTAACCGAGCCCCATGTATCTTAAATACATAACCAGTAGTAGATCGCCTATCTAGATCGCCGTGATAATCGTGAGTCCATAAACCCGCCAACTCGACATGTTTCTCCACCAAAACACGCACCAGACAACTGTACTTTTAAGTACTTGAGGACCCACTTCACCGCTTCCCAGGCGCCTTTCCTGATTCGCCATGAATCCATCGACCACACTAACCGCCAGGAAATATCCGTGTACACACCATTGCATACATTAAACCGCCAATCGCACTAGCATAGGGAACACGCCCATGTGCTTCTTCCTCAAGAGTGGGAGATTGATTACCGTAAAGCCTAAAGTGTGGAGCCAATGGAGTCACCACCGACTTAGCACTTTGCATCCCGAACCTCGACACCCGCTTCTATGTAGCCCTTCCGACTCAAGAACAATCGCCGACGCCTCTTCTAATCTCCATACCCAGATTTTCCTAGCAAAGACCATGTCCTTCTTCATCTCAACTCGCACCAAGTTGAGATTTCAACCTATCTATCTCCACCCCGCCTTAGAAGCAATAAGCATGTCATCCACATACAAAAGAAGATAGATAAAATTACCTCCGCCAAGCCCAATGTAAACACAACAATCATGATCGCTGAAAACCCATGCTTCAAAGATGAAGGAGTCAAATCGCTTGTACCATCACGGAGATTGCTTTAATCCATACAAGGACTTCCTCAAACGACACACATGATTCTCCTTTTCCTCAACCTTGTAGCCCTCAAGATGCATGTAGATCTCTTCATCCAAGTCTCCCGCAAGAAGGTCGCTTTTAACATCGAGGTTGATCCACCAAAGTCACCATGAGCAACAATACTCAATAGCACCGAATAGAAGTATGTTTCACCAACGGAGAAAATATCTCATTGTAATCCACACCCTTTCTCTCAGCAAAACCCTTAGCCACTAGCCTCGCCTTGTATCTTACACCACCGAAGCTCAAAGATCTTCCTTTCTTTTATACACCCACTTACAACCAATAGCTTTTTTCCTACGCAGGCAACCACCTCCCATGTATGATTCTTCCAAGAGATTCCATCTCTTCCTCCATCGCAGCCCAACCAACTCTCACTATCCTTGTCCCGAATAGCTTCCTTGAAGGAGACCGCTCGCCTCCTCCCCACCGAGAGTGATTCAACCATATTAGCCTGCCCATAGTGCTTTAGGGGTTGATCAGCCCCCAGCCTTCAAGATCACATGCTCGCTGGCCTAGTGGAAGCCAAATTATCCTCGAAAAGCCGTTGTTGTAGTACCTGTATTTTCCTCGCTGAACCTCCTCCCGCCATCATCACCACTTCCCACTTGAGCACGCATTAGAACCTAGTTGGTCTTTAGGTTCTATTTCAATAACCGAGACTTAGAAGTCTCACCAGCCATAACACCATCATCCTTGGACGCCGCAATCATGGATTTCTCATCAAAGGTAACATCCCCGCCGACCACTTAACTTTGAATTTTCAGACACCAAAGGCGATAGCCTTTACGCCTTTTGCATATCCTAAGAATATTTTGGCCTCGCCAAGCTTTCCTCGTTGACGGAGGTATACATCCGAAAATTCCGAGCCTATCATAATCACCGCATGCCTCACCACACCCTATAGGGTGTATCACCATCCAATGTCGAATGTGGTGAACGGTTCACAATGTAACAAGTCAGAGCCACCGCCGCCCACCATTCGCTGCCCAATCCCTGATAAGATCGATATACTTTTCCCCGCAAGATTCTGCCCGGCCTCCGCACCCCATTCTCGCAGTGGTAGACTGATCGGCCCAGCGGTCGAACAATTCCTCCCTCGACACGAACCCTTGAAAGCACCATCTCAGATACTCACTACCGTATTCTCGCCTTTCAATTTCTTCCTCTGCCCCGTTTCAACCATTGTTCTCCACTTCTTGAATGTCTCAACACCTCATTCTTGTGCTTCTAAAATAAATCCAAGCATACCTAGAATAATCATCAATAAACGAGACATAATACCTGAACCACCCTTGAAGTTGTCTCGAGCCGACCCCAAACATCCGTGGTGCACATAATCTAGTATCCCTTCGCCTTAGACTTGCTGCTCAGAACTTGACCTCGTGTGACTTTCCATACACACAATCCTCGCGAAAAATCCATGCTAGGTTCCTTCAGATTCTTCGCAGACTCTCTTACCAAGCGAACTAGACTTCTTCTCGACATATGCCTGCCGCCTATGCCATAACCGTGTGCTCACATGGGTCTCCACCACTTCCTTCGCCCAACCGTCTCCTCGCCACCGCTGCATTCGAGATATAGATTACCGTGACTAACACCCTTCATCACTACTAAGGAACCACGAACAACCTTCTTCACCTCGCCACAATCCCGCAACCACCGAGTCCAAAGCACCAACTGAGATAAGATTCTTCCGCAAGTCGAACATGCCTCACATCCGCCAAGGTTCGAACCACTCCATCATGCATCTTGATTTTGATATTACCTAGCCCCTTGTTTACAAGCATGGTTATTCCCCATCAATACAGCTTCCACCATCAATGCTCTTTAGGTAGTAAACCACTTCCTATTTGGACACATATGGTAAGAGCAAACCGAATCAAGTATCCACTTCCTGATCTCTCGCCACCCGGATCTACATAGCATCCTTATCGCCCTTCCTCTCAAACGAGCTCGCTTCTTCCTTGCCCTCTCCTCTCGGCCTTTGTTGTTGTTCTTCCACCTACTCTCTTATTTGGCCGATTTTGAAATGTCCAGCCTTCACCGCTTTGAAACATCCTTTTCCCTGCAAGAGGTCTTGATAGATCTAGACTTTCTCCCTTTGCCTTTTCTCGCTTCATTGCTCCTTCCTCTTGCAACAATCCTCATGAAACCTCATCGCCGGCTATGTCACTAGTTGCAGCTTTCCTCAAGATCGCCCTCAGAAGTGCCGTTCTAGTCTCATCCATCTTTCTCCCATTGCCTCTGCAAGAGTTTGACTGTGTTCTCATAAGACTTCTAAGAGATGCATAGTAGAAGCTCCGATCCTCGCTCCTACTTTAACATCTATGTCTTTCAACTGATATGATCCTATCAAACTTGTTGATGTGTTCCTGATTGATGAGCCCTCCTCCATCTTGCAAGTATACAATTTGGATTTTAAGTAGATCCTTAGTTAGACTCTTCGTCATGAAGGTACCCTCTAACTTCTTCCACACGCACCGCTTCTCTCCATCTACCAAGAAAGCTACATCCCTCTCGAGGCATAGGATAATCGACGCCTAAGCCCCAGATCCACTCCTCCCAATCCTCATCGCATATATCCTTGTTCTTCTTCTCCTTTCCATCCAAAGTCTTGTGCAATTTTTATGTAAATTAGAAAGTTTTTCATCCGATCCTCCAATAAGAAAAATCGTTCTTCCCATTGAACTTTTCAATCTCAATTTTCCCACTTTGACTCGATTTATCGGTTGACGCCATCCTCTCGCTTGTTCGTGAATCCGCTTCTCTCGTGAATCACCAACACCCTCAAATTAGAAATTACACCACTTCCAATCGAACAATAGCTCGACAATTAATTGTCATGCTAACCATGGAACCGCCGAGAGAAACCACCACAAACGATAGCAAAACACAATAAAGAGTAAAGACGAGATTTACGTGGTTCAAGTTGCCTACGCCCACGGGTAAGGAGGGGATTTTCACTAATAGAAAGAGAGAATACAAATTAGGATTACAAGTTCTCACAAAGAAACCCTAAAACAAACCTCTCAATCTCAAAAGATCTCCTCTCCAAAGATGCACCAAACTCTCAAAGTCGCCTCCAAACGCTTTTAACTTCCAAATAATCGTGTTTAGGTTATATATAAACCTAAACGAACCGGTTTAAACCAAAACCCGCTGACCGCCTGCATTAGTCGATCACTACTCAGATTAGTCGACTACTCATCAGATTGTCGACTACAACACGATTAGTCGACTACTCAGACCCAACGCAGAAACACACCTTTCTGTCGTCTGCAGATTAGTCGACTACTACTGCAGATTAGTCGACTACTAAGCCCGAAAACTGCTTGTGCATGTTTTTGTGCATGTTCTACAATCTTCCACAAGGGCCTTCAGCAACCCTTTTCATTTACGATTTCAGCGGAATGTGCGGGTACTCTTTTCATTTACGATTTCAGCAACCCTTCAGCTTTTCAAGCTTACAACCAATTGTCAGGATGTGCTCAATTGGCCGAGAAGGGAGCAACCCGCGTGGTTCATTCCTGCAACTACTTCTTAATCAAAACTCCACCTAAAGGTATACCAATATGACTTTATAATCTCGTGTGTGGAAATATTCATTGTTTTGCTAAAATGTTAAGTTCACGATGTTAGGGGGGGGCTAAGATGTATTGCTGCTAATAGTTCTAACATGTCTGATTAGATTGGTCAATACATAACATAACTACTTTGATGTGCGTTTCCTGTCAGTTGGATGAAAATTTGAAGCATAGAGTAAAACTTGATCCAGCTAGTCCTATAGCTCAATCAGGAAGATCAGTCTTATACAAAATTCAAAATTCCTTTCATGCTTTAGTTATAACTGGGGTGAAGTGAAGTGAAGCGAAAAGTAGGAGAAATGGAGTTTAGCTTGGAATTAGAGTGCATCTAGCGTAAGAGGAATTATGCCTTTTCATGTCCTCGTACTATTGGGATAATAGATATGGTTTATTGGATTTAAGATGGAGGGAGAAATGATGGGTAGATTGTGCGACAACCCTCTTCTCTGTATGTGCTTAGTCATGCGGTAGGTTTTTGTTTGGAGCTCAGCTATTAACTCTCTTCATATTCTTTCTGAAGGGTGCCCTTGAGAGATGCAGATTGGTAAGAGCTCATGGCACTACGGTGGGATATGAAGGGGATGGTCCAAGAGGAATCTCGAGACGCTGACGCACATTTCACACGGAAACAAAGCTTTCTGACTCCTGACGTTTAGGTAATCTCTTCTTGTTCGTGAGTCATGTTTTCTTGTTTCTTCTTTTTTTTTAGCTTTTTTTTAGTAGTTGTTAATTGAAATACTTCTGCAGAGTCTTGATTTACTATGTCTTCGGGGAATTATCGATCTAATCTAGGTATAATTAGACCTTTTTTTTTAATTTTTAAAAGTATTGTCGCTAATTGTAAACGCACTTGTTTGAACATCGGTGGTCGGGGAGGTCGCTTTTGCTTTAATTTGTCGACACCCTCATTGCTAGTCGAGGTTTTTCTTAGTTATGACGGTTGGTGTTTTCATTTCTAAGATTACTAGCAGTAAGTATTGTAGCAGTATCTTAGTGCAGTCTAGGCCCCATTTATATACATTAAGTGCTCTAACTAGTTTTTTAATTTTCTACAAATCTTGGTACACTACTTACGGTTGCATCTTCCCAAACTATTTACTTGTTTCATCCAGAGAAATGCGAGGATCTTATTGCTTCTATTTCACTCACAAGGATTTGGTGGTGTTCAGCCTCAATCATTAGAATTCACCATTCATTCATAGCAAGTCACCTTTTGTAGTTTTTAAATCAATCTGCTTAACAATCTTGTTTTATTGGCCAACATATCATGGTTTAAGCTTACTTTGTTTGGTCTATATATTGCTATCGTTTTCTATTAGAAAACGCGTCTTTGAATGATAATCATGACAATTTACGCATCCTTATTGCTTATGGAGAGTAGGCAGTGCTAATAGTATGTATCTTACATTAGACCTTATATATACTGTTATAAGTTTAGGTTTTTTATATAAAAGTCATTATTCTTTTTTGTTCCTTTATTTCCATCAAACTGGGTTTAGCTATAGAGCACAAATCTATAAAAGAAGGCCCATCAAAATATTTGATAAAGTAAACCCCCGATAAACCAACCCACTGACCCCTCCTTAAATCCAGCATGTTGGTTTCAAATTACTGCCCAAGGAAGCGGATACTCATACTATAATTGCCACACACACACACAAAATCGCATATAGAAACTGAATTCTCTAAATCTGCATTGGACATAATCATTCCTTGAGTTATGAAAGTTTCTTTTTTTGATGAAGCGACATCATTCTGAGAACTTAGCTCGGCGCTACCAAATGGGGACCTAGTCATTGATAAACTCTATTTGCATGGGCTATAGGCGTTGGCAAATGATATGGTCACGACCGCAGAGCTTCATCTGGCCCATTGTGGCTTTGTGAAGGACTTGTTAGCATATCTTGTTAAAATAAACTTTAATTTTGTACCCTAGAGTTAGAAAGTATAAGCTTACCCTAAAGTTAATGAATATGTTATTATGAGAGTCTTCTTGAGCAATTGGAAAAAGATTTTCCAAGCTTGGTTGTTGAGAGCTTCCTTGATCTCGGCTACGAATGGTGAAGCATGGTGTATGCTCCATAAGCCATTTATCCATTCATCTTGATCTAAATGTCTCAAAACATCTATAAAATAAAATCATGATGATTAAATATTTCTAACACATATTTTCATTGTCTCTTTAGTTATATTGTTGTGAAACCGTTAATTTTACAATCACTTGATGTATGAGTAACTACAACCCAATATGGCTAATTTTTCTTTGTATACAATCTAAAGCATATAAATCAAAATGAATGGAGTGGATCGAGTAATTTGATAGCATATAATGTAGTTTTGAAGCCGCTACCTTAGATTGAATCTAAGGTGCCACCTTATACACACTTTTCCCATATATATATATATGAATCTAAGGTGTCACCTTATACACACTTTTCCTATATATATATATGAATCTAAGGTGTCACCTTATACACACTTTTCCTATATATATATATATATATATATATATATATATATATATATATATATATATATATATGGGAAAAGTGTGTATAAGGTGGCACCTTAGATTCAATCTAAGATAGCGTCTCTTGATTCATGAATTAGACTATTCCAATTAATGATCCGCTCCATTCATCTTGATCTAAGGTGCCACCTTATACACACTTTTCCCATATAGATCAAGATGAATGGAGCGGATCATTAATTGGAATAGTCTAATTCATGAATCAAGAGCTACCTTAGATTGAATCTAAGGTGCCACCTTATACACACTTTTCCCATATATATATATATATATATATATATATATATATATATATATATATATATATATATATATATATATATATATATATATATATATATATATATATATATATATATATATATCACCTTTATACTCTATAGCTTAATATCATCATTAAAGCAAATTGTTCACAGTATCATGACCAAAGCAAATTATTCACAGTATCATCATCGAAGCAAATTGTTCATAGTATTATCACTAAGCACCCAGACAACTAGGAACATGATCTGCATTAGGAACGTAAAATAAAACCACCAGCTAAGGTACGCTTGGTGTAGCTATCCTGAAGACATCAATGATGGATGGGACACAAACATATGTTTGATCACTGACTTGCCCATATCCAGTATATCTTTTTTGGTATGCACGGCAACCTCTTTTAATCAGTGGAGATACAGCATCTTGCATAATGTCGTTAGTGTCGACATATATCATCACTTCATCCAGGTCAATTCTTTGGTTTGGCCCAGCTATAAACTTGATTATAACCATTTTCTTGTTCACAGAGTTGCATAGATCCGTCCAAAGAGACCTAGCCTTAACAGTCTGGCCCTTGTAAGTAGCTATTGCGCTATTAAGCCTTGATCCATACATCCTATGTAACTGCAGTGTCTTCTAAAAATATCCATATGGGGAATACAGTGATGAATGGATAAAATGGCTTATGGAGCATACACCATGCTTCAGCCATTCGTGTAGCCAGAGATCGAAGGAAGCTCTCCCAACAACCAAGCTTGGAAAATCTTTTTCCAATTGCTCAAGAAGACTCTGCGGCAGCTGAATAACATATTCATTAACTTTAGGGTAAGCTTATACTTTCTAACTCTAGGGTACAAAATTAAAGTTTATTTTAACAAGATATGCTAACAAGTCCTTCACAAAGCGACAATGGGGCGTAGATGAAGTCGGTGTCAGGACCATATCATTTGCCAACGCCCATAGCCCATGCAAATAGAGTTTATCAATGACTAGGTCCCCATTTGGTAGGCGTCGAGCTAAGTTCTGTAATGATGCTGCCCACTGAAAAAAAAAAAACTTTCATAACTCAAGGAATGATTATGTCCAATGCAGATTTAGAGAATTCAGTTTCTATATGCGATTTTGTGTGTGTGTGTGGCAATTATAGTATGAGTATCCGCTTCCTTGGGCAGTAATTTGAAACCAACATGCTGGATTTAAGGAGGGGCTGGGGGTGGGTTGGTTTACTGGGTGGGTTTACTTTATCAAATATTTTGATGGGCCTTCTTTTCATAGATTTGTGCTCTATAGCTAAACCCAGTTTGATGGAAATAAAGGAACAAAAAAGAATAATGACTTTTATATAAAAAACCTAAACTTATAACAGTATATATAAGGTCTAATGTAAGATACATACTATTAGCACTGCCTACTCTCCATAAGCAATAAGGATGCAGAAATTGTCATGATTATCATTCAGCACGTGCTTCGTCAATAGAAAACGATAGCAATATATAGACCAAACAAAATAAGCTTAAACCATGATATGTTGGCCAATAAAACAAGATTGTTAAGCAGATTGATTTAAAAACTACAAAAGGTGACTTGCTATGAATGAATGGTGAATTCCTAATGATTGGAGGCTGCAACACCACCAAATCCTTGTGAGTGAAATAGAAGCAATAAGATCCTGCTACTTTCTCTTGGATGAAACAAGTAAATAGTTTGGGAAGATGCAACCGTAAGTAGTGTACCAAGATTTGTAGAAAATTAAAAAACTAGTTAGAGCACTTAATGTATATAAAGGGGGCCTAGACTGCACTAAGATACTGCTACAATACTTACTGCTAGTAATCTTAGAAATGAAAACACCAACCGTCATAACTAAGAAAAAACCCTGCACTAGCAGCGAGGGTGTCGACGGCTTTAAAGCAGAAACTGCACCTCCCTGACTGCCTGATGTTCAAACAAGTGCGTTTACAATTAGCAACAATACTTTTAAAAATTAAAAAAAAAGGTCTAATTATACCTAGATTAGATCGATAATTCCCCGAAGACATAGTAAATCAAGACTCTGCAGAAGTATTTCAATTAGCAACTACCAAAAAAAAGAAGAAACAAGAAAACATGACTCACGAACAAGAAGAGAGATTCCGTACCTCAGAGCGGCTAGGGTTAGAGGGTTTCTGCGACTCCGCTGCTAGAGCTTGGGAGATGTGCAGTGGGCGATCATTTATATCCACGGGATTAAGAGTCCCTTATACGGGACCAACAGTCCCCTACACTCATAGTCCCGCATACTTCCGGAGACAGATTAAATATTGGCCAAATATCATAAAACACCCCCAACTTTGGATAATTAACAGAAAACCCCCCTTAACTTTGAAATATTAGAAAACCCCCTTAAGTTTAGGGGTTATTAGAAAACTGCCCTTAACTTTGAGATTTTATTAGAAAACCCCTCTAATTTAAGGGGGTTTTCTGCTAATATATCAAAATTAAAGGGGGTTTTCTGATAAAATCTAAAAGTTAGAGGGAGGATTTTGTGATAATCCCAATACTTAAGGGGGGTTTTCTGATATTTTAAAAGTTAAGGGGGGTTTTTCGATATTTGTCCAAAGTTAAGGGGAGGGTTTCTGATATTTAGCCATTTAAGTATTGGGTTTTTTGGGCTATATACCCTAAAATCTACTATAATTCACCTGCCAAATTCAGGTGTTTGCAAATATACCCTAAAATCTACCATATTGACACAACGGTGAAAATAAAGAAGTCTTACCATGAGGACTTCTTCCAAAAACCCAAATATAACACCCCAAAACTTTCTTGAAGAAAAGTTTAATTTTTATTCTAAAGATGATGGCTAATTCAAAATTACAAAGTATTTAAAAGAAAACCTAAAACCCTAAAGAAGTTTAAAACAAAATTACTAAATTACTCAAAACCTTAAAACCCTAAAGAAATTTAAAACAAAATTACTAAATTACCCAACATGAAATAAATAGACAGTGAATCGTAATTTTGAGGCCCTAAACGATTTCAGATGGCCAAAAAACAGCAAACATCATGGCAAAGCCATGAGTTTTGCTCATTGGCCCGTTTCACATAAGCTGTGTGAATTTCGGTCCATTCAGAAACTTTGACTTTTCAATCTTACATAGTTTTTTGTAAACTCGTTGGCCCATTTCGCATAAGCTGTGCAAATTTCGGCCCATTCAAAAAATTTGACTTTTCAATCCTACATAGTTTTTGTCCTACGTCACACATATTGTGTAATCGCTAACCTCCTTCCGATGTTTACGTTAATTGGACCGTACAAGAGGCTTTGAAGTGATGGAAGCCCTTTTTAATTCGTGAATAATTGAACTAGTTGGAGCTGTTGCCTAGAGCGAATAAATGAATGGGGGAGAAAACAAGGAAGGTGTTGCACTTTTCTATTGTCCCTCCCCTAATTAAGCAGGGCTAACGTTAACTTAAGACGTTGAGGTATCAAATAGTTCACTATCAACTTCAGGGTATCAAGGTGAATCAAGGTGGACTTTGGGGTATCAAGGTGGGGGGAAAACTTCTTAGAATTTAAGGCCTCGTTTGGTAGGCGGGAATGGGGTAGAATGGAATAGTCATTCCCACTTATCATTCCTACGTATCAAACATAACCATCTTTTAGAAGTTAGAATGGCCATTCTCTTTAGTGGGAATGAGCATTCCAAGTGAATTGATAAGGAATGGTCATTCCCATTCATGTGGGAATCAAATTAGTTACGTAATTTTCAATTATACCCTCATTGATAACAAAAATAAATCTAAACTTTAGGACTTCGGATAATTTTTGGACTGTGCATATCATTCTTTATATTATTTTTGGACCTATGAAAGATGTGATACTCTTTTATTTATTTATTCTTAATTTTTAAGACTAGAAAATAGTGAATATTTTTTAAAATATATATAAATAGAACATATGCCCGAGAGATAACTTGTGCATTAATATAAAACATAGCTAGATTAATATAACCTATGCATAAATAAAATTATTTAGTTATTATCATTAATGTTTATTTTTATCTTATTAAAATCTATGTTGTTATATAAGGGCATTATTAAAAAATAAGATTTTATTCTCACTTGTGAACTAATGATACCAAACATGGGAATGGGAATTAGATTTTCATTCTAGCTTCATTCAACAAACGTACCCAAACACGAGAATGGGAATGATCCGTCCATTCCCACATATATTCCATTCCATTCATTCTTCCATTCCATTCTCATTTGAGTCCATTCCCGCGTACCAAACGAGGGGTAAGGGTGTCCAAGAGCTTCTACTAGTGTGATCAAGTCAGTGAGGCTAATTCAAGATATCAACAGTTTCTTGCAACGCAGTAGGAGCATTAATCATGGTATGATGGTATCCATATGATGCAGAATATCATTGAAGCCACGACCCAAATCATCTACATCATCATCATGCACCGAACAAAAACCAGAACAAAGCGAAGGGAACAAATTACAGCACCCATCCATGTCATCATCGAAATCCATAGCACTCATCATCTCATGATTCATCCATCTTGGCCTTCATTCGAACCCGATCTGTCACGTCCCGGGCCCCACGGGCCCATTGGCGCGAGCCAGCCGTGAGACCCCCGAGAGCACCTCGATGTTGGCTTAAGTCAACGTGCCAAAAGTACTAGCACTTGGTGCTCATGGGTCTTGGGCTTCTCTATATAAATGCCTCAACACTTCACTCACTAGTCCATGTGGGACTAAAGTTCTCAATAGTGTTGGGGTGTTACAATCACCCCAACTTACAAAGACGACGTCCTCATCGTCGTGGTATGACAATTGGCACATCCCAGGTCATTGCCAGACAATGTGGATTCTAGAGGTGGCTCCTACGGGCTTCTAGAGGTGGCTCCCATCGCACTCACACGGTGTAGCACTTAGTCCCGTATAGCACTTAGCTCCACATTTCCGGCTGGCTAACTTGTCTCGATACCATTTGTCATGCTCCGGGCCCCACGGGCCCGTTGGCTCGAGCAAGCCGTGAGACCCCCCGAGAGCACCTCGATGTTGGCTTAAGTCAACGTGCTAAAAATGCTAGCACTTGGTGCTCATGGGTCTTGGGCTTCTCTATATAAATGCCTCAACACTTCACTCACTAGTTCATGTGGGACTAAAGTTCTCAATAGTGTTGGGGTGTTACAATCACCCCAACTTACAAAGACGGCGTCCTCATCGTCGTGGTATGACAATTGGCACATCGGTCATTGCGGACAATGTGGATTCTAGAGGTGGCTCCCATCGCACTCACACGGTGTAGCACTTAGTCATTATAGCACTTAGCTCCACATTCCGGTGGCTAACTTGTCTCGATACCATTTGTCATGCTCCGGCCCCACGGGCCCGTTGGCTCGAGCAAGCCGTGAGACCCCGAGAGCACCTCGATGTTGGCTTAAGTCAGCGTGCCAAAAGTACTAGCACTTGGTGCTCATGGGTCTTGGGCTTCTATATAAATGCCTCAACACTTCACTCACTAGTCCATGTGGGACTAAAGTTCTCAATAGTGTTGGGGTGTTACAATCACCCCAACTTACAAAGACGACGTCCTCATCGTCGTGGTATGACAATTGGCACATCCCAGGTCATTGCCAGACAATGTGGATTCTAGAGGTGGCTCCTACGGGCTTCTAGAGGTGGCTCCCATCGCACTCACACGGTGTAGCACTTAGTCCCGTATAGCACTTAGCTCCACATTTCCGGCTGGCTAACCTGTCTCTAATACCATTTGTCATGCTCCGGGCCCCACGGGCCCGTTGGCTCGAGCAAGCCGTGAGACCCCCCGAGAGCACCTCGATGTTGGCTTAAGTCAACGTGCTAAAAATGCTAGCACTTGGTGCTCATGGGTCTTGGGCTTCTCTATATAAATGCCTCAACACTTCACTCACTAGTTCATGTGGGACTAAAGTTCTCAATAGTGTTGGGGTGTTACGCGATCTTCGACAAGCTCATCGACACCAAGCATACAAATTCATGACGCTTAGTCGGGCCTCCGCAATTTTGAGAAACATCCTATTCAATTCTTAGGGTACATGTGTGTAGAGGATGTGCTTGATTGAGTCGTAACAGAGCTTGGATGGGCACATGAATCTGCCAAGAGATTTGAGTGGAAGCCGATTGAAGTATCTCCTCACAATCTCCATTGGATGTAACTATGTTCTCCAATTGTATTAACATCAAAGCACCACTACCACATTTTTGACCTGAGGTAGCGGTTGCATTGCAATGGTTTTACAATGTTGCAATAAGTGTCAAATGTAGCCGCTCTATAACGATTCTAGTAGTTACGATTGAGAGAATGCCCCGGTTTTTCAAAACCGTTTCATTAGGCCCGATGGGTTTGAATTGTTTGTAAAATGTATATGGTTGCGGGTCTAAGTTTCATAGCCGGCCAAAACCAAAATCCCAAAATCAAAATAAACTTTCAAAATCTCACCGCCCACAACTTCTGTTAGTTGCTTTCGAGTAATTCCCTAACAAGTTCTCACTTTAGAACATATATTAACTCATCTCTTTTTTTCGATCATTTCAATTGTGATTACGATTCATTTGATGATTCATTTGATGACCCTAGTAGTCCACGAAATAATAGGTTGTGGGATTCGTCGGAAAAAAGGTTTTTGCCCGCCTAGGATAAGCATACATGTTCAATTGACTAGATTTGCATTGCATTTGGGTAAACTGTAGGTTATTTGCTCGGAAATAAAATTGATTGGACGAACTGCGTGGTCGACGGATCTAGCAAAAATTCAAATTTGAACCTCTTAATTGAGACTTGTTGAAGAGGTTCAGTGACTGCCGTCCATGCTCTATCTAAATTGACGTAGTTATATTTTGATCCATGAAAATTGGTCATAGTTAATCGGTTTGATTTAGATTGGTACTACCCAGTGCCAAAAAATATTGGTTGGATAATCAACTACAACGATGAGTAATTTGTTGCACTTTTCTCTTTACTGTTTTGTTTTATCTTTGCAAAACTCGTCAATTAGTTACGCGCTGGTTGTGTTAAGGACTAAGTAGAAGATTGAGACATGATTATTATTTCGTTTTCGACTTCTTGGAATTCCACAAAGAAATTGATGCAGTTGTAAAAATTGACTTAATTAATTGCAGATACTTCTTGTGTTATGATGGTGTAACCATCAATATCTCCAAATTATTTTGATTAGCTCTAGCACCCCCTGAGTTTCAGACGACATTATGTTATGTTAAATCACATGACAATAAATTAGCTTTTTTGCCCTCATTTTAATTTAAAAGGGACTAAATTCACCTCCAAATTAAGGGAAAAAGATTATTTATCGTCATGTGATTCTCACGTGAAATATCAAAGTATTAATAAATAAAGTTGTTTGAAATTCAGGAGACGCAAGTGTTAATCTAATAGAAAGCATAATTAGTTATGCTCATATAGTACAGTAGAGAGCATATCTGCAATTACCCCTTATAAAACCGCAGTATCATCATCAAGTTAAAAAAAAAACAATCATCAATCTGCTCCATTCTA
This sequence comes from Asparagus setaceus, assembly GCA_012295165.1. Classification (NCBI taxonomy): domain Eukaryota; kingdom Viridiplantae; phylum Streptophyta; class Magnoliopsida; order Asparagales; family Asparagaceae; genus Asparagus; species Asparagus setaceus. The sequence continues at coordinate 65,673,295 of CM022702.1, forward strand.
GGCTAAAAATTAACTTTGTCACCATTGCTCTTCTTAGCAAAGAGTTTGGCAATCTGAAGCTGGGTGTTGGCAAGAATTTCGGTTCTTTTGAGTTCCATCTCTGCCTTCTTTGCTTCCGTCTCTGCTCTTATTTTCTCCATGTCTCTCATGGATTCCATTCTCGTCTGCTCCACTCTCAGGATTGCATCAGCGAGCCATCGGATGCTCTCTGCAACTTCACACCCTTCTTCCTTTGTTCTTTTCCTCTTTTCCCTCTTTCTTTGAATATGTTGGGTCTCTTTCGAAGAACTGCATGATTGTACTTTTTGATCTGGCTCTTTGTTCATTTCAGGAGGCTGCATTTTGTCTCCTTCAGTATATTCCTCCTATGATTTGATATAAGAAATAAGTCAGAAGCTTATGCACATTCAGCATATTTCCATCATGTTTTTGTGGAGTAGGATTGCACATATTTTAGCTGTTAGAAACTTAGAAGGGACTTTTGATCTGCTTTAAGTTGAAGTCTACGTCTACGTACAGATAAATGTATATCAAGTTTTTAGTTTCGGATTTTCTTTTGAAATATTAATTATGAAAGATGAAATATATTTTTGGAGAATAGGTTGCACTAATTTTAATTGTGTAAGTGGACCTCTAATATGTGGTAAGTTAAACTCTACTTCTACAGAAATAAATGGCGCAAGTTTGCTTCTTGAAATACTGCTATTTTAACTGCGGGTATAAGTACTTCTTCACGATAACAATAAGTAAATAAAGTTCTACTTATGTAGTACTAACTTGGGATTCAGGTTTTCAATAAATAAATTTTATTTTTTTCAAATGGACAAATGGATTTCTAAAAAAATAGAACATTCTAATGGTTTCCAAATGAATTGCTCATGTTATCGTTTTCTGTTTGTGACATGTAAATACCTGTATCTGATTCTCATAATTAGCTGAACGTTGGGCATTTCGCAACTCAATTATCAATCATAATTCTTTAACATCTGAAATTAGATAACCTGAGTGATAAAACATTGCAATGTTAGTCTAGTAAACTGAGAAATTTTACTAGAGTAACATGCGTATCCTGTAAAGATCTTTGGAAATATTTAGATCTTTGGAAATATTTATTTACATCACCATTTTTTTCCTTGCACTTTATAATTTCCTCGCATGTCTAGTTATTTATATTATCGTATATCTTGTTATTTATAATTTCCTCGCACTGATCTTAGAGCATGTTTGGCAAGTGATAAGCCATTTTGACATGTTTAGCAAATAGATTATTTTGGGTTATAAGCCATGAAAAGTAAGCTAGAGTATCCTTGCTTATTTTTTGGTGGCTTATAGGCTACAAGGTTTGACCAAGTAAAAGAGTAATATACCCTTTATGTTATGAAACAATTCAATGATGTGGATGTCCATTTAGTTTCTCAAGAAGATTGATACATTAAATTTACCAAACACTTTGGATCATAATCCACTTGGCTTATAATTCACAAATGGATTATAAGTCAAGCGGATTATAATCCAAATTTGCCAAACATGCTCTTAGTATAAACCTTTGGATGAAGCCAGGATATTGTTTAATATCTTAGGAAAAACATCCTGTGGAGAAAATCAACTTCAAGAACCAATATTTCACATCCTTTTTTGAAATTAATGATCGCACAGATTCATTATTCGTTAGTTAATATACTATGATTTTTGTGTCCATGAACACCAACGTTAAAGAGCTGAATTCAAGCTACAATTATGAACTCACCTGAACAGCTGTGGCTGCTTCTTCTTCTTCTTCAACCCCCCGATCACAAGAAGCAATCTTGTCATCAGCAACCACCAACGCTCCTGAGCCCGCCGACTGGCACCTCACAAGCCCATCGAGCTTCGAAAACAGCGGCCACCTCGACCCGCTCCCTCTCCCCGCAGCCGCAACCTCATTCCTGTACCTCTTCTTCATCGACTCCACCTTGTTCTTGCACTGCGTCGCCGTCTTCGTCGACCTGCTGGATCCAGACTCCGCTCTCGCCGACACCTGTCGAGCCACGTCCTCCCAGTCCTGGCCCTTGAGCTTGGCTCGATTGCGGAGGACCCATTTGGCCTCGTAGGCTTCGAGTAGGCAAGTGACTGCTCCTTCGCTCCACTCGTCTCTTTTTGTGTTGAGCCTCGGCGGCAGCGGCGCTGCTGAGGTTGTTTCTTCTAGCTGCTGCTCTTTGGGTTGGCCTTCCATTTCTTCGTGTCCATGGACTGGAGGAGGCCTTAATTTTCTAGCTCTTGAAACCCAGAGCTTGTTTGCTTCCCCCACAAAAGCAGGGTCACAGTTGTAATTATATGCTGTGGGAATATTTTTGAGTTGCCTAAATCTGAAAAATTCTTAGGTGCTCAAGTGGCATAAGTGTTAACTATAACTAATAAATATAAGTATTAATTGTGGATATTTGTACTATTGTTAAATTGAACTTACTGTCCCTATGATTCTATTGTTGCGGATAGACTCCCCGAGTGAAATTTTCTGATTGTTTTCATGGGATCTATTTGCAACAATAGGTTTTTACTCAGGGATCTATTTGCAGCCATATAACTCTCTCAGGGGTCTATCTACAACAATAGAACCATGTGGGTAGTAAGTTTATTTTGGCGATAGTACACAGGGTCTATCCGCGTCTCTATAATGTTGTCCAGTGTGTCGCTGACATGGCCAGCTTTAAACTATTGACATGATGATTTGAACTATAGTGGTCTAGGCGTGAGTGACACACCGGTCAATAACATTGAAGGACTTGTCGAGCCTTGTTTACTTACATATAATTCGAATTGTAGTTATTGTTCCTGAATTACACATAACTATACATTGCATCAACCCAAAGAGCCTTTTAGTAGTGGGGAAGTGGGAGGAGGGGAGATTGTCAAATCGGATGATGATGGTATTTTGGCTTTTGGGATTTGTTTATAGTGTTACTGGTTTTGAGTGAATGTGTGCGGTTTAGGCTTTGTGTTGGTGGGGGTGGATGCCTTTTGGCTGTTAGCGTAGAAATGAGGCGAGAGAGAATAGAAACTCCACCACCATTTACTGCTGGCACCACCAGCGGTCGTTGGAATCGTGCTGTCCAGCACTTACAGGGGATAGTGCTGCCAAAAGGCCGCTTGGAGCACTATGAAACGCTCTATTTCGACCATGAGCTCTACAATAGGTAGTCCGGATTTTTTTTTTTTAAAGTAAAAATAGGCTTTTTTTTTTGGAAGTAAAAATAGGGCGAGGTGCCCTATTCATTTCATATATAAACTTGATAGTATCAACAAACATAGAAGTATGGGATGTAGAGGGAACGAACGAAGAAATCACGAGAATAGGGAGAGGACATTGTCGTCACCTAAAGCTAGGAGATATTCAAACGAACTTCCGCACCCCTACTAAACAAAGCCAGCATAGTTTGACAGAGAAAGTTGTTGTACACCAGCAAAACCCAAAAAGACAGAGAGCATAACAAGTTATCACTACATATTAAAATCACACAAAAGAGAGATCCGAGAGATGAAGTTTAGGCGTCTGGCGGGAAGTTGTCCCCAACTGCATTGTCGATAGCATCTTGCACCATGTCCCTTATCTTATCAAAACGTGTGCAGGTCATTTTGAGCCCTTGAGATATCAAACAGGAGGTAGTTTGGATATTTTTCTGCCCCACTCAGTAATACCCATATGCTGCGAGGTTTTGACAGGGACTATATGATAGGATCTCAATTTTTATCAGAACATACAACATATGAATAGAATGTTCTGGACTGCTAGGAATAATTTAGAGATTTCAAATGTTATTGTTTATGGCTTAAAATATCCTGTTCACATGTAATATGTTCTGCTAAGATTCATATTCTATGTGTCGAGTAAAATTATAACTATCACTTCGCACCATAAATTCAGAGGTTTGGTGTAGTGGAAGAGATCTTTAAAATGGTATACGAGCAATCTAGGTTCATATCCCATCATCCTATGAATTTAAAGCGGAATTAAAAAAAATGATATTGCTTCATGAGTCTTGGTTTTGGCTTATAAAAAGAATGCTCAACCTGTGGACGCATGTTCGAGTATAAAAGTATAACCTTCAATCCTTAGTGTAACTTAAATTTTTAGGTGCGGTGGAAAAGAAATTTGACATTGATAATCGACATATCGCTTATTTCAGTCTTGTATTTTAGAATTTTTAACATATTTTTAAAATTATTAGAGCAATTTTTATACACATTAAATTTTTTTAAGATTTGGAAAAGTTAGTATTTTCATAATAAATAATTATGATAGTTTTGAAAAGCTCCTAATAGTTTTATGATATTTTGTGAAATTTATCCCATATAATAAGCGTTCGAGTTTGTTTAAGACTATCATTAATAGTCATATTCGAGATCATGTGGTGCATGAGTGTATGATACAAGATATTAGCTTGCCATGGCCCTCACTTGAAATTTGAAAACCCCTCTAATCTCCATAATGTACTTTTCAAAAGAAATATCCATTTTATGGATCGTTACTTTGTCAAAAAGTAGTAAATGAACCACTAAGGGGTTGTTTGTTTACATGCAAGTGAAAGATGAAAGTGAGAAAGTGACTTTCTTTTAACATTTTATGTATTTGTTTGCATGTAAGTGGTTATGAAAGTGAAATGCAAGAAAGTTACAACATAGGATTTAATGCAATTTTGACTTCCTCTAAAAAAATGGTGAAGTCACATGAAAGTGATAAACATAGTAACCAATTTTAATAAAATGATTTTAATTATAATTACTAATTGATCTAATTTTGCCACGTCATCTTCACATTGCACTTTCAACAATAAATTCGTTTTTCAAACAAACATTGTATTTCACTTACATGCTGATGTGGATGTGAAAGTTATTTGCAAAAAAAAGTAACTTACATAATTTCAATTCGCTTTCGAACAGCCAAACACCCAAGTTCAATTGCAACTGTCCATCAATAAGTCAATGATTGCAATTTATTTCTAACTTTAACACTTATCATATCCCTCTCATATCGCACTCATGGCTACTTTTCTCAAGATGGATCACAAATCATTAACTTACGCTTCGTTTGGCTACCGTGATGTTTTCCTTGTTGTGTTTTTCTAAAAAAACACCACGGTGTTGTGTTCTCCCCCAAAGTGTTTGCAAAACATTATGGTGAGTGTTTTTTGTCAACGCTAAGTTGACCTATAACATTAGTACTAGTATTTACCATGTGCTAAGCATGGGCTAACATTACTCTATTTTTTCTGTATGTTTCTGCATAAATCATAAAATTTTGCATAAATCATAAATGAACATAACATCATAAATCCTGAATTTGCTTGAATTGTTTTTATTGAAGTTGAAAAAATATTGTTTTCAGCATTGTATTTATTTTTGATCGAAAACGTAGGGCAAGATGCCCTACATTAATATTAAACATACTATTAAATATGAAATATAATAGAATACATTAAAATCAAAATATTATAATAGTATTAAACATACTATTAAATATAAATTATAATAGAATATATTATAATCAAAATATTATAATATTTATTTTTCATTATTGTATCATTATTAGTTTTAAAATATAATATAATATATTATATTATAATTTATTATAATATTAATACATTTTATTTTCAAATATTATAATATATTTTATACTATAATATTAATATATTTATATTAAATCATTATAATATTTATTTTACATTATTATATTATTATTAATATTAAATATAAAATAATAAATTGTACTATAATGTATTATAATATTAATCCATTATATTGTATTATATTTATTACATATTATATACAAATAGTAATATATTTAATTATTTTGGTACTGATTTATTATTGTTATAAATTATATAATATTATTAAAATAAAATTATTTTATTATTTATATAATACTATACTACTTTTAATATAACATGATATTATTATTTTTATATAACATTATGTTATTAATAATAAAATATAAAATTATTATTTGTATATATTATAATAAATTAATATATTATTACTACTTTAACATTGTAAAATATATTATAGATATATCCTTTAATAATATATTAATAATTTATGATATAAAAATTATTATATTATGAATACATTATTATTACAATAATATTTGTTAAGACTATATTATTGTATTATATACTAAATTACATTACTGTATAATATATTATATTATTTTATTATATAATCTATTTGTATTTTATATACTATATTTCATTTATTATATAGTATAACCTAAGTAATAAATTATTATATTATTTATAAATATATTACTCTTCTATACCATTTTATAATTATTAATATATTATATATTGTTTATGAATATATATATAATATTATAATATTTTATAATATAATATTTATTTTGTTGTATAGTATATTATTTTATTATTATTTTATTATTAAACTATTTTTAAAATATAATATATTATATTATAATTTATTATATAATATTTTGCATTAATATATTATATTTTATTATTATTTTATTATTAAACTATTTTTAAAATATAATATATTCAACATATTGAATATTAGTATTTAATATGTTATTATATTATTATAAAATATATTTAATACATGTTATTTAATTTACTAAATATTACTAATATATAATGTTAAATATAATAACAGAATATAATATAAAACCATGTCGATAATAAATTATATTAGTTATATGATATATTATGTTAGATATTTTATTAACATCCTCTCAAATTCAAAACCAAAACACCAAACTCAAAACACATAAAATGTGTTTTCAAATAAGTGTTGTATTTTAGTTTAATGAGGTTTTAACTCAAAAACACTATGATTTTTAATGCATGATGTTTTTATTTTTGGCAAAACACTATGGAAAAAAATAAAAATACCATGGTATCCAAACACTACCTTAATAATAGACTGTCACGATTTAAAGTATTGATCGCTCCATGCTTTTTGCCCATGGATAGGACACAGATATCCAATCCTTTAGATCCAAATAGTTTTTTAATTATGTTTTTTCTTTTCTTTTTTAAGTCGTTGCATTGGCAGATTGAGTGCGTAGGTGGGTATGGATTACAAAGACTTACTTTATGTTAAATGGATAGAACATAGCCCAATAATAATCAGCTTGACTGAATAATAGCTCAATACAGTCCAATTGCCATCACTATCCTTTTTTTAACGGGAATCTAACCCAAGACCTTACGAGCTATATTGGAACTTTTCGACCATTCGGATCATCCACGGGTTCCCAATTGCCATCACTACCATGTTTGGTGTAAAAATCTACTCTCGGATTTGTGTTGATCAGATTGTTTGTTACAAATCAAGAATCGCTTTTTACAACAGAAGTGAAGGGAAGACCATTCTTGTTTAACGTGGGTTCGTCGGTAGCGATAGGATGCCTCCCTCGATGCTCGAGTCGAGTTTGCTTTCCTTGGACGATCCGATCGAAATTGCGGTCGAGCTTCAGTACGCAGTAGAAGCTCGGGCGTGGTTGAGTTCGATTTTACCCGAGTTTGCTTGGATATGGCTACAATACAAGAGTTTACAAAGAGCTCAAGAGCCTCCAAATCTGAGGATTCAGATGGAGTCTACTTCAACAATCCAAGCTTTCGCTCGAGACTGAGCTAATGGAACAAGGGAGCAAGGCACAATCTTGTCCTCTGCGGCAGCTAGCCCCTTCTCAACTCTTTTGCCCAGCAGGCAGCCCTTTAATTTTTTAGCCTTCTCCCTTTTTAGCCCTTTGTCTCGTTGGCCAAGGGGACTTACAAATAGGCAGAGGGATGGTATAGGCCACCCCTTTGACTTGTGGGATGTGACCACTAATGGATGAGGAGCACCATACCCTCCTCTAGCTGTGGGATGTGACCACTATAGAGGTAATGAGAGCCATGCCTCATCATTACCCAAGACGCGAAGAGTGGGTAGGCCCACTTCCGCAAGCAAGTAGCCACTTGCACTATTCAGACAGATGAGCAGGCGAGCTTGAGAGCTGTTTAAACGCTCAGGCGAGTTTGCCGAACAAGCGGGGTCAACTGGCGGGCCCCTCCAGCGTGTGAGCTGGTGTTCGTTGTGCAGGCGAACTTGGCGCACAGGCGGGGTTAAACTTGTGCCGACGAGTTCACTTAACAGGCGATGTTGTGCTCGTGCGGGCGAGCTCAACGAGTGGGACGACCTCGTGCGGGCGAGTTCGTCAAACAGGCAATTGTTGAGCTCTTGCGGTCGAGCTCACCCAATAAGCTGTGTTGAGCTCGTGCAGGCGAGCTCATTGAATGAACTGTGTTGAGTTCATGCAGGCGTTTCCCCGCCTACATACCCTGACATCATTTTATTTCTATGATAATTGTCTTAGCTATTTATCGTATATCATATAATGCATGAAACTAATGTTTTGTTTTGTAAAGATTGTAGTGTCTTGAAACAGTAACACTGCTCCCTGTGGAGATCCATTATTTTCCGATTGTGTAACTCAAAACTAATGAATTTCAGACACTTGATTATTTTCCATTTGTGTATACCAAAAAGAAATCCATATAAGAGAAATATCACGATATTATACTTCTTTGGTCTATCTTATTATATAACAATTAAAGTGTATTGAACTAGCACTTAAATTATATGGTTGGTTTGAATCTGAAGAGTTACAATTCTCTATATATTTTTAGTGTCGTGATGATTTAGTTCTCGTACATAAAAGAAAAGGTACTCGAGATACACCTTTTAACTCAAGATTTACATTTTTAAAAATTTGGTTGAGATGCATTTTTCTCAAAATAAATAAATAAATAAATGACATTTTGTCCCTCGGTATAGCTGGGGAAAAAAGAAGAAACTGTCTCTTATAAATTTACAAAAAATAGTACTTATCTCCCCAAATAATTTCTTCATTCGTAAATTCATTGTCACTTATAACCTTTTAACTATTTCACTAGCACTTAGAATTCTTGAATTCTTATTTTGCAAAAATATATTGTAGATAATCCTCTTCTCTCTTATAAATTGAAGCTATTAAATAATAGTAAAGTTGGTAAGAATATGATGAGAGCCCCAATTAACCTCACACCATCGACAAATCAAGTGGTATTAAGCCTCTATGCAATCACCGACGAATCAAGCAAAATACGTAGAACGCTAAGAATGAATCTGGAATTTCGAAGAAAAGAAACCCTAGCTTTATTGATAATTCTCCCAAGTTTTCAATCACCAAAAATATAATAAAAACCCCAATACCTCGCCGACCTTAAATAGTCTCTATTTTGGCTTTCTAAACAAATCCTTTTTGTAAATAAATTCCTACTCTTCATCAATTCTCTACTCCTAAATAAATCCCTAATCCTAAACAAATCTTACTTATAATCAAATCAAATCCTATACAAACTTCAATTCCTTCTGCATGTAGCTTCTTGTAGTTATGCACCATACAAGCACGATCACTCCTATGCACCGTTTAGCTATGGAATCATATCAGAATACAATAAACATAGGTCATAATTTATTTAGTTTAACAGGTGTAAGAAATACATATTTGTCCATCAAATGTTGTAGCTCCAAACCGTTCAGTGAGGTCTATACATTTAAGAATTCATGTAAATTAAAAAATCACATTGATTTTAAAATTTCTGCCTTATACATCACATAACATAGAAATGAACAGTCAGTAACTGTTCTATATGATGATTTTATTTTATTTTATTTTATTATTTGTCTGGCTTGGATTACAAAATAGAAACTTTCAAATCATGTGATTTTCAATCTACTTGGATTTGATGGCGTGTGTAAATAACGATGAGCAGTTTGGTCTACAGTATTAATGGACAAATGTGTATTTTTATAAGGTGTAACTAAGTTAGCTGTACCTATGCGTATTGTGACCTTACCCCTGGTAAAATTATGACTTTACCCCTAGTAATTTACCATCATTCTCCCATATAATTTATCTTTATCTGCATTTGTAATCTATTACTCACATGTTTCCACCATCCTACTTGCTCATCCACTGACAACACACGCGAAGCAGCAAGGAACCAAAAGCGTACGTGGGGCCCTCCCATCACTTCTTCATCAGTCAGCGACAAACTACACCCTGAAGCAAAAGTACAAATATACCCCCCACTTTTAGACCACTTTCTCACCCCCACCAAAACGTAACGTGACCTGCCACGTCATCGACCGCCTCAGAGATTAGACTTCTGCCTTCTCCTCCACGGACCACTACAGTATTTACTCCACCCCTACTAAATTACTGCTGCGATGATAACAATAAATTCTTATTTTTTTACCATTGTAATTTAATCCCACCATTACACTGTTCACCTAATTCCCTCTCGTTCGCTCTCCAGCCAAGCTGTGCTCGGTGTCTTTTTCTCCCCCTTTACTTTCCCCTTTGTCCGAAACCCTAGCTTAATCGATCCTGCATTTTGAAGAAAGATTGCATCTTGATCGAATCTGGAGGTTTTTGTTGAGGAATCGAGAGGTTGGCGGTGGCTGATCCTGATCTGATGCGACGAGATGTCGTCGGCTCCTGCTGCGGCCCCGCCGTTTGAGCATCATCGCCGGACCGCGGCGTCCAGCACGGTATGCGCGCGCTTTTTTTCCCCTCCTTTCTCGAAATCTTTACGCTTTCCTAGGGTTTGTGTTTTGATGCTTGTGATTACTGTTTTGGATAGCAAGTGAATTTTTTCTGTGCATTGTGTTGTATCTCGTGTTAGATCTTGCTAATGAGTGCTTAATGTGGTTTGAGATGAATGACTCTTGTTTAGTTTTCTCTATGTAGTTGAATCAAGTGTTAAAATATACAAGTGTAACACTTAGCCTCACCACAACTTCGGAGTTTTGGTGCAGTGGCATGTTATTAAGAGCAACATAGGTTCAATTCCCACTGGCCATGGATTTAAAGTGGGTTTCAAAAAAATGTATACCATTGTGTTAGTCGAGTTCCTTTGACATATAGGTTTGGTCTAGAGAAGATGGCCCTTTTGCTCAAACCTAGCAAATCAAACTTGATATGCGTTGTTACAGTTTCAATCATATTTATCAGAGAAGAAATAGAAGTACATCGCCTTTTGAACTAGAGAGCAGCAATAAATAATTCTCTATAATTGGAAATACATGCAGAAGAAGGCTTCATGAAGGACGAATTTACTGAATTGGTCATTGTGGAGTTGTTGCAAGAATGGCTTTGTAATGAGTTTACATTCCTGGAAGCATTGGTCTGGAGATGGATGAATGGATAGGAAAAGTATTTTATTTTGCGTATTAATTTGAATTGCATTGAAAGGCTGAATTAAGAGAGTACAGCCTGTCATACTTGGCAAATTGAGTAAACTTTAATATTTGGTTGGAAAAATGCATCTTTAGGGAGCAATATGAAAAAAGTACATTGTACATGGAACTAGAAGGCAGCATTAAGGGGATGCAGACATTTGCAACAAGATGTATGACGGTCAGTTCCTAGAAAATGAAGTAGCATGATTAGTTTCTTTCCTGAATTGGCTGTTGTGGATATTTGGCAACAATAGATTTATATTTGTTTATATTTGCTAAAGATGTGAAACAGTGCTTTTAAGTAGAGGCCATGTTGGCGCGATATAAAAGAAAAAGTAGAGGCCATGTTTTATCTTCTTAGCTAGTATGAATCATATTGAATAACTAAATCTCAAAAATATGCTCTACCGCCAAGTGTATATATATATATATATATATATATATATATATATATATATATATATATATATATATATATATATATATATATATATATATATATATATATATGACAACGACAACACGTGTAAAAGCACATGCTAAACCTGCGGTGCACTTCCATATTACAATTAACAATAGAAGTCTCAGAGTAATTACTACATTGTAACAATTTCACTGTAATGAGTCAAAAGACTCTTATTACATAAGCATAATAGCATGACTAGTGTAACTAAAATTTTCAGCATCAAACACTTTAAAACATCATTCTCATGTTCCAAAGCTCCGGGTGCAGATAAAGCTATCTAATTTTCATCTGAAAAAGATTTAAAATAATGGGGTGAGTTTACACTCAGTGACTAGATAATTTATCATTAGTGGATCAGACAAGTTTAAGAAAATATCGATACTAACTTCAGATAAGCTATTGTTAAAAATGATTGAGAAACACATAATATTTCGAATAAGAGGAATTTCCAAGAATAGCATGTGACATTTTCATAAAAGAATTTTCACAAAAATTTAAGAAACAATACGAATGAATACTAATTACTTTTTAAAACTGTAATTATCGATTTAAATTCACACTTGCAAAACTTTCTCAGTTGTCACACTAAGGCTACGAAAATTATAGCCCAGTAGCATGGGAATGCGCATCGAATCACTATAACTCAACCCGGGGACAGAATGTAACTAGCACTATCATAGGTTGCCCGAAGGCCACTTCACTTTTGCCAAAAAGACCACTTTAACACTGGTCGGTACATTCAATACCATATAGTAGGCTTAAACAAATCACTTCACTCCATAGTGGACTTCTGAGGATTTTTAATATTTAAAAACACATTCTTTTTCATTTCAAATATCACTTGCAATATTCACTTGTACGAAAAGCAATATAATATGCTTTAACGCTTTTGTAGACTTTCTCATATAATTTTCATGAAATTATAATATTCATGAATCTATACCAATTAAATTGTCAGATAAAATGTCATACGAAGAGTAGTTTGTCAAATAAAATGTCATATGAATAGTAACATATGAACAATAAACCGCCAAATAAAATGCCGTATGAACAAGAACTCATCAAATAAAATGGCATATGAACAAGATTCTCTAAAACATATTTTCAATAGTTTGCATATTAGATAATATTTCTCTAATATGTCATATAAACAAGAACTCTAAAATATATTTGCATATTAGATAATATTTTTCTAACATGTTATATGGATGATAAATTTGAAATGACATGTTTAAATAAAATGTCATATCTTGAATAATTTTTATCTTGTAAAAGATAAATAATTATCATGATTCACATTTGTTAACAATTACTATAAATGAACGAATAACATGTATGATCCACAATTTCTCTACAAAAATAAAATTATCATTTAAAAAATATAAAATAGATTAAAATAACTAATGATAAGAAATCTACTCACCTCAAGAGATCCGACAACCTTTGGAGGCAGTATTGAACTATCTTACTCCTCACTTGAACTTATAACATAAAATAGATATAAAGACTAAAGATTCTAAGTATAACTGTTCTTAGTATAATACTAAGGTTTATAGTTTCAAGGATTTTTTTGAAATTTTACTTTTTTCATTATTTCTAGAACAAAGTTGGATCTAATAGGAAACTTTCTATAACTAGCGACTATTATAAAAAATTCCATTTCATCTTCTTCATTTACTGATTGTTGCCTACACCTAAACCCATTTGAGATCTGTTGGGTCGAGAGAAGAAAGTGGTGTTTAGAATTCCCAATCAATCGGAGTTTTGCTTTGAGGATAGTAAGGTGCAAAAATCTATGCACATTATATCAGCCCTCCAAGCTCATCGCATGTTGAGAAGTAGGTGCACTGGTTTTCTAGCATCAGTGCAAGTCTTGAGCCAGAAAGACGTTAGTCTGGATCAAATTCCTTTTGTGCGTGAGTTTCCAGATGTCTTTCCAGAAGATCTTCCCGGAATGCCACTCGATAGGGAGATAGAATTTTCTATTAAACTGGTTCCAAACACAAGTCCGATCTCAAAAGCCCCTTATAGAATGGTTCCAGCAGAACTAAGAGAACTTAAGGAGCAGTTACAAGAACTTCTGGAAAAAGGGTTTATTAGACCTAATGTTTCACCTTGGGCACCGGTGTTATTTGTGAAGAAGAAAGATGGTAGCATGCGATTATGTATTGATTATCGGGAGCTCAATAAGATGACTATACGGAATAAATATATGTTGCCAAGGATTGACGATTTGTTCGACCAATTGCAATGAGCTCAGGTGTTTTCCAAGATCGATCAATGATCGAGCTATCATCAATTGAAGATTAAGGCTGAAGACATTCCAAAGACTGCCTTTCATACCCGTTATGGTCATTATGAATTTCTTGTGTTACCATTCGGGTTGACGAATGCACCTGTATTTTTCATGGACCTCATGAATAAGGTGTTCAAGTCCTTCTTAGATCATTTTGTGGTGATATTTATAGATGATATCTTGATATATTCAAAGAACCAGAAGGAGCATGAGGAACATCTACGATGTGTTCTCGGTGTTTTGAGAAAGGAAAAGCTCTATGGAAAATTTAAGAAGTGTGAGTTTTGGTTAGATAATGTGTCTTTTCTAGGACATGTTATTTCGAAGGATGGAGTCTCAGTAGATCTAGCAAAAATTAAGCAGTTGTGAATTGGAAAAGACCAACAAATGTTCATGAAATTCGCAGCTTTCTTGACATAGCGGGTTATTATCAGAGATTCGTAGAAGGATTTTCTCGTATTGCCTCATCTTTGACCCGTTTGACTCAGAAGGGAATCAAATTTGTTAGGTCTGAAGGATGCGAAATGAGTTTTCAGGAGTTAAAGAACCGACTAGTATCTGCACCAGTTCTCACTATACCAATCACAGGAGAAGATTTTATTGTTTATAGCGATGCCTCTCATAAAGGTTTGGGATGTGTGCTCATGCAAAATGGCAAGGTGGTAGCTTATGGTTCTCGACAATTAAAGCCGTACGAGCAAAATTATACAACACATGATTTAGAGTTGGCGGCAGTTATTTTTGCCTTGAAAATTTGGAGACATTATCTCTATGGAGTACATTGTGAAATCTATACAGATCACAAGAGTTTAAAATATATTTTTACTCAAAAAGAGTTGAACATGAGGCAAGGGAGATGGTTGGAGCTACTTAAAGATTATGATGTTAGTATAAATTATCACCCAGGGAAAGCAAATGTAGTTGCTGACGCCCTTAGTCAGAAGAGTAATATAGCTTGTCTCATTACTTGACAAAAGCATATATTAGAAGATTTGGATCGATTGAGAATTGAGGTCCAGTGCCATAAATCATCGGCCAAACTGAACAACATCCAGATGCAGCCGGCTCTGATTGATGAAATTAAGATCATCCAAAAAGATGACTTTGAATTGAAAGCCATTCGAAAAGGAGTCGATGATGGTAAACAACCGGGCTTTGTAATACATGGTGACGGGTCCCTGAGGTTTGGAAATCGACTTTGTGTTCCTAACAATTTAGAATTGAAAAAGAAGATTTTGAAGGAGGCTCATCATTCTGGATATACAATGCATCCTGGTGGAACAAAAATGTACAAAGATCTAAAGGAGATATACTGGTGGAATAATATGAAGAGGGATATTAGTAAATATGTCTCAGAGTGTGAGATATGTCAGCAAGTAAAAGCAGAGCATTAAAGGCCAGCGAGATTAACTCACAGCCTCGATATACCAATATGGAAGTGGGAGAAAATTTCTATGGACGTTGTCACAGGGTTACCAAGATCTGCAAGAGGTAACAATGCCGTATGGGTTATAGTGGACCGTTTGACTAAGTCGGCTCACTTCTTACCGATCAATATGAAGTTTTCCTTGGAGAAGCTTGCGAAGTTGTATATTGCGGAAATAGTTAGGCTTCATGGTGTTCCAGTAGAGATAGTATCTAACATAGATCCTAGGTTCGTATCAGAGTTTTGGAAAGGTGTACACAAAGTTCTTCAGAGTAAACTCTGTTTCAGCTCAGCATATCATCCATAAACAGATGGTCAATCAGAGAGAACAATTCAAACTCTCGAGGATATGTTAAGATGTTGTATTCTTGATTTGAAAGAATAATGGGAAGAACATTTAACATTGGCAGAGTTTGCATATAACAATAGTTACTAGTCAAGCATTAAGATGGCACCGTATGAGGCTCTATACGGAAGGAAGTGTCGTTCGCCTATACACTGGGACGATGTTGGAGAAAGGAAACTTCTTGGACCTGAGTTAGTACAACAAGCTATAGACAAGATTTACTTGATAAGAGAGCATATTCAAAGTGCACAAAGTAGACAGAAGAGTTATGCTGATCACAGGAAGAGAGACCTAGAATTTCAAGAAGGTGATCATGTATTTTTAAAGGTGTCTCCTAGAAGAGGTGTAAAGAGATTTGGAATTCGAGGAAAGTTGAGTCTAAGATTTGTTGGACCATTCAAAATTCTTCAACGCATTGGTGAAGTCGCTTATAGGCTTGCCTTGCCACCTTCTTTGGCTGGAGTCCACATTGTGTTTCATGTATCTATGCTAAGGAAATTTATTCGAGACCCGGATCAGGTTATTGAATTGGCACCAATTAAGCTAAAGGAAGATTTGACTTATGAGGAGCAACCAGAACGCATTGTTGATCAGAAGGAACAAGTACTCAGAAGGCGTACTATTAAATATGTCAAAATTCAATGGAAGAATCACACTAAAAGAGAAGCAACTTGGGAGCTTGAGGATGATATACGAGACAGATATCCAGAACTTTTTGGAAATCAAGGTACGTATAGTTTCGAGGATGAAACTTTATTAAAGGTGGGGAGGATGTAAGAACCCATCATTTAGTCAAAAATAAATAAATTCAAGTTTGATTTTGGTAGCCACCCTCACAAAACACGTTTTTAAAATTATGTGATCAAAGTCAAATTTAGGCAACGCCAAAGCTATATAAATTAAACCCACTCTTCAGTTTCTCCTCACACAAGAGAAATAGTTCTGAGGAAAGGAGGAGCAAAAGTTTTAAGTAAGTATTTTTATTTTGATTTTTCCTTTTTTCGGTTAGATTAAAATAAAGGATAAAATGATGAAACCATACCTTTTCCAGCCGCCGACGTTGTCCCCTGTGTCTTCCGACAACCTCCGACCATTCGTGGTCTTGGTTTAACTTATGGTGACCACCATGGCCACTGGACCCAACAGATCTCAAATGGGTTTAGGTGTAGGCAACAATCAGTAAAGAAAGAAGATGAAATGGAATTTTTTATAACAGTCCCTAGTTATAGAAAGTTTCCTCTTAGATCCAACTTTATTCTAGAAATAAGGAAAAGAAGTAAAATTTCAGAAAAACCCTTGAAACTAGAAACCTTAGTATTATACCAAGAATAGTTATACTTAGAATCTTTAGTATTTATACCTATTTTATGTTATAGGTTCAAGTGAGGAGTAAGATAGTTCGAATACGGTTCTCCAAAGTTTGTCGGATCTCTTGAGGTGAGTAGATTTCTTATCATTAGTTATTTTAATCGATTATATATTTTAATGATAATTTTATTTTTGTAGAGAAATTGTGGATCGGACATGTTATTACGTTCATTTATAATAATTTAGTAATTGTTAACAAATGTGAATCGTGATAATTAATTATCTTTTACAAGATAAAAATTATTCAAGATATTAGATTATTGAAAGTTGAAACATGTCATTTCAAATTTACTATTCATATAACATGTTAGAAAAATATTATCTAATATGCAAACTATTGAAAATATATTTTAGAGTTCTTGTTCATATGACATATTAGAGAAATATTATCTAATATGCAAACTATTGAAAATATGTTTTAGATAATCTTGTTCATATGCCATTTCATTTGATGAGTTAGTGTTCATAAGACATTTTACTTGGCGGTTCTTGTTCATATGTTACTGTTCATATGACATTTTATTTGACGAACTACTCTTCATATGACATTTTATCTGACAATTTAATTGGTATAGATTCATGAATATTATAATTTCATGAAAATTATATGAGAGTCTACAAAAGCGTTAAAGCATATTATATTGCTTTTCGAACAAGTGAATATTGCAAGTAATATTTAAAATGAAAAAGAATGTGTTTTTAAATATTAAAAATCCTCAGAAGTCCACTATGGAGTGAAGTGATTTGTTTAAGCCTACCATATGGTATTGAATGTACCGACTAGTGTTAAAGTGGTCTTTTGGCAAAAGTGAAGTGGCCTTAGGGCAACCTATGGTAGTGCTAGGCACATTATGTTCCCGGGTTGAGTTATAGTGATTCGATGCGCATTCCCATGCTATTGGGCTATAATTTTCGTAGCCTTAGTGTGACAACTGAGGAAGTTTTGCAAGTGTGAATTTAAATCGATAATTACAGTTTTAAAAAGTAATTAGTATTCATTCGTATTGTTTCTTAAATTTTTGTGAAAATTCTTTTATGAAAATGTCACATGCTATTCTTGGAAATTCCTCTTATTCGAAATATTATGTGTTTCTCAATCATTTTTAACAATAGCTTATCTGAAGTTAGTATCGATATTTTCTTAAACTTGTCTGATCCGCTAATGATAAGCTATCTAGTCACTGAGTGTAAACTCACCCCCATTATTTTAAATCTTTTTCAGATGAAAATTAGATAGCTTTATCTGCACCCGGAGCTTTGGAACATGAGATGGATGTTTTAAAGTGTTTGATGCTGAAAATTTTAGTTACACTAGTCATGCTACTATGCATATGTAATAAGAGTCTTTTGACCCTCATTACAGTGAAATTGTTACAATGTAGTAAAAACTTTAAGATTTCTATTGTTAAGTGTAATATGGAAGTGCACCGCAGGTTTAGCATGTGCTTTTTGCACGTGTTGCCGTTGTCATGCATCTCAAAATAAATTGTGCATTTTGGGGGCGTGACAATTTGTGGTATCAGAGCCAGGTTTCGATCCTGGGACCTGTGGGTTATTACTACATTGTAACAATATGTATATATATATATATATATATATATATATAGAGCAAGGCTCCTATGAACTTAAGTTTATAGGAGCCTTACTATATATATATATATATATATATATATATATATATATATATAGAGCAAGGCTCCTATAAACTTAAGTTGATAGGAATAGTATACATCAACTTTTGTATCCATTGATGTTGCATTGGGATCCGTGAAATCAAGAGATGCACAAATCTCAAAGTGGGCTTTATATCTTTACGGATCCCTAGGCAACATCAATGGATAGAAAAGTTGATGTATAACTATTCCCTATCAACTTAAGTTTATAGAGCCTTACTATATATATATATATATATATATATATATATATATATATATATATATAGAGCAAGGCTCCTATAAACTTAAGTTGATAGGGAATAGTATACATCAACTTTTCTAACCACTCATCTTGCTTTGGGATCCGTGAAAGATATAAAGGCCACTTTGAGATTTGTGCATCACAAATCTCAAGGCAAGATGAGTGGATAAAAAGTTGGTGCACTACTATTCATTATGAACTTAAGTTTATAGGAGCCTTACTATATATATATATATATATATATATATATACCCAATAGCTTTTATGGATACTTGGAATATATTTTATATTTTTGGGTAATTATTATGAAATCATCCCCCTCCCAAAAAAGTTTGCTCACTTATTAAGAAACCATTAATGTTTTTTCATTGCAATTCCTCCTGTTAAAAACTATTAAAACCCATATACATTCCAAAACTATCCTTTTATGTTTCCCCTTGACATATTTTCCTTTCTCTTCAAGACAAAACACAAACTAGTAACCAGAAGTTACACCAAATTAAGGCTAAAATCAAAGGGCTTGAAGAGATTACCTTGATCTTCTTCTAATTTTCTCTTTATCAATGGGTCATCTTACTTGGTTTGATGTTTGATGTGAAGAGAGGTGAGATGGATTTTTGAAATATTTTGAGGAGGAAGAGGAGCACTATTGAAGGGTAGTTTAGAGAAAAAGGTAGAAATTTAATGGGTCTTAACAGTTTTCCTAAAAAAGCAAGGGGTATTGTAATGAAAAATTATTGTTAGTGTTATAAGTTGTCAAGCCTGAAGGGGGTTTCATAATAATCACTCTATATTTTTTATAGGGTAAACTACACTTAACCGCCAAGAACTTTCAGCATTTTGTAGTAAACCCCAATAACTTTCAGAATCTCACTAACCCCCAATAACATATGCAGAAAACCCCAATATATCTTGGGTAAATTACACTAAATCCCAAATAACTTTCAAAATGCCCTTTTTATGTTGTTTTTGGTTCTAATTTATGGGGGTTATCTGCAAAATGCAGAAACTTATTGGGGTTATCTGCAAAATGCAAAAGTTATTAGGGGTTCAGTGCAATTTTGAAAGTTATTGGAGGTTTACTGCAAAACGCTGAAAGTTCTTGGGGGTTTAGTGTAATTTGAATAGCTATATCTAAAAATATGCTGCTGCCAAATACTTTTTTACAACTCAGATTGTATCACAAAGAATTGCTTGATGTGGCATGCAATTGGAACTTGCATTGCAAATACTGTTGCAAAACAGGTCTAAGTTGATGGTGTTAATGCTTTCTTTCTTTCTTTCTTTTTTCTCTCATCCATTTTCTTTTCCTTTCTTGGCAAGAAGAGAATTTTGACTTCGTAAAGCACAACCCTTAGGCATTAGAGGTCCCCACCTTAAGCAGCAATCATTTATCAAGGAAAAACCCCCTTTGTATGTTTCCAACTATGATGAGAGTGAATCGAACTCTGGATTAGAGGAAGCCTGAGTCTAGATGCGGTTATCAAAGTAGCAACTATATTACTCATCCTTCTTGAGTATTAATTAATTCATTCACAAAATTTCTTTCGTCAAGGATTGCAATATTCTATTAATCTATTATCTTATGCAGCTGAAATTATTTACTGTTGCTTCTCATTTAATTCCTCGGGCTTATATAGTGCTATATCATGCTTGAGTAGTTCTAATGAGGTCTTTCTATGTGTGTGTGCAGCACACACATGCATGCACGCCTTGAGAACAAAAGTTCTTTTGATACGGGTTTCTTGTTGATTCGTATTTTTGTATATTACTTTAAGTTTTCCAGTAAATATAATTTTATTCTCCAAGCAGTCCTAACGATGAATATTCAGACTGATGATTATGATGTAATTTCCTAATTACTCGACAGGTGTTCAAGAGTGGGCCACTTTTCATTTCCTCCAAAGGTTAGCTTTAAATTTTGTTATGGGATCATGAAATTATTGTATGTAGTTGCTACTGCCGTTTTCTACAAGTAAATTATTTTTGCTATCTATTTTTTTTTACCTTAAGAATCTCCTGATAACAAGTCGCTGAAGTCAACGTATCCCATGTGTTCCCTTTCTAAACATGAGAAGCTTGCTACAGTGACTAGGACGTGTTTAGAGATATAATCTTCTTGATTCTACAACATTTACATAAATGGTGCTTGTCAAGATGATGGCCTCATATCAATAGTTCCTGTGATCAGTTGCTGTCATTGTCGCTTATTGTAGAATCATAACACAGATGTTAGTTTTAAACACACTGCTCATACAATGAGATAGATATGTGGCATGGAACAGCGAGACAACTTTGATCTTTGGTGAATCTGGACAGTTGAAGGTTCGTCAATGGTCACAGATTGGCAGAAGAGGCACGAGGGGTCTGGATGTTGAGATGAGAATGCAATTACGCAATGAACAACAAAAAAGTTACTGTTCTCACATATGAATGATACAGCGTATTGTTCACCCCTCAAATCCGACTTGGGGATTCTAGTGTTTTTTTTCTTTGGGGGCTTTGATTTGATGTTTTTGGAAGGTGGGGATTATTTTGAAAAGGGGATTTTGTAGAGGCAATGCATTTGAACGAAGAAAATAAAGAAACAGATTGTAGAGGGCTTTTTGAACAAGTAAGACAAAGATAGAGATAACAGAGGGCTTTACACGCAAGGGAAAATCACATTTCAAGCACTTCACATGCCCACGAGAAAAAATCAATTCACATGCTTACGAATTTTCTGAACTCAAAATTTCATTAATCAAAGCATTCTCAAAGAGAGAATACATGCTATTTTAAAGAAACATAACAATAGTAATAAATCTCAGTCCTAAAACAAATCACAACTAATGAAACTTAAAATAAGTTAACTAAATATCTAAACCAAAATATCAATTAAAATTCCAACTGCATTATTTAATCCTAACTATGTTTCTTAATCTTAACCATAGCAACTGTGATTCTGCAAGTTGCCCTTCATCAACAAGCCTAGTTATAACAGGAAAAAGCTTGTCAGTCTTCCAATCTGATCTACAAGGTTAAGAGATTAGTGAATATATGTTGCTATGTGGAAAGCTTCTAATTTGGCTGAATCACAATTAGGCTTTTATGAACAGAACAACCAGATTTGTCTGCTGTGTGAATTACTGAGTTGTATACTAAAAGAAATGACAGATGGCTTATGTGCATTTTCATGAAAACCTTCATGATGACACTTCCAAAAATATTTAAAATGTTAAACTTTGGATTAACTATTGGGAGTAAATTATAGCTATCTAATTGGCTTCTATTCTTTTCCTTAAAATAATGCTGCAAGAACTAAGCTTTTGAGACCAAATTTTTGAAAATTCAAAGAGAGGCTATGAGAATCTTCAGGTCAAGTACCTGTTGTGCATACCCTGGAAGAATGTAATGTTATTTAGACTTCGTATGGACAACTGGTCCTTCCATTAGCTTCTAAAGATTAGCTGATTCTTGAATATGCAGAACATCGCAACACATTATTGCTTGATGCTGACCATTTGTCCTATTAAATGCAAGTCGGTGAGGATCAAATTTATTTTCTTTTAGCTGATACAGATACTGCTTGAGCATGTAACTTGTTATTCATATTTGATGGAACGAGTTTATATTCAGATAGAGCACGAATACTGACCAATATTATGAATGCAACTAGCGTTTGGAAAGAAGAACGAGTTTAACTTTCAAAATTAGTCTATTGTACTTAAAAGAAGAACGAGATTAACTTTCAAAATTAGTCTATTGTACATTAAAGTAAGAAGTCATATAATGTCATATTAGGTACTGAAGATAGTCTTACATCATGCAATACTAAATAGACTTTCATCTTACGTTATGAGTTGAAGATATCTTTTCTGTAGATGGAGTTATTTAATTTTATCTCTATTTGTATTTGTATTTTAAACAGATGAATATCGGATACCCATGTTGGTCAAAATATGGATATTGAACCAGATTCGAAGTTATTAACTAATAACTATACTGGATGCTTATTGCTAATAATTTGGAGTTATTTTATTTAGGTGAATAATCGTGTGATTAGTATTCACTTTGTTTGTACTCACAAGCTTGACGACTTATATTTTAACTTGGTACAAATAGCAGAGTTGTCCAGGACATGCATTCGGTCACTATCATTCCTTTTCAATATGTTTTGTGTCTTATCAAGGATTAGTTCTTTTCAGTAGGAACAGGTAAATTGGGTATTTTAGAAGGCCTAGTCAGTTATTCTTATTCCACCTTTTGGTGAATTCACCTTTTTGAATCTTGTATATTTTGTTGGACAGTTCATAATGTTTTTGTACACTTCTTTTTCAGATTGAAGTATACATTATGACTAACATCTCATCAACATTAGTTCTTATAATTCTATTTTTAGTTGTATATTCATCCGTAAAAAGGGAAAAACTTTACTTGTCCATGTCACTTTGGATTTGGCAAAGTGGATTTCATGTTTTTCTTTTATCACCATATCTCTGACGATGCTAACTTAACTCACTAAGCAATAAGGAGCATGCGTGTATAGTTTTTTGGCCTTTCTCTGTTGATGCTGATGCTGATCATCTTGCTGCTTTTTAGGAATTGGTTGGAAATCATGGAAGAAGCGCTGGTTCATCCTCACTCGCACGTCTTTGGTTTTCTTCAAAAATGATCCGGTGAGTATTGTTCTTTCCTTCTTATTTGGCACTAATATCTTCATCTCCATAAGTTTGCAACTTATTTTTTTATGAAATTATTGTCTATAGTTGTGTACCATATATTTCATTTCACACAAGTATAGACAGGTGATTGGGACGTTGGGGAAGATAGTTTTTCAAATTCGGAAAATGGAATGTAAAATAATGGCATTTCATTCAATATATGTATTTATGTAAATATTGTGGTGACCTATTTATCTTGTTTTTAGCCAATTTGCCTACAATATTATGTAGTTATATGCGTTAGGAAGAGTTTGATATAGTCTTATGCATTTATCTTGTTGCCATGAAGCTTTCTTAATATTCTCAAACACTGATTCTCATTCTATCAATACTATATTAACAACATAAAATCAAGTAAGATGTTCACACCTGATTTGGGATGAGGAAAATACAATATAATAATATAATTTATTTTCTTATGATCTTATACAAACCGCTATTAGAAACATAGTTAAAAGATTCGGGTTTTTGGTAATGTGTTTTCCAACAATTGGAGAGTTTGCTCCCTTAGTTGTGCTTAGAAAAAGGCTTATCTACATAAACTGAGGAAAGCCACTTTAAGTAATGCTTCCAAATCCATTTTAACTACTTCTTGCTTTGGTCCATGTTCACAGCTGTCCATCGTGTAATTATTCTGGTTGCCCCTTGCTGATCTTTAATTGATTATTCTGTAGAGTACATTACCACAGAGAGGTGGTGAAGTTAATCTGACTCTTGGAGGCATTGACTTAAATAATTCTGGGAGGTAAATGCTCTGTTCTAGTGTTAGAGGTGTCTTAATCTGTTTCTTTTTTATGTTAATGGCATATATTGTAGATGATTCTACAATTGTTACTTGCAGCGTGGTGGTTAGGGAAGATAAGAAGTTGTTGACTGTTCTATTTCCTGATGGACGTGATGGGCGTGCTTTCACCCTAAAGGTGCTTCATCATTCTTCTAACTTGTCCCCTATTTGGCCAAGTTACATGAGGAGAACAATCTTCGTTTAGTTTCTTTTCTCTTTTATCTTCTGTGTAGCATTCTTTTTTGTTGTTTATGTTTCTTGTATGTGACTGGATCAGGCGGAGACATCAGAGGATTTATTTGAATGGAAAACAGCACTGGAACTTGCGCTTGCACAAGCTCCAAATGCTGCACTTGTGATGGGACACAATGGCATATTTCGTAATGATAATTCTGACACATTTGAAGGATCCATCCAGACTTGTATGTGCCTTACAAGTAGCAGATTATTTTGTCTATAACAAGCATAAAGTTTTGGCAACATCTTATTTTTGTAATGTCCAATTTCGTTGATTATATTTGTTACCTCTGCATCTTATAGGGAGAGACAAGCGTCCCATCAAGTCTTTAGTTGTTGGTAGACCAATATTGCTTGCACTTGAAGATATTGATGGGGGACCTTCCTTCCTAGAGAAGGCGTTGTGCTTTCTGGAGAAATATGGTAAGCTCTAGGTGCAATGCCCGCATGTCCACATCTTTGGTTTTCTTGTTTGCCTACCATATCTCTCTCACAAATTGATTTGATTAATAAAACTCCTTTGGTTTCATACCTGGATTGTGATTTGCTCTGCAGTGGGCTGTGAGGTTGTGGTTACTGGGATAGTTTAGGTCCTCAATGAAACTGTGGTACGAATAGGAATTATGTTTCTGTCTCTAGTCCTATTTCCTCAGGAATAACTAAGACCTTGTAACACCCAAATTATTCATATGCATTATCTAGCTCAGCACATAATTCTCTTAAATAGTCTAAAAACCTTAAGTTCAATACTAGGCGAATTAAATTGCTTTACACTTTTTTGCTTGAGAGCAACTAGTTATTTGTTAAAAGCCTTGAACACTTGTCTCTGTTGATTTCATTCATTTTGGACTTTGCGAACCCTGACCAAAGCTCTAAATACCAGATATTGAGTGTCTAGGGTACATTCCAAATTTAGGGATTAACTCCATTTTGTTACTGTATTAAAATTATTTATACTATTACATGTTTGCACATGTCTGATAAGTCTGCTTATTTACAGTAATGAAAACTTGCCACATAACTTCTGTTTTTCTGCTGTAATGTTTGCACTCACAAACAGCAGGCAGCTAGTGAAAAGATGTTTTATGCAGAGGAATTGAGAACTCTTTGAGAAAAAAATTATGGACACAACGAAACCCTTCCGTTTCCTTTTGAAGTGTAAGCTCCTGTAGTTCATAACCGAGATAAAATTTTCTTTATCTCCATGTTAATTCTTATGGTGCAATGACAAAAGGTGACTTCTTTTGCACCTCTGTAGTTCAGATGGTTCTTCTGTTTTTCTGCTATGTTGTATGTACTCACAAACAGCAGGCAGCTAGTGAAGAGATGTTTTACGCAGAGAAATTGAGAACTCTTGGAAAAAATATTAGGGAGAAAATGAGTGCTTTTTCATTTTATTTTTGAAGTGCAAGCTATTCTAGCTCATATCTGAAATAAGAAAAAAGTTTCTCTCCACGTTAACTTTTCTCGTGCAACGACAAAGTTATGTTCTTTGTAGTTATGTAGTTCAGATGACTCTTTCCCTGTGATTTATTTCTGGTCTATAAAATCTAATCGTAGAGAACAAAGGTGTTAAAGTGTCTTAGTGATAATATCATTGTCCAATGCAGCTTTGTATATTTTAGGCATTAGGTTGCTGAATAGTGGATTCAATCTAGTGAACCATCAGATGATCATGAAATGCTTAATTTACGGCATGTCTTACCTTGTTGTGTCATCCTTGCCCAAGCGGCTCAAATTTCTAGTTAACATTATGTTCAACTCTATGATTCCTGATGTTCTTGAAGTTGTAGTATCTACCTTTTAGAGTCACTCTATATACAGTTGCTGTACTCTTTGTTAAATGCCAAAAGTTTGATCATTAAGGAACACTTTTCTGGAGTTTCAATGTGTGCTTTTGAAATTGAACTAATGAAGGAACAATGTGCCTCAGGAATAAAAGTGGAAGGAATCTTGCGACAGTCTGCTGATGTTGAGGAGGTTGACAGGAGAGTGAAAGAATACGAGCAAGGTTATAGAAAGCTCTATCATTTTCTTTCCTGATATTGGTTCTGGCAGAATAATGCAGAGGAGTCTTAAGCTCTTGAATTCTCCAAACTAGGGATTTTCATTTATAGAATATGCTTTTGAGTTTTTCAACTGCAAATTTGCTTTAAAATGAAAGTTATTTTCCCCATTTCCACCAGGAAGGACTGAATTCACATCAGATGAGGATGCCCATGTTGTTGGTGACTGTGTGAAGGTCTTTACTTTCTAAATAATCCTGAGAAGTTGAACACTCCCATCTTTTTCTGAAAATATTATCTTTTTCTGAATACTGACATCTAGAACCTGCCCCTGCAGCATGTTCTTCGGGAGCTTCCATCATCTCCGGTTCCTGCATCATGCTGTACCGCATTGCTGGAATCATATAGTAGGCCATTTTACATCCTTTCTAAAGGCTCATGATTTTCTTATGATAAGTTTTGAGGCTCTACATTGTGCGTGGTTTGTTTAAATCTAATATTGTTTTATATTCATAATACCTTGAAACACATCTACTGTCTGGAAAATTGATAGTTCCAAAAACCAAGTAATGTAGTCCTACATTACCAGCAATGGTTCTAAACATGTATTTCACATAAGTTTGTATTTAGTGTATAACCTTTCCTGCATCTTATAAGGAAGAATTTTAGAGAGCTTTAGACCATATCATTAATATCTAATAGCTGTATACCATATCATTAAAATCTAATAGTTTCTTTCTTTGACCATGTACTTACTGTCTTAAGAGGAGTACCTAAACATTGTTAAGAAGCTGTAGCACCTAGAGATAGATGGAATTGGGCATAAAATCAGACGTAAAGACTAAAAGCCTTCCAGGTTAATATGAATTGTTTTGACTTTGGCTGAGGGCTTCAATTCCTGTTTACTTGTTTAATTGATTTGCCTCAAATTTACCTGGGCGTTCCATTTGAACCGCTGTCCCCTATTAATGAAGATTGACACCTTTTGTTTAGAACGCATATCATAATGTCAATCCTTATAGATGTAGATAAGGTTTCAGCCTTCGGGATATTGGTCACTGCTGGTTATCCCTTGATAATTACATGCCTCAATTAAAACCCGGTTACTGCAGATAATAGATAAGACACAGGAGTTTGCTGGGATATCGTTTAAAGATGATAATGACATGTTCAGCACTATCGTGTGAAAAAGGGGTTGACATGGCTTCCTTTGTAGGATACATGACATAACTGATGCAGATTTGCAATTATTATATTCATGTCTTCTAAAAGCTTCACATGGGTGACATATGGGTCTTGGTTGAGTCAGAGTTTACCTTCTCAATTATGGCTGACCTGATCCAGAATTGTCTGCTGAGTCAAAATTTCGATATGTTATATTATCGTATAATATCTAGGAGACTAGGTCATGGTAAGATTTAGGTTTCTCTTAGGTAAAACGAGGGGACTTGTTTTTTGGTTAATTTAAGGTTCCTTAGGTGCATGTGGTCAACTGCATGACGAAGGGTGGAAGTTTCCCTAGCCATGAAAATGAACTTCTAGGTTCAGCTGGTTTGTTCTCCTCTCACAGTGAAATAGCAAAGTTAGGTGTGAACCAACAAAGCTACTATTTTTTTGGTATCAGAACTCATGGCATCCATCCTCTTTCCAGACTTGTTCTGCTCTTCCACTTAATAAGCAAGTCTGGGTCAGTTTGTCTGTCCAAATTTTTTTTTGTTGATATTTTACAAGAATTTCTGTTCCGTCCATTGTCTAGCTTCTTCCTTATCTGATAAAACTTTTAGAGGGTTGTTTCTTTTGTTGCATGACTGTAAACTGCATGATTAGTAATGCAGACTTCTTATGTGTCACGCCCCAAACCAATAAAAATATTACTGAAAATGATAATAAAACCAAGGCACATGACAGTCGACCACAAATCCCTCTGGCTGAGGACTTGCGAAGCCTAATTTCAATATTCCAACGAGCAATGTTTTCACATTTATGGTCCACAAACTTAAAATCTTGCATTCCAAGCTTACTTCCTTGATTGATACATTATACTGTTTGTTATTAACTGTACATCATCAAAAGTACATTTATATCACTATGAAACTCCCAGTTATATAATAGAGGTTGTAGACAAATATATACATTACAAAACCCTTCTGAGAGGAACCGTTCCATTACCAAAAATATTAGCTATGAGATTGCTTTTGACCAACGGTCTTTGTCCATATCCTCAAATCCAGCTCGCCTTAGTTCTTCTCACCACTCTCAGCTGAAATGTTATTTATATTTGGGGTGAGCTTTCCACGTGCTCAGTAATTAGTGCACATTCAGTAATTCATATTAACAAAACTATGCATATCAAATAAATAAAAAAAACTTGATTTGAAATGACATGTATGTAAACTGGATCAAAGCAAGGAAATTATGCATAAAAATTAAGCAAGGTCACACCCAATCTTGACAACTAGACTGCCTACAGCGGCGATCTGTCTAGAAAAGCTGCCTACCGCGACGCTCTGCCTTTTACGCCTTAACTCAACCAAACTGCCTACCGCGGTGATCTGTCTAGTCCGGACTGCCTACAACGGCGATCTGTCCGTTATAACATCCTACTACCTTGATAGGCCTGTGACTTAATTCTTTGGTGTACACCACTGACCAACAACATAATATAAAATCTCAACATAACTCAATGTCATTATCCCAAATCTCTATTCATGTATAGCAAACCGTGACAAAATCATTGTCCAATATGAAAATATTAACGAGGATTGATGCAATACTACCATGATTAGAGTATAACTTAAAGAATAGCATTAATACGAAACTCATGCTTGTATGACCATGAAAGATGCAATTCTCATGAAAAAAATGAGTATTTAACATAAATTAAAGAATATGTTTCCACTTACAAATTTTCCACAAAATCCAAGTCCCGTGTAGTCCTTCTATAGTCAACTATAACTCCTATTAAGCTTTCCTAGTACAAATACATATCAAATATCAAAATCCACTCAATACATATATTTATACCTATATCCTACTTAATGGCATTCTCAACTCTAATCATCCAAGTATAGGGCCTTTGAAATGCCTTAAAATAATCCTTGATCTTTTAACATACTTTATATAAGTATTTTTAAACTTTGAAAACTTGTTTAGTTATCATAAGGGTAGTTCTGTAATTTCAGAAACATCGAGGGTATTCTGTAATTGATATTTCTGCAAGGGTATTTCTACAATTTCTGAAAACTGTAGGGTTTATTACTAATTTCTGAAAATCATACTCTAATCTTAACAAATCCATACTATTCAAAACTCAGCCAAGAATTCTAAATCAAGCACATATCTTACTTATATCATAAATCCGAATAATCAATATATAACTGAGAACTAGTAATCAGAGTCCTAAATCAAGTAGTAGCTTTAGGATTATACCTTAACAATTCTCTTTTGTTTTCCTCTTCTTTCTTATCCTTTCCTCTTTCTGTTCCTCCTTACTACTGCTGCTTCGTTCTTCTTCTTTTTCTTTTTTTCTTTTTTTTTTTCCTCTGTTTGCCTTTCCTGTGGCTGCTGCTGCTACTCTCTCTTTGTTTTCTTTTTCTTTTCTTTTCTTTTTTTTTTTTACACGGACCTGCTCATGCTCCTGCATCTGTTTTTGCTTAGAGGCCAAGGAATTCTCCACCTCCTACTTGCAAGAACATGAGTCACCTCAACTTACACATATCCTGCCACCTCCTCATTCCATTTAAGGACGTGTCCTTTCATTTTGCACCAATAACCTCCTAACTTTTATTTTTGCATATCAATGCCGAAGTATCTATTTGCAAACATTAATTACTAAACATATATATTCATTATCTTATTTCATAATACGCTAATTAACATACCAAAATGATACTTAAGATTTGGGTATTACATTATGCAATGTTGTAGGTCTGCCCAGTTACCCTGGTCTTCTGAGATTTTTGACCTCAGATTTCTAGTTCTAGAATCGTTTCAATCCTTGTCAAATCCTTCTCAACTTAGGGTCCTACTTTGTAGTTAGGTTGCTGATGATGAACTTATGTAGGCATCTTCTTACTTCCCTGTTGAAATTATGGCATATGTTCATGATTTTTTTTTTGTTGTTGCTAGTTTAGGTATGACTAGTGCTGAGCATCTTTTTTGCAAACTTACTGCAGTCTGTAGCTGCTTTATGTTGTTCTTACTATGCTTTCTGTTGTAATTTAATGCAATGTGTATTTTTTTCATTGTAAATGAAAAATTAATATAAGTGACTAAATAGAGTTTGACTGCATTACCTTTTTCTCTGTAATTCCGATCCTGTTAATTGTTATGGTGCTGACTTTGTCCTAGTTACCAAGATACTGATCGTTCCTTTCAGTTTCTTTAGCATTCATGCATGTATGAAGTTAGAATTATTTATTTGCTGTTTTTGTATTGTGCTAAGGATTAGAACACAAGGAAGCTCGTGTGAATGCTATGCGGTCTGCAATAACTGAGACATTTCCAGAACCAAATCGTCGTTTACTTCAGAGGTTATTTTCTAATATTTCTGGATCATCTCTTTTCTTTCTATATGAATTTTTACTTAAAACCTTCTATTTTATATATGCTAATCTTGAAATTATTTTTTGCTGCATGCTTTTATAACTGAACTTGGTTTAACAGTATAAGCATATTTCTTCTGTTACTGCTTTTCTAGATTTATCTGTCTAGAGACTTCCAGTAAAGTTTTACTCAAAAACTGAAAGATAAACCAAAGTGATTGTGCAAAGCATGATATGTGTCAAAAACAAACTGATAAACTAAATACTTCATAAGGAATTTAAGGTAGATGTCCGTCCATTAAAAATGTATGAGCAAAAGGTTAGCAAAATCAGCAGGATAATTCAGAATCCATGGTGATACCGTTGATTGTAACTATTGTTTAGATATCTAATTCAGAATCCATCTTCATAGAACTGAGCTGCACCTATGGGATATAGTTCTGCTTGAGAAATGTCATGCAGTTAAATGGGACTGAGATCCCTGCTTATATTTTCTCTTTGATTCAATAATTGTATGAATGAACAATATGTCTATTTCGAGGTTTCTTCCTTTGGTTTCTATATATGCAGTAAAATGCAGCATTTAAGTAATATAGGAGGATATTTCAAAGGTATCAAATCCAGACTTAGCGTTGCCATTTCAAACACTGAAGCCTTCATTAACACCTTTATGATATTGACTAATGACCATGTCATTTTCCTTTTTTGTCCATGTTCTTCCCTATTTAGTTCAACTGATAATGAGTAACGTGAGTGCCATGGTACCATGAGGGTAATTCTGTAGCATTTAGCATGTGGTCCGGTGTTCAAACCTGATTACTTCTGCCAAGCTTGGCCTTTTCCCAATATATAGTGGATAACACTAT
Organism: Asparagus setaceus; assembly: GCA_012295165.1. Lineage (NCBI taxonomy): Eukaryota > Viridiplantae > Streptophyta > Magnoliopsida > Asparagales > Asparagaceae > Asparagus > Asparagus setaceus. Next base: position 65,705,516 of record CM022702.1, read on the forward strand.
TGAAGCTTCCTTACAAGCTTTACGTATCTAATTAATAATTAAGTTTGGGATTTTTTTATGAAGATTTTGATTTTGTGTGTGTATGTATGTGGTATCTAGTTGTTGTTTCTTTTAGTAGTAATCAACTACTTGGTCGCTGTGAAACCTAAATCTCTTTGCTGTAGAAGATAATTTTTTTTCGTCCCACTTGTTTCTTGGTCTAATAATACCTCATTTTAGTGATGTTATTGTTTCAATATACCAGTTGTGATGTGTTATGAAAAGGGGATAAATACACGTAAACAGATCTGATACACTCTTGTGGGTTCCCTGACATATCTACTTGGCGTCCTGATCACAAAAAAACTCAATTATCAAACGTATGTGATTATCAGAATGAATCTTGATTTAGTTAATTAAATGACACTTGATAGGCTAAATGGATCAAAAAGGCCTCGTACATCCAAATCTATGGAATTGGGTTAAAACACTATATTGTTGTGCAGTTGGAAAAAACACTTCTGTTAATGATTGCAAAATACTTGTGAGTTGAAAAATCTTGCTGCGTTCCAAATGAGCCTTCTATATATTATTAGGTATGCAACTTCTAAATAAATCATATTTTTCGGAGGACAAAGATAATAAATAAATAAGCTAAAGCTATACAGATATTAGATCCTATATGCATGTCAGCAGACTCCACCTGTAGCTCTAGTATTCAGGAAAATGCTGCCTGCACTCTTAAATACTGTTTTTAGCACCCAAGGGAAAAGCTATAGCAGCTGTCAACTTTAAAACACCATGAGATGGGAGCTGAAAATATTGCTGCCTTCCAAATGCTCTCATATACTATGGATATGCAACTTCTCAATAAATCATATATCTAGTAGAAAAAAGATAAATAAATAAGCTAAAGTTATACAGATACTAAATCCTCTATTCATGACAGCAGACTCAGCACCTATAGCTCTAGTATTTAGGAACTTGTTGCCTGCACTACTAAAAATTGTTTTTGGCACCTAAGACGAAAGCTGTAGCAGCTATCATCTCTAAAAACACAATGAGAGGGAAGCATATACTCGTCTATTGCTGCAAATTTGCTTGCCTTGTGACAGTTATGTTAGAACTAGATTCAGCTATTTGGCCCATGTTTCTTATCAAGCTATTGGAAATGTGGGGTTTGAGAATTTAATGTTTCCCTTGCTACATGTTAGTCGGATAATAATTTGTACCGATTCCGTATATGGCTTATTCAGATGTATCCTGCAAATATGTTGAATGAAAATGTATGCATAATACCTATTTTAAATATGGCCAGTGGTGTGTCCATTTACCAATGACTGCTTAATTTTGGTCTTCAGTATGCTAATGATCTAACTAGTGTGATATACGTATTGAGTTAATAATGCTTCAAAGATTTCTGATGTGCTGGTTGACATGATTTTTTACGTGTTACTGGAAATGGGTCTTTTTGTAAGGGTATTATGTTTCTCGATGGTTGAATATTCTTTTTATTTATGTTATCTAAGACATCAAATTTTCTCCATTCTTTTGGTGTTCGGTTCTTTCTCCCGCATGAACCTCTTTGTGGTATGGCTTTGACTTTAAAAATCATAAACAAAAGACCTATGAGTTGTTTTGCCTGTCCTCAAATAAACAAGATGTTTTCTGATTCTTTCTATAAGCTTATTTTCAGATACCCTGCAGATATGCGGTTTTGGGTTGAATTTATTTGAGAATAGATGACAATTTGAAGTTCATCAATAGCTATTTGTTGGTTACTCCAATTTTTTATTATTAATATGCTTGGTTTTTTTGTAAGTTATTGTCTTATTTACTGCCTCTCATTTCATTGTTACAACCTCAGGATATTGAAAATGATGCACACCATTGCTGCACACACTGCTGAAAATCGGATGACAGCGTCTGCTGTTGCTGCATGTATGGCACCTTTATTACTACGACCATTGTTGGCTGGTGAATGTGAGCTTGAGGATGATTTTGACATGACCGATGATAGCTCTGCTCAGCTCATGGCTGCTGCAAATGCTGCCAATAATGCTCAGGCCATCGTCACAACTCTCTTAGAGGAGTATGAGAATATATTTGATGTAAGATTCTTACTACTGGCACTATAGCTTTTTATGTTTTCCGTGTATGTTTAAATAAATATAACAGTTTTACGTATCTAACACTGGGCCCAGGAGGATTTTTAAGTGGTGGCAGAGGAGGTATTACTGAAGGTCAAAGGAATTTGGGAGGTGTTCATGTCGGTGGAGGAGGCCAGAGGAGGTTAGAGGACGTGGAGGCAACAACGTAGGAAATCACGACCAAGACCTGATTAGTGTAGTCCGTTTAAGTGGTCCACGCTCCCCTAGGTGCTCCCAAGATCTAGGCGGGGAGGCCTAGGTACCGCCAGGCCTAGGCATTTTTCTTTCTTTCTTTTTATTTTTTAATTACAATCAATGTTATAGAAAGCGTTAGGCACCAATAGGTGCCAAACTGGCGCCTAACACCTGGGCCCAGGAGGATTTTTTTAAGTGGTGGCGGAGGAGGTATTACTGAAGGTCAAAGGAATTTGGGAGGTGTTCATGTCGGTGGAGGAGGCCAGAGGAGGTTAGAGGACGTGGAGGCAACAACGTAGGAAATCACGACCAAGACCTGATTAGTGTAGTCCGTTTAAGTGGTCCACGCTCCCCTAGGTGCTCCCAAGATCTAGGCGGGGAGGCCTAGGTACCGCCAGGCCTAGGCATTTTTCTTTCTTTCTTTTATTTTTAATTACAATCAATGTTATAGAAAGCGTTAGGCACCAATAGGTGCCAAACTGGCGCCTAACACCTGGGCCCAGGAGGATTTTTAAGTGGTGGCAGAGGAGGTATTACTGAAGGTCAAAGGAATTTGGGAGGTGTTCATGTCGGTGGAGGAGGCCAGAGGAGGTTAGAGGACGTGGAGGCAACAACGTAGGAAATCACGACCAAGACCTGATTAGTGTAGTCCGTTTAAGTGGTCCACGCTCCCCTAGGTGCTCCCAAGATCTAGGCGGGGAGGCCTAGGTACCGCCAGGCCTAGGCATTTTTCTTTCTTTCTTTTATTTTTAATTACAATCAATGTTATAGAAAGCGTTAGGCACCAATAGGTGCCAAACTGGCGCCTAACACCTGGGCCCAGGAGGATTTTTAAGTGGTGGCAGAGGAGGTATTACTGAAGGTCAAAGGAATTTGGGAGGTGTTCATGTCGGTGGAGGAGGCCAGAGGAGGTTAGAGGACGTGGAGGCAACAACGTAGGAAATCACGACCAAGACCTGATTAGTGTAGTCCGTTTAAGTGGTCCACGCCCCCAGGTGCTCCCAAGATCTAGGCGGGGAGGCCTAGGTACCGCCAGGCCTAGGCATTTTTCTTTCTTTCTTTTATTCTTTAATTACAATCAATGTTATAGAGCGTTAGGCACCAATAGGTGCCAAACTGGCGCCTAACACCTGGGCCCAGGAGGATTTTTTTAAGTGGTGGCAGAGGAGGTATTACTGAAGGTCAAAGGAATTTGGGGAGGTGTTCATAATCGGTGGAGGAGGCCAGAGGAGGTTAGAGGACGTGGAGGCAACAACGTAGGAAATCACGACCAAGACCTGATTAGTGTAGTCCGCTTAAGTGGTCCACGCTCCCCTAGGTGCTCCCAAGATCTAGGCGGGGAGGCCTAGGTACTGCCAGGCCTAGGCATTTTTCTTTCTTTCTTTTATTTTTAATTACAATCAATGTTATAGAGCGTTAGGCACCAATAGGTGCCAAACTGGCGCCTAACACCTGGGCCCAGGAGGATTTTTTTAAGTGGTGGCAGAGGAGGTATTACTGAAGGTCAAAGGAATTTGGGGAGGTGTTCATAATCGGTGGAGGAGGCCAGAGGAGGTTAGAGGACGTGGAGGCAACAACGTAGGAAATCACGACCAAGACCTGATTAGTGTAGTCCGTTTAAGTGGTCCACGCTCCCCTAGGTGCTCCCAAGATCTAGGCGGGGAGGCCTAGGTACTGCCTAGGCCTAGGCATGAGCCTAGGTGGGCTAGGCGCCTGCTTGTTAAAACATTGATTGGGACAAATGACGTGTTCTCAAATTTACTATTGGAAAGTGGACCGGTTAGAGGATTTAACTTGTATTGTTGTTGGTAGCTACCAATAATGTTTGTCATTTCAGTATGTATCCATGTTAACTAGTATTTTTCCTACAACTTTCTATCACATGTCATATTCTCTAGATAAAAGCTGAAAGATATACACCAATGCTTCGTTACATTCTGGTACATGATAGTAATTTATATCCATATCAGTTAATCAATTGGATCTAAAAAAATTAACATAATCTTCTTGGATAAAAGAATATAGACTTTCTTGCAGTTCTTTTCAGGCTTTTGAATGTCTAATATAAACATAGTCTTGGTTTCTTTCCAACGGAAACTCTAGAGAGAAGTTGATCTCTGAGATTTCTACTAATGTTTTATCAATGAATTTAGTTTTGTTGTGATTGCCGGTTCATAAGGATATTTAAAACTTCAATAGAAATTTTACAAAATTTCAATTCCTTTCCTTTTTTGTACTCTTATTTTTCTCTAATTTGTGAACTGTGGGAGTAGACTGAAGTTAATTCAGCATGGTGCATTCTAATAAAAATGAATTACTTAGCTATCTAGCTACAGCTATACAATCAACAGTTGTGGAAACTTGACTTAACATTATGGTTCTTTTTTCCTAATGGCTTTGTGTAAAGCAAATATATGTAGTGTGTTCAACAGTATACTAAATAATGTCATCTAAATTATTCCTTTCCATATTTATCAAAGATGTGATTTGACCTCACGATCATTAGAATTCAAAACAAGAACTAATCAGGATGACACATCAAGAAGGTCTACGTATCAGCTTATTTGGCTAAAAAAAGTGGTCTACAAATTTTGAACTAGATGCAAGGCTATAAGGTTGTCAGGTTTTCTGAATCCTTATGTGAGTGCTGTAAAAGAAATCATATTAAGCTTCTCAATGTTTTTTTATTGGAAAAAAATTGTCTAAGTATTTTCTGGAGTATGGGGTTGGCTTGGTGCCGCTTACATTTTCAGTCTCAAAATTTTGAAGTTTTTATAATATTATTTCTCCCATTCACTATACCTATGGGAAAGGGATCACCTGCTACTCTATGTTTGATGGCTTGCATGACTTATCTGAACATGATTTGTGTGCAGTTTGGATTATCTGTTTTAACGTTGTTGCTGTTGGTATTCTTTCATGCTTACTGGTTGTTGTTCCATGCTTGACATCTTCTAATTCTGATATCCACATGGTCTTTAACTTTATTACTTGATTCCTGTGACGTTCTGAGGAAACTGCTTTTTCAACTTACTAAGTGTTTTCGTTCATTCCTTAACCTTTCTCTTCACAGGATGATACTCTACATAGATGCTCTTTTTCACCTGATTCTCAAATCGATGAGAGTGGTAGTGAAGAATCAACAGATGATGACAAATTAGATGCCAATGATAATGGCTATCTTGATCTAGAGAACGAAATAGATCTGGATATGGGCGATGATCAAGAACGTGTACTCAGTGGAAAACTGAGTGAAAGCAGTGGATATGCTGGCAGTGATCTTTATGATTATAAGGTCTTCATTTCTCATCTCCCATAGATTTTTACTATTCTTCTTTTCCATTCACATTTTGTATATTAAGTGTGAACCTTATGCTTTCTTGTGTTAGTTTTCATCATATCTTCCATGAATCTTTGAGAATACTTGACCCTTAATGTCTAGATTTGTTGTTGTAGCATGTTATGTGCGTGATTTCAATGTTGTTAAATTCTTAATGCCCTTATTTACTCCAAATCTTTTTTATTTTTACAAACATTGAGCATTATTTTTTTCTGAAATTTATTACATCTATAGGCAATAGAAAATGTTTTCATCTTCAGGTTGGCAAAGACATCACTATTTGTAATAACATCTCGATAGTCAATGACAATGCTAATTCATACATATTCTGTATATGGAGTGGTTTTATGAGATGACTCCATATGTCAATGTATTAGTCTTTCTAAAATTGCTTATTAGATTTTTGGTACTTTCACTTTTGCTGTTTCAGTTACTACGCAGAATAACAGAAAGTTGCGTGCATTTGTTTGTGATACTGTTAAAATGGTTATATGTATTTGCCAGCTATCAAGAACATGTAATTTTTATGACAATGTCCTGTCATGTTTTCCATTAGGGAACGAGCTATTTGTCATCTTTTGGCTGGTCTGTTTACTCTTGTTTTGTTAATATGTACTGATGTAATTCCTAATTGCAGGTCTCTGCTGATTCAGATACTGACTCTCCTAAAGATATTCAAGCTTTGGCAAAAAATATTGAATCAAATAAAGGTTCCCAAGCTCAGTACAGTGGAAATGGCTTGCCCAATGCAAATCACGAGAACTCATTGGTTGACAAGGATGCTCCTAGTGCATTAGCTATGCATGAGTCTACCCTATCAATGGGAGAGATCTTATCTTCCTTGGATAGTGGAATTCCTTTTCCAGCTAACGTAAACGAATACTGTGTTGAGAAAATTCCAAATAAAGTTAATGGATCAAATAGCTATGTGAAGCGAAGCAATTTTTGGGGGCGCAACAGTGTGAGTTTCTTGTGATCCATTCCTTGTGCAACCGTTAAATTTAATCTTAAATAACATGCAATTCATTTCTTTTTAACTCTTTGCTTTCTTGTTTGTGGTGTGGTTTTGTTGAAAAGTTATATGTTCTTTTATTATCGCGTTTGAAATAACAGCTATGCTTCTTTCCCTTGAGTTTATATTTTCTGACACTGATTTACGTTGATTGTCAAAAACTTTTGTCTGATGCTACTTGTAAATAGGATTTCAATTATTTTGATATTTTTTTATTAATCTTGGAATATTTTTATGCATTTTTCTCCTTTGCAAAAGAAAATATTATTCAGTTTAGCCACAATAAGAAATGGAAATTGTTTGCATTAGATAACTACTTGACTGCTGCCTTCCTGATACATTTTTTAACTTCTTAGGCTAAAAAGAATCATTCAGTGGAATCAGTTGACTCATCTGGGGAAGAGGAGTAAGTTCTTTATTGATCGTCTCAAATGATTTCGTTACTGAAGTCGTCTTTAATTCCTAGATTCATGGCCATGCAGTTCCATATTGTATCTGCCTTGCTCACTTCTCTTTCTATGATTCCATGGATCATCCAGTAGTTTAATATGGTTATGGTGAAAAAAATTCCACAATCTAACATATTGTAAAATTACTTTCAAATATTATCTTAATGAATAGTGTACCAGGTTTGATAAGGAATCTGATATCTGTTTCATATGGATATATTGACTTATTCCAAAGCAGATGCTGTCCCCACAATGAATATACATCTCCTATTACTCCTTCAAGGCTTAAGAGTCCACCGATAATGGAACTCTAGGTGCTTCACTATATAACTCTCTTCCGATGGATGTTGACAGTCCAAAAGTTTGAAAATGGCCTGATTCCTCCCAGAAGTTGACAAAATGTATCAAAAATGCTACAAGCTTCTATACTTTTTTTTTGGGAGAAGATTACAAGCTTCTATAATTAAACAGGCATCTTTAGGGTTTTCATTTATTCCTTATGAGAAGCATGGTTTATCATCTGGAGATAGATATATGCGTACATAAGCATACATATACAGTAGCTACTAAAAGTCCACTCCGTAAAGTTGTTATATATTATTTAAAGCATTTAAAAGCAGAGTTAGCTATATTCTTAGTTCCTTCACCATGTATCAAGCAGGCATGCATATTGAACATGTAGGTTGTTTAGATCTATGGTTTAGGATGCTTCACTCCCGGACCAAAATAAGTACATTCTAGGAAATGTACCCTACAGCTTAAGCTATTGGGTTTGAAATGTAGCAATGCATATCAAGCTTACTTGATAGTTTAAACAGCTCCTGCTTATCTGAGCTTTGACCCATGTTGAAGGCCCCTAGCTGAACTCGCTTGGAAACAAAGAACAAATGTTTATGCAGACAAATTAAGATTGAGAATAATGAGGTTTGAATCCAAGGCCTTCTAAATCCTGATGCGATGGTGAGAAGCAAGGTGCAGTAAACAATTTTGTAGCACTTGAATACTCTGTTTGATGATCTATTTCCTCTTCTGCTAATTGAAGGATAATCTTTCATATCCTGCTTGAGAATGAATTAAAAAAATTAAAAACTATATAGTCTGACACCATAGTTTCCACCCAAAAACCATATTTTGAATGCTTAGCTACATCAACTTTACTTGGAACTGTTAGATAATCATAGTTGATAACATTACCTTTGCATTGATATTTCAAAACCACTCTTTAAATGGTCTGGTTGATAAACAATAGTATCCTGTAATTATGAAACTGTACCCTTTTGGTGGGGTTAATTAAAGCATTGCACTTCAGGTGTAATAAGAAATGCTAAAGATAAACACTAGGATTAAATCGAAAATTTTGTATCATTTCAGAGCTTGACATTATGCAATATAGACCTCTTAATCATACTGTACTTAGTATAAGAACGCTGGCTGTTTAGCTTCGTCAAACACTATTTATCAAACACCGTGGTTTAGTGAACATTTATGCTGCTACATATTCAAAAGCTGTAGGAGACATCACCTTATCAAATTCATCTATTTTCTATGCAGCTTAGTAAATGTAATATATCATTGGAAGTCAAAATGAAAACACAATGTCCATTTTTATCCTTCTTCCCCCTCTTGAAAAGCATAGAGTAGGTTTGTGGTCTTTTTTACGAAAACCAGAAAAATTTCTTTTAGGTGGATACTGCAACCTTACGGGAACAATTCGACGTAATTCATTCTAATTGTATCTTTCACAGCTTGAAATTTTCTGAAAGCTTGTTCAACTGTTACCATTCAGAGTTCAGATGATGCAATCTGCTTGTTATGATCATTTGCTTTGTCACATTGTTGTCCTTCTCTCTCTCTCTCTCTCTCTCTCTCTCTGAACACTCTAAACTCTAGGAAGATTATAAGTTTTCCTGTTTAGTTTTGGCAACTTCATAGTAGGTTGTGTTCCTGAGCTCATTGGCTGTATTTTGTAGATCTTATTAACTCTAGGATGATTATACTTTCGCTGTTTAGTTTTGGCAACTCTATAGTAGGTTGAGTTCCTGAGCTCGTTGACTGCTTGTTATGATATCATTAAAAAATTAGTTAAGTTATATGTATAAAATCTTTGGCAGTGAGAAATCTATAAATTATTATAATGTTTTAATTTAGGCTGGCTATCCAAAGACTTGAGGTCACAAAGAATGACCTCCGGATGCGAATTGCAAAAGAGGTATGGACATGAAACTGTCTTAGAGATTATGTATTTTGCTACTGCATAATTAGTCTTTACGCTTACTGAGATAGTTGCATACTCTCAGGCAAAAGGAAATGCTATTCTGCAAGCAAGTTTGGAGAGAAGAAAGCAGGCTTTGCATGAACGACGCTTAGCATTAGAGCAAGATGTAAATATTCCTCCTTGACAACTACTGAAGGCTCTTTAATATCATGCATTTTGTTTTACTTGATTGAACACCATATACACAAATAAATGGATGAACAATAAATACTATAATAATAACTGCTGTAAACACAGTTCCAATTAGAATTTAGTTTCCCCTCTTGTTATCATCATAAAAAAGATATGACCGATTCTGCGTTTTTTGTGCAAAAATTGAGATTCTGTTGCTGAGCATGAAATATATTGTCACATTATAAACTTGATGGATCTGAATTTCTTTGTCAGATGTATAGGACACTAGTCCTATTGGTTTATTTTCATTAGTCGTGATATCATGTTAATGCTGCTAGCCACTTCTTTGAACTGTTAATCGTTACATGTCTGCTTGATAAAATTGGAACCTCAGTTTCTGCTATTATCAATTTTTTAGTCTCATTTGTTGTTCAGTTATTTACTTATTTTAGTTGTAAACAAATGAAAGGCAAACCCAAAATGGATGTAACATCTTTATCTAGTACTTCCGGAGCGAAGTGAATTCCAGTTTCCAATTTGTCTCTGGTGTATATTTTATGCAAAATGGTGCATTTTGTTGTTTTACTTTCTCAAATGTCTTGATCATGTATGGCCTCTCTGGTTAGGATATTGATCTTGGATTTATAGAATATATCTCCGTGGTTCACGATTGGTGTTATAAGCAAGCTTAAAGTCTATATGATGTTTTGTACTCTGTCATGAACAATTGTCAGTTCAATTAAAACATTGTACTGCCAGTTTATAGTTTATCCTTTAATGGTCTTTAAATTGCATGGTCTGTAGAAATTTCAAGAATCAAAATCGTTCTTTTTGCTGGATGCTACTTTTCGGATAACCTGAAGATGTTCAACACAAAGTGTCAGGTTTCTCACAAGATGGTTATCCACTCCGTACTGTTCATTTGTCATAATAATTCTCTTTTACTGAGAAGTGCTTACAGTTCAAATTAATGACATGATGGGGTCATGGGGCTCTAGGTGACACATTGAAGGGACATTAAATGCCATCCTAGGTAGGAATGGTTGGTTAGGAAGGGATCTACGACCCCTCGTTCAGGGGCGGATCCAGAAAATTTGGTTAGTGGGGGCAAGATTATAAGCATAGTTGCAGCTCCGATTCACGGGATGGGAATGGGAGCATGGTACCCACTCATTAGGAATCGGATACGAGGGGGTATGCTTATATGGTATGCTAGGGAATGTGGTACGTTTTAGATTTGGTTCTTAAATGTTGGAATTTAAGGATTTACAAGAGTCAAATTTAAGCAATATCCTAGTTAACATCAGTAATGGTAAAAGAACCTTGAGAGTTATGTTGCATTAAGGTATGCATACTTTATTTACTTAGTTTCTTATGTTGTTTGTTGTTTATTCTTTTGACAAAGAGTTTTTTTTCAAAATTTTAAGTGGTTTGAATTCTAAATCGGGTCGCTGGAGTTGGTGAATCAAGTCATGTTCCATCGTGAACCCGGGACAATTGAACCCAGGTCGCGGTTCGCTATAGCATCCCATGTTCCCGACATCAATGATTATAAGCTACTAGTATAACTAGTATATGATACTTTTAGCTAAATATTAGGAGCTTTTCAATATTAGTCCCCAAATATTTCATGTTTTATAAGTAGTCCCTCAAATCTTCATCTTTTGAAATTAGACCCCCAAAATTTTAAATATTTTAAAATTAGTCCCTAAATCTCTTAAATGTTTTGAAATTAGTCCCTACAGTTAGTACCGGGTTGAAAGATTTGGGGGGTTAATTTCATACACTTAATGTATTTTGGGGATTAATTTTAAAATATGAAGATATGGGTGACTAATCTCAAAGTATGACAAATTTGGGCAACTAATATCGAAAAAACCTAATATTAATGACGCCAATACAAAATGTGCTATATAGAAATAAAATAGAGTCAATAGAAGTATCTTATTAAAATTATTTATAATTGTTCCCTCCATGTCACTCACAATTTGCGAGTAGATTTCTCTCGCGATTACAGAGGCGGAGGAAAACCGGAGGGGTTTTTGTTTCAAAATTTGAGGGAAATCAATCATCAATGAGAATTTAGGAACTAGGTTAAGCATTCTGGTAAATAGTTTGAGTTTGGTCCTAGCGTTTATTTTCAAAAACCTTGGCTATGGGGTCAATAAGATCAAATATTGAGGGGGCAATTTGAAAATAAGGGCCTAATATTAAATATTAATCTTATGAGGTTAGTGGGGGCAATTGCCCCCACTGCTCCCACCTTGAATCCGCCTATGCCCTCGTGGCTCGAGAAACATGGTTCTTTGTCTTTTTGTGGTGTTAATCTGTTTTTCAGATGCATTTGCTCATTGATGTGGGAGCTGGAGAAGCAGTTGTGCTTATTCATTATCGATATTGAAGAACATGAAGCAGTGCATGCTTTACTGTACCTCTTGACATACGTTTTGTTTGCTATAGGTTACTTTAAGAAGAAGTCATATTTGCGTACAACGTACACACTTGCCTTAAAGCACATAATGCTAGCTCCACCAATTATTTGGGCTTTCTTTTCCTTTTAATTTGTTGATTATTGGCATGTTCTGTTGGATTATAGTTATAAATTAATTTTGTTAGTTAGGCAACAGTATGCTTGTCATATCAATATTCTTATTGTTTAGTTGCGAATTCCTATAGGTTTCAAGACTGCAAGAGCAATTACAAGCTGAAAGAGATCTCAGGGCTGCTCTGGAGGTTGGGTTAAGCATATCATCTGGGCAGTTCTCAAGCTCTCGTAACATGGATTCGAAGGTCTCTATATTTTCTGTGTGTTCCATTTTTGTAGAATATATTTGATTGGTCGTATCAGAATCTTAATTATACACATTATCTGAAGACAAGGGCAGAGCTAGAGGAGATTGCACTTGCTGAAGCTGATGTTGCTAGACTGAAGCAGAAGGTAGCAGAGCTCCACCTGCAACTGAACCAACAGCGACATGATCAATGTGGATCATTTTCTGATGATTGCAGCCGCTATCAGCATCTTTCAAATCATCTACCTTCACAGTGAGTAACCTAATTGCTGCTTCATTTATTAGTTGATTAAGATTAGAGTAAATATTATATATTGTTTTTCATAAACTTCAGAGGTTTGTTATGTCTTAGTATTTGGTAGTATTTGACTGTAGTATTAGACATCATGTAATAAGTTCACATTACCTATCACATATGTCCTAGATGTGGTATACTAATTTATTTAGTTAAAAATTTTCATCATATTCTGCTTATGGGACACACGCCCACACACTCCTCACCAAGACATGCACACACACAGAGCATGCTTATCAGGTTACAGAGTTTCCTAAAAACATGGGAAATCGAGAAAAACATAATGTGACAACAAATATCACACAAATGTCTAAAGATAAAGGACACATAATGCAAAGCCTTACAAATATCTAAAGAGAAACAATGCATATGCACAACTTACCCATATATGCAAACACACTGGCCCATGTTTCTTACAAGTCACAATAGAATGAGGTATCCATAGATGCTAATTCTAACTTCTATTCCATTTTTTGAACGGTCTACTAAATGTGCTCTTCTTCTTTGGCTGTCTATATGTATATGATAGCTTATAAATCACTTGTGATTTTTTATCCTAAATTCATTATAGTTTTACACAAGACACTATCTTTAACATCCTTTTCCACTAAAGCTGTTTTGGATATGTAACATGCTTTTTGGCAACGGGTCAAGGCTGAAGTACGCCTTGGTTAGTAAAGAGATGCTATGATCTTAACTCAGATTGAACTCATTTGGTGGTTCTGAAGACAAAAGTTAATATGCTTTGCAGTTGGCAAGATGGGAAAGGTTAACGGTTTAAGTAGGTTTTTCTCCAATCTTGCAAATTCTCAAGAATGATTGTCTCACACATTATACTCGTTTTTGATGTTTCTTCATTTCCTCCAGTTCATTTATATCTGTTATGTGACACTAGTTAGACAATGAAATACATGTTGAAAAAAAAGAATTAAATTATCAGTATCTACTTAAATATAATCTTCAATAATCATCAGAATACAAGCATGTGATACTTATGAATGTAATAATAATAAAAGGCAAAGAGAGACAGGAGAGGGTTGTTGAGATTTATATGGTAGAGTTCTTTTTATTTTTTATATTCCCATTTCTCCATTTGTTAAAACCCCATTATGCCTTAACCCTTCTACATTCATGGATTTGTAAATCCCTGTTAATGAAGCTTAACTTCTCTTCATTAATCCAGATTACTAACCCATTAACGCAAACAAATTTTTTGGCATCAGAACTCGGGATACTCTTTTACCTGTGCTTTAACCTATTGCCAAATAGAGCCTATTTGAAAGCACGCGGATCTTAACCCTTAATAGGACTGAATTATCCTTTCTCTTCTTTCCAATAACTGGCTGAAATTGACGACAGCTTCCTAACAGGCTTGTTGGATAGCCTAAAATAGCATAATATCTAATTGAATAGAACAAGCTAAATGGTTTTTATTTAATAGAAAATTGCTACCATAACTTAGGGAATTTCCATATGTTCGTCAAGAGAAACTTAGTTGTCGAGCAAGATCCTTGTTCAAAGAACTATGAAACCTGATTCTTCTATAATTTCTTATTCAAATTGTATCTGATATGTGATGATATGGGTATGTTGTCTTTCTTCTTTTCTGTCATACTTCGGATATTACTCAGCCACAGAGATATCTCTCTTATTACTGCTCACCTTTTTTTATCTGTATCATTAATCATACAGTTATAATGTGCTATGCTTTTATCCCATTACATTGCTACTCAGAATACCAAGACGGGAATACACTTATCATATCTCAAGCGCATCAAATTCCGTTATCTAATATTTTCATGTTCATGTAGTGTATATTTACTGAAATGTTTGATTAACTCAAAGCACGGATGGAATATTTGCTCTTCCTGTATTGATCTTCTTGTCCTGCATGTATGTATATGGTGCAGAAAGGCTGTCCAACAAGATTTTGATTTGAACCTTGCTCACTGCAATCATGAGAAGAAACAAAGAAGTGAGGTATTTCTAGTGGAAACCTTTTCTTTTTCTGGCATAAGCACATGCATTTAGACACACTTCTGTTATGAGGCTCCAAAGTCTTCAAGGATTTTATGACTTCTCTTTGCTCTTTAGTGTCTATCAAAGGTTCATACCACCACAAAAACTCTGAAGTTTTGATGAGGGTTGAGGGTTATAAATATAATTTTATATTCTAAGATGCGACCGTAGGTTGAATGGCCTTTTTATGGACCGAAAAGCCCGAAACATCGCAGCGGTATCAATTTTTTAAAATCCTCTTTAAATTCATGGCCTGGAGGGAATTGAACCTGAGTTGCTTTGGTACCATGTCAAAGGACCTTGCCACCACCAAAACTTCGAAGTTGTGGTGAAAGTTGAGGGATATAATTTTATATTTTAACAGTTTCTTTCTCAGTTTTCATACCCAGATATGGACTTGGACCAGTAACCTCCCTAGAGGAGAATTATCCTTCAAGCTATTAGTTTAACAGAATAATACATATGGCCTTGCGTCAAACTTGTTTTCTCCTGAGGTAGTATCCAGATTTTACTTCATTCTATACATTAAAAATCTTTGAAATAATAATGTGTATCTTGGAAATACTTCTTTTATTATAAGGTGGCTATAAGTTATCATTTTACCGATAGCAGAGATATCCACGATACAATCACGATCCAAGCGCATGCAGAAATATTTTCGTGAATTCTCTGGATAGTTAGAAGTGCCCGATTATAAAATAGTACCTCTACTTATCGAGCTTAGCAAATAGCAAGTAGATAGACATAGTGTGAACGTTTTACACCTCAAATCTTTCAGAGTTTAAAATTGTTACCCTCGAGAATGTCTTTGAGAAGTTGCATATGACCCATGTAGCATGATGCCTATATCATGAAGCCATATACCCATATCTTAACACATTGTAGACACATTGTCAGACACTAACACCTCTGGACACATTTAGACACCTCTCAAACTTGCTCTCGATTATGATATATGTGAGATAGACTTGGCTATTTCTGGAAAATTTTGGAGTTAAATCCTTTATCAAATTCAAATTTCAGGCCATTCAATTGAATGACTACTCAATTCAAATTGTATTCAACCTTTGAAATATTTAGAAATAAAAAAATCAAGTGTTTTAAAGGTATATTGTTAGTTAGATTATAATTTTGCACATTCAAATTCTCGATTAGTCATTTGCTTATGATCTGAACACTAAAAGATCCTTTCACCAACTTGATAGGTCTGAAAATGATGGATCATTAGATTAAACAAACTTTCTAATTAGACCGTTTGTGCTTATGTGATGCATAGGCAGACCTATTTAAAGTCTTCATCTTTTGGATGTTAGACGCTTCAAACAAAAAGTAGATTAACCTGAATGGAGTGGATCTAATTTCTGTTGGGTTTGAATGGGAAAGATTTTCTTCCAAATCCTTACAAAGGGGCCCAGTCTATCTCAAGTGGGAGTTAGGGAGGCCATCTGGACAGATATATGTTATATTTATTATTTAAAATTTCTTACAATTATTTTCTAATGTGCCTTTTATAGTTATAGTGTAGGCATGTATGTTTTTCTAAACATGAGAGGAGGTAACTGAGTATACTTAAAATTAGGAGAATGTGAAGAGTTTTGGTTACATTTCCTAAGATTTGAATAGAATTAGATTATAATTCAATAAGCATATATGATCATTATCTATTTATTACTTGGGATATCTGCAATAGTTTCCCTCTCCTTACCTAATATCCAATTTAGTATTATCAAATGACAGAAATAACCTGAAGGAGGGAAGATGCCTAAACTATTTGTTTTTAAGAATACTTGTCGATTTGAAGTATTGTGGCTGGACGTTCGGGTGCAGGGGCATGTTAAAGTTATGTGAATATGTACTCTCATGATCTATTAATTTGTATATATGTAGTTCCCTATAGAATATCCCTTTATTCTAACCTTAAAGAATTGCCATGTCATATATTCATGTTAGTTATATGTTCATGCTTCTTAGCCTATGATCCTCACCTGGGTCCTTGTGGTCCCTGAGCTTGTTGGGAATGTCATTTTTGCCAGTTCTTCCATTTGGAAATATGCAATTCCTTGGCAAAGTTATCCGAACAATCTAACTTTTCATCTAGAAAAAAAAAACACTAGGATGATAGTTAAATTAAAATATAAGTTACATCATTAAAGTGAGTCATGTTTTAAAAAAAACACTAGGATGATAGTTAAATTAAAATATAAGTTACATCATTAAAGTGAATCATGTTTAACATGTGATAACGATAGGGTCAAATGGATGAAATCTTGGTGTTACAATGATCGCCGTTGTGAACCAAACTCCCTGATGGGTTGATTCATGCCCTTAACACATATACTGCTGCTCATGCTTAAGTGGTCATTTTGCAAACTTGAAGAGGGGAAAAAAAGAGGGATAACAATTTCATTAGAGCATGACATTATGCACAAAATAGGAAGGTGTGATATCATAACTTTGCAGAAGGTCATAAGCTGCTCAAACACCTTCACCATAAAGTTTTAATTGGGTCTGGTGCAAATCCTTGGCAAAGGAAATTATATTTTCGGCAGAAGGGCAGACAAACTTCAAATCATATCTTTCTCATTTAAATCTAATTACAGATTATTCAAATTGCAGATGAACCTTGATTTATCATTTAATTTCTAACCCAAAAATTTTTACTTGTTCCGCTTTTCAGTTCCATGCAGCTTGTTCTCCAATTGAACTTTTTGACTGACCCATCCTGTAGGCAAAACGCACATAAACACATGCATATGCCTTGATATTTTTTTCTTAATATTTTTGTTTTCTTTAATCAATTTATGGACTCACTTCTCATCTAATATATTTTCCTCAAAAAATTTCAGGAGAGTTCATCGGGAACTGACTGGAGAAGCATTAAGCCACAGGTTCACCCTTATGCTGGCATCAAGCAACACGCACATCAACGATCTTTGGAGACAGGATTTTCTGGATTTTCAGGCATAAGTTCAGATCCCAATTCTACTTCAATGGGCACCACAATCTCTAAACAAAGTGCTGAGGTAAGGAGGCAATATAATTTCTCTAAAGAACATTCACTTACCTGAAAGTGAAATGCTTAATGACATTTATCATGTAGGCGTTCGACTCTAACCAAAGGCAACTACCTGCTATAACGTCTTCAACTCTGGTAGAATTAACGACGCGCCTCGACTTCTTCAAAGAGCGGAGATCTCAACTCATGGAGCAACTCCATAACCTTGACCTCAATCATGGCGCACCCTCATTTTCACAAGGATCAGATTACAGATCACCACCATGGAACAATAGCCCAAGTTGATCTGTGAGAATACCATATATATAGCCAAGATTTCTCTTGTATTTGTATATCCTTCACTCAGCTTCCCTTTCTCTGGCCCTTATGTGTATTTTGATTTTTATAGTGATCTATTATTGGGTACTCAGAAGAAGTTTGCCCTTGTAAAAACTAGTGTGAGGTTGTAAATCCTTTCTTGCTTTTTGTATTTATTTTTATTTTGTTTTCTTTCTTCTCACGTGTAACAAAGGAAATTGTAGCATCTGGTAAACAAAATGTGAAGACAAGTGATTGGTTTATGCCTTCCTGCGGGAAAGACCTATATACGACTTTAGTTCATGAAGTGCTGAGTTCTCCATGTATTGTAGTGTGTTGAAAGCCTATGAAATTGTTGGGACACTTTTGGTTCACAGTCGACAATACTATGGGAGTATACATTTCAAATTTTAATGTTATTTTTTTCCGAATGATCATAGACTGTAAATGAGAATTGTTTCTGACGCAATTTGAGCATTTTGTGACTACTGGTGCCTCATACTGAGTTGTCTCTTTATCATGGGAATATAAAGATTGTGGGTTGAGTGTGCAAAATTACTGACAATGCCGCCACTATTAATATCGGAATAAATTTGATTATTTTAGGACCTGATTCTGGGACTTAAACTTCAGAATATTCTCCTCATTGTCTTTTTACTGCTCACACTTAACATGCCGCACAAACGGTCATAACCGTTAAACCTGTTCGAAAGCAAAATGGTCTGGTTGTGGGACAAAGTGCACTGCTTTCACATTAAGCAATATGTTGCAATCTTCAAATACGGAGGTGGTCGTTATTGTAAATACAAGGATTTAACCATTCTCATCAAGTGACACTAATTGATTTCTGTCAGATAAATTTAAATCCATTCTCATCAAGTGACACTAATTGATTTCTGTCAGATAAATTCATTTTTTATGATAAATCATTTATAAGTATTGCATCAAAACCAGAGTAAAACCAGAGTATGCAAGTATGACAATTGTATACAAGCTGCTTTGCGACGGCAAGGCGAATTAAACCCTGCAATAGACAACCAGCAAAATGGGGATTTTTTCAGTTCGCAATAGCTGTCTCAAAAACATATTAATGACGTACTAGATGCTTCAACATTCAACAATGAGCTATGAACTTCGTAGTATCAAGAAAAAGAACAGTTTGATTTCTGTGACAGTATAAAATGAAACATGTAACACAAAAAAATAAATAATTATAGAAGAAAAGAACAGCTCCAAGCCTCCTCATACAAGCATACGTTATGGGGTTTATAAATGAGCGAAATTATCTGCCTCAAAGCAGCTTACAAAATTTTGCAGATCATCTTTGCTTTGGTCAGATCACATATGATATATGAAAAGTACAGTAACCATCTTTTTGAAAAAGAAGTAAAGAATGCTTCTCAAACAACGAGCAAGCTTGATGGGTCAACTTAATTTACAATTTCCTTGGACAAAAACATTCTTTTCCCAGTGATATTCTCTGTCAATCTTGTCTTTGGAAGTGTGCACAAGGAAGCAGGGCAGGCTTCCATGAGAGTCAGTAAAATTGAAGAGAGCCAGTGCATCAAGACGAGGCACATTTATAGGTTGTGCTTGTCCATGCTCATTCATTTATTTTACCTAGAGGGGACTCATTGCTGTAGTCGTCCACCAACCATAGCCCAAAATCATGAAAACGTTTGATTTTCTTCTCAAAACCAGTGATGTAATTATTGTGGATGATGACATGCATCCCCTTAGTTTCTTTCACCCATGTTTCATTCTTGAAAAATAACCCTCCTGATGGAAATGCAGCCTGAGGCAATAGATAAAGATCCACCTGCACCAATTTGCGCTGTTTGTTACTATGATTCCCTAGAAGGAAAGGAGATAAATTATATACGCCTTATCCTATAATTCTGAACTCCGGAGGATAAATTTCAAAAGAAAAGTTTCTAGCATAGTAGGGAGGTTTCCTGATGGACAGACGCAAAAGTATCTCAAGACTTTCTTGAAGGGAGAAAGGGAAAATGTGCTGGTGGTGGTACGGAATGCTAGGCATGGGTGCTTCTATGAGAAGCCGTACCACACCAGACACCTCAGTGGACACTCCTTGTATATATACATATAATTATTCAAACATGTACTCAATTATATAATACATGCCATAATTTAAAATACTCATCATACACTTCTTGGACTTATGTCCTGCACTTCAAATACACTATTTGAAACTCGTTGAATACAGGTCAGGTGTGTTTCAGCTCATACCCTGTACAGATCTATGTTAAAGCGTCTTTTGGATATTGGTTAAAAAACGAGAGGTTTTCTAATAATAATAAAAGAAACATAAAATGTCACAGAAATTTTAATTCTCATGACATGTGAATGGAGACGTATGTCATGAATGAAAAGTAATATTTATTCATGTAAATTATATGCGTGTGCGCGTGCATGGGCGAGCGGTGCAAGCACGGGCATGTGCGCGTGTAGCCGTACCCTATTCTGTTACCTCTGTCTCGAGTACTGTCTCTAATGAATAAACTAAGTTTCCCCTAATTACCTATCACATACATAGTGTCATTTCATCAACCACCGTACAGTCTTTTGTAATCAACAACGTGCTCAAAGTTCATCAACTGAATCTGGTGGCAGGATTTGAGCCAAAGGTGTTGAAGTAGCGGTGAGAGAGATTGGTCGGAGATGCCAGAATCCCCAACTCCAAAAACTGGTGGGTGTTGAAGTAGTGGTGAGAGAGGTTTAAATGGTTTTCATTAAAAAAATAATTATCAGGAGCTTTTGCAAGTTTTTGGCCTATGAAATCAGCTCACAAGGACAAGTTCTCAGTGTTCAGACTTCAGAAAGGTGAAGGCAGAAGGTGGAGCGTTAAACCCCCTTAAAGGGAAGGAATAAGCCTCAAGGCATAAACCAAGACCAGTTAAAGTCAGTATCCAATCTTACATTGTCTTGTTTATTTTTATTAAGCTTTCATTTCCCAATGCCTAATAATGGTTTTTCAGTGATTTGCTTTAGGGTACACAATGCATTTTAGCAACGTACTAATGATTGGTTGAATACTGAGGGAGAAATAAAAAGGTAAACCTGACATTGTGTCATAACAAAATTATCATAATATAGAGCCATTTAATTATTATTTTATTTTAAGAACTAGGTGCACTATTATGCACCTTCCAGGATTTCAAAGTTCTGTTATTAACTAATCTTCCTTTCTACTACTTTATCCAGCACTGGTTGGTAGCATATTGAAACTTAATAGTTCACTAATTAAAATCAACAAATTCTTAGCAAAAGACAATAATTTCTTCTAGCTATGCATGTTGTAGCAATCAACCTCAACAAGATAAATTGCATGTGGATATGCATACAACTAGACGATTAGGTAGCTCTTAGCGATAACTCAATAAAATGAACAAACATACCTCTCCAGCAGTTCTATTTAAAGCCCAGTTGAAAGCAGGCTGATCATTGGACTTTTTCTTTTTCGACCAAGGTTGTTCTTTGAGTTCTTCAATCCACTTCTTCATTACTAATTTTGCTCCATCAGTTGGCCGCAGATAAATCATGCAGCTACAAATATATGTTCTTCCTTTCTTACCAGGAGGAGGCAGGTCATGAGGGTGATCTAGAGGTTTCACCTGTTAATTCCAGGTAGATGAGTAAATAAATTTTCACGGTAAAAAAAAAAAGAAACAACAATTTACTAATTATTCTCCTCATTCTTTCTGTAAATGCATTTCTAAAGGATATTACTGATATCCACAATGTTTATGTTATATTCATGATAAAAAATAGAAATGCAAGGTAGAAGACATACAGCAGCCATGTCATCGGTAAAATAGACATCATGATTTCCCTCGAGATAACGAAATGGATCCTGCAACCAGACCATATCCACATCGTTGTACATCACATTATACCCCAGCTCCAGAATTTGCAGGAGATGTCTTGGCCTTCTTGATGTAAAATTGAAGAAACCCTGTGAATTTTCAAAATAAGCAAATCAATAGAACCTTCCATCTCTGGTAGAGACCCCCTGATTCTCCCTTTAAAGGGCAGCTCAGTATTTGCAACTGAAATTTTAGGTGCTTCTAAAATTAATGTTAGTGAAAATTATTGAACAACAAATCCTCTTCACGATATTCAGTTACTAGTAAATAAGATGCTTGGTTTACTGAAATCTCAGTAATAGTTATTTGGTTGGATATTGTTAGGATCAATTTTATTCGCACATTGACTAAACGGGGTGTACATGGATTTATTGGAGATTTGGGTTTCCTCCCCTTAGCTCTCCTAGGTCTAATGCTAGGCCTCTAACAAATGGTGTTAGAGTCAACCCTGTCTTTCCAGTTGCAAGAAAGCACACTTAGGTGACATTGAAATTGTAAATTTCACCTGGAAATAGTAACCTAAGTGGTGAAACGGGTATTATAGTGTTCAAACCGTAGACTAGCGCAAAGAAAGCCCATACAAGTTTCAGGTCTATAAAAAGCATATCGTACGTTAAGATCCAGTTAAGGCCAGTTTGGTATTGCTTTTTTTAGGGTGCTTTTGCTCTTTTTTTTAGAAGCAATCAATAATGGTGTTTGCACAGTTTGGTGAATTTTTTTCACATACTTATTGAAATTACTTCTGCTTTTAAGAGCAACCTCAGGATGCTTAGCATCTATTTTTTTAGTTTATATACCATATATGATCTTTATCAGCTTATTTTATAGCAATAGTAATTAATCGTTGTTGTTTCAAGGTCAATCTATTCACCCGTCTTTTGACAACGATCTTTAAGAACAGTTTTGCCAAACACCTTAACTCCTTGTGGGAGCATCTTTTGATATATGATTACCAAACAACTATTCCTTCGCTCGAGCACGCGATAGAGGATGTACCATGTTGGAGTTTTAACTTCTTCGGGCCAGTATTCTGTCAAAACGGCTTCCTTTATGACTAAGCAATAGTTTGAGAGAGATGATGGATTTGATCGAAGATTATTGGAGGGTATTTGTTTCACTCATGCTTGGAAAAGTCTAGAAATTAGACATTCCACCCAAGTTGAAATTGAAACTCTTCATGTGGAGATTTCTTCATAATATATTACTCACAATGTTTAATTTATGTAAAAGACGTATTGAGGCATCTGGAGGATGTTTTTTCTGTGATTGTACACAAGAATCCGAGTGGCATGTTTTATTACAATGCCCTAGAGCTATTTCAATTTGGAGTAGCCAACTGCTTTCAATACCAGTGTTCCTCCTCTCAATGTTTTATATTTTGAATTGGTGGTGCCCAGTGTTGGATCTTCTTCATCTGGTGGAGATCATTTGTTGTGTAGTTTGGCTATGGGGACTATGGACGGATCGGAATAACTGCTGGTTAGGAAAGGTCATGATGGCCAATGAAATTTGAGTAAAACCGGTCGACGGTTATTGTCATGATATCATGGGCAACCCGAGTTGAGCGAACTGTAGTACGATTGGAGCGTAGGACAGGTTGAAAACCACCACTGGTGAGTTGGTTGAAAGTAAATTGTGATGGTGCTTTCATAGAACAAGGTAAAATGAAGGACTCCTATGTAGTGGTCCTAGATCACAACGGAGGCTTTGTTGGGGCCTGCAGCGGAGGTTGCTTTGGCGGTTCGTCAACGACAATGGTGGAGGCTATTGCGGTGTTTCAGGGTGTGAGGTTTGCTCGTAGGATTGGTGCCTTGATGGTGGAATTTGAGTCCAACACTAAGATAGTGCTAGATGTTTAGCATTTGAGGGTGAAAGTCTTTCATTGATCGGCCATATTTGTGCTATCATCAAAATGGAGGCTGCAGCCTTTACATAGAAAGGATTCCTTGTCACTCATAGAGTAGCTCATTCTCTTGCTAATGTCAGTGCTCACAATGTTGTTCTCAATTCATGGTTAAACTAATTGTCCGGAATGTCTCCTTAGTGAGATTCCTTAGTGAGATTCAGGCTGATGTTTTGAATTCTCTTTAATACAATTTTATGAGTTTTAAAATAATAATAATAATAATAATAATAAGTTGCTTCTATAAGCTACTTATATAAGCAACATATTATAAGCTCCAGCAATACCAAACTCGCCCTTACTCCCACATAGACTAAATGCGGATGAACTCTCCTAGGTTTCTAAACACATGTATTTGTTATACCAAGACCGTGCTATTGATAATAATATTGGACCAAGTGTAGAAAAATGAAACATTTCTCAAGTGAATTTCAAAGAACTTTCTTTACTGGCAACTATACATTTGTATCCCCGTCAAGTCCCGCATAGTAAATCAAACAATTCCGATTACTAGTAACCACACAGATCTAACCCACATAAAGATTCACAACGAGTAAAGATTGCAGATTTCAACAGGAGACCCATTTCAAGAAACACAGTTAAAACAAACCTGAGATCCAAATTTGTGAGCAGTCTGCAACTCGGGCGCCGGCGGAACCAGCACCGCGTGCCCGGGCCACCTCTCATTGACAAGATAAAGCGTGGCGTAATCCTCAGCAATCACCAGCACCTTCTCCTGCTGCTTCTGCCTCGACACGCTAATCAGCCAATTGCTCAAAAAGGGCAAGTAGGGTTTACTCACAGCGCAGACAATCACCGTCCCGATCTCGTCGCCGGCATTCTTTCCCTTGGCGGCGACGAAGGCGGTGGCGTCGGCGAGAGTGTAGGATCGCCATTTGGATCGGAGGGAAGAAGGGGGCGGGGTTGAGGAGAAGAGGGAGAGATGGCCGGAGGAATGGAGGAGGAGGAGGAAAGAGAGGAGGAGGAGGGCGGCGGCGGCGGCGGCCGGGACGGAGAGAGAGGAGGTGCGACGAGCGGAGGAGGAGGGAGGAGAGATCGGGAGTGGATCTGACGAGGGTTTCTGGCGTTGGTGAAGAGATTTGGGCATTTTTTTTTTTTTAATTTATTTCGATCGACGAGAAAGTTTTGATTTTGATGAGGGGGACTCTGGATCGGATCTGATGTCAGTAGCTATAGTGAAGAAGAAAGAGGGTTTTTTGGCTACTAATCCCTCAATTTAATAATTTTATAATAGTCTCTAAAATCTTTGAAATTGCTTATTAGTCCCTCAAATGGCTACAATGGTCTTGCAAACTGTTACCCAAAAAACTAGCGGGAAGCCTATCCACAACAAAACACTGGGAGTCTATCCGCAATTTGGTGATACTAGTGGGGGCCTAGTCACAATTAACCTTTATTAATGACTTGAAATATACATCTGGAACTCATCAGGGTTCATAGTGTTCATGACGTTCAACTGCACATCGGAGATTTAACTTTTACCCGCAGACTGTTTGATCAAATGCGCAACCGGTGGTGCATTTTCCTTGGATTTGAAGAGCAATCTTTTCTTACTTTGGTATAAGCCTTGGCTAATGCTTGGCCCGTACGTTTAGATTCCTTTTCGTGCTCAAGGCCTGCATTGAGCTACTTGATGTGTGATTCGGCGGCAAAGCTGTGCACGGTGAGATTGTTAAGTTGGGGCTTAACGATGATCATGCCCTTATTCATATTGAGTTGATGGTTATGTATGCATTCTCGCTCTGTTCAGCGAATGAACATTGAGGGGATCAATGTTTCACCATGCGGGTGATTGGGTTGTGTGGATTTTGCAACGTTGCTGCGCTCTCGAAACAATGTGCTTGTATGAAATGCACTCATTGATATATGTATTCAGTATGTAGTATGGGGCAAAGTGTTTTATCTATAGTGATTTCAATAAAGCTCTATCTTTGTTCTTCGAAATGCAGAATGGTCTTCGAGAAACTTGATGAGCTGAATGGGATTGTTCAGGCAATGGGGGTACAGACCTCAGACGGGTTGCTCAGAACTCACAGCAAGAAGTTTTGCATAAATCCTATTTATGCAAAGAAAAATGGTCTGGAGGTCCCCTTTAGAATCGCGAAGAATTCGAGGATTATGCAATGACTGCCGTAGTTCTGTTCCAAAATCAGTTGGGACCATCTTAGATATGGCAGGAAGTGAATGACAAACAAGATGTTCATGCAATAACCCTTGGTAATGCGGCAGAAGAAGGATTTTTTTCATCAAGGTTCATTTTGTAAGTTGAACCTATTTTATCGCAACCTGATATCGCCGTCTATGAATTTACTCCATTTATTCCTTACCTGTTTCCATCTTTATTCCAATAAGTTTTCAGTCTATTCCAACTTATATACGCATATAAAAATCTTAATTTTTGCCATATTTAGTTGGCTCATTTAGATTTTTTTTTTTACCTTGAATACTTTGTTTATATTTTCTAAGGTATTTTTATATGAAATAATAATTTTACTTAGTATGTGCTACTACCTTGTTTAGCATCACATATGACGATAATACCTCATTTGCTGGGCTTTTTCTATTTTGTTATATGGCCAGGATTTATAGTTCCTCATTTCTGCCATTTCCTGGCTCTCACCTACTTTTTGTTCATGTAAATACATGGTCGCCCGCTAATCTCTGCCTCAATGAAGCCCTTTAGTTACCTTCAAAAAATTCATCATATTTTATTATCATGAGAATGCATTTCAGAAAACACAAATTTATATTATTTTGTTATTTCCGACCCTTTGCACTAGTTTCTTTCCTACAACCCGAGACGCATCAATTGAGATACTTTACATGACAAACCAAGTGCATAGGCTCATGAAATGTTTGCAGAGTTACATAATACCACGCGTTCTTGATCTTATTTGTGAACTAAAGAAAAGTTTTAAAATGAAAATTCAAAGTACCTTCATCGTCAAAAAATTGTTAGATCATTCATGAGCACTTATAGTTCATAGGATATCGAGTGCATACCTGTTTTCGTGATGAGAAGCAATACAGTTTGATATGATTCCTGTTATATATAAGCTCCAACCACATGTGAAGTAAGAATACTTTACGGAAGAACATATAATTGACAAAAATTGCGGATCTAAAGTTTTGGCTAATTTTCTGCCATGGAGTTGCCTGTATGTTTATTTGATAGAAATTTTTTTGTGGCCTCAGTAATACCAATTGTTTCTCTATCACACCAATATGAAACTTAAAGCAAAGAGTCTGCTTCTGATTCTCTTTACAAAAAAAAGCTTGTACGTTTATTTTGTTGTTTTCTTCCCCGCTTCAGTAATATGAATACTTTGTCTATCTTCCAAACACGAACTTGATATTCTCCTGATCTTGACAATAACATTGACAGGCATGGAAAAATACTGAATAACTAGATGTAATAGAAAAAATAGAATTTCCCCAAAAAAAAAAAAAGCAAAACAAAAATGAATAGAACATCAGATAGACATGAAATCAATAGGAGAGAAATTGTTTGACCTGTTTAATACAAATTACTGCCAGTTCCAAGAACCTGACTGTGTACAAGTAATGTAATTTGCCGAAAAACCAATAGAACACTCAACAGCCCCAAATCGCCGATAACCTTCCTTAATCAACTGAAATTCAACCATGAAGCAGCCGTGCAGATCGTTCTTATTATCGCCCCTTTGGACTAATGAGCTGAGAAAAGATCCCGTTGCTGTTCGTATCATTACTTGCCTCGCTCCCTCCAATACTTGCACCTCGATTATGCTCTCCAGGGATAATTTCACTTCTCATGGACTCTGGCATATCGATACTTCCACCCTTGGAGGATTTACCATCTTCAAAGCTCTCTTGCAGTTGAAGAGCAAACTCCAGATTCCATAGCACATCCCCCATCGAAGGCCTGTCAACTCCATGATCAGATAAGCATTTCTCCGCCGTCTCTGCAAACTTCTTCAGGCATTCTGGATCGATCTTTCTTTTGAGGTGCGGATCAATTATATCATTGAAAGTTCCCTTTCTTAGACAGTTCAAGGCCCAGTCAG
Source organism: Asparagus setaceus (assembly GCA_012295165.1). Taxonomy (NCBI): domain Eukaryota; kingdom Viridiplantae; phylum Streptophyta; class Magnoliopsida; order Asparagales; family Asparagaceae; genus Asparagus; species Asparagus setaceus. Next base: position 65,733,306 of record CM022702.1, read on the forward strand.
CAAGACTAACTTGTTCTTTTGGCAGACTCGGATTGAGCGCTGGGCGAGCACACAACACCTCGAAGAGAACAACACCGAAGGAGTAAACATCGGATTTATCTGTCAGTTGCTGCCTCCTGAAGTACTCAGGATCCAAGTACCCGAAACTTCCCTTGACGACCGTGCTGACGTGCGACTGGTTCATTGTCGGTCCAGTCTTGGACAGTCCGAAGTCTGAAACTTTGGCAACCCATTTCTCATCCAAGAGGATGTTGGTGGTCTTCACATCTCTGTGTATGATTGTGTACTTGGCTCCAGTGTGCAGATAATGAAGTCCTCTCGCGGCTCCGATGCAGATCTCTAGCCTCTGCTTCCAAGACATTGGTGCCTTCTTGGTGTTGTACAGGTGCTCTCTCAGAGTCCCATACGCCATGTAATCATACACCAAGCACATCTCTCCATCTTCTTCACAGTATCCGATCAAGGACACCAAATGCTTGTGTCGCAACTTGGACAGCATCTCAATCTCGGTCTGGAACTCATGCACTCCTTGCTCCGATGATGGATTTGATCTCTTGACAGCCACCTTGGTGCTCCCGTCCACAATCCCCTTGTACACTTTTCCAAACCCTCCGACACCGATAACCTGCGACTCATCGAAGTTTTTAGTCCCCTGTTTGATTTCAGCGATTGAGAAATGCCTGCAGAGACTAGCAGCCATGACTGAAACATGACTGCTTGCACCACCAGAGACGGTCGACTTGCTCGCCGAAGTCTGGGAATTTCCATACAATGGAAGCCAGCCAGACCCACGAGTCGAGGGGCAGGCGAGCACCTTCCTTTTCCTCTGGTAAGCGACGCAGACTATCGCAGCGACTAATCCCAGTGCTGCCACTCCACCGGCTGCTCCACCAATAATGTGTGCTTTCTTGCTGGGCGACTCCTGGAAACCCTTGTTAAACCCTGCTTCAGCTTCCTGCATCAACTGCAATGGGACCGGGTTCGGTCCCGCCAAGTTACCATCGCTATTGCTGAGCTTAAATATCTCCAAACCGTTGAGAATTGAATCGTAGAACTCAGGCTTCATTTCTTGATTCGGATGAAGAGCCACCCACAGCATCACATCTCCGGTCTCGTCGCTGACGAATGTCGTGTAGTCCTTGTAGATAGGCACGAACTTGTTCGATGCCCAACCAATGACGTCAGCAGCGCCCTGAGCGGTCTGGTTGTTGACGAAGATATCGAACACCCTCTGGTTAACTTTACTAAGCTGCGTCTCGCACATATGCAGCCTGACCATGTAAGTGAAGTTTGCATCCACCTGAAACACCCAGGTGAGGTTGTAATTCAGATTGATCTGGCTATCAGGTCCCATGGTTCGAGCAGTCTTGTAAACGTCGTCGGGCGCTATGAGCTTCGCCTCATCGTTCGGGTACTCAATCCTGGCCTTATCGCCTGCCCCACTTGTGACGCCGATGCCAGCTCCGAAAATGTAGGGAGTATCGTCATACCACGTCCTCGACAGTCCGGAGTCATTCGTTGGCGGAATGTACTGCCCACCGACATTGACCCGAAACATTGTCTGGAATGCAAACGTCCCGACATCGACAGTCTGATCGGTGCTCCCGACGAGGATCGCAGACTGACTGTAGATGTTGGGCATTGAGATAATCTCGATGCCGTTGATGAAAGCGTATGACCCTTGGTAGTTCTTCGAAGGCGTGAAGGTCAGGCTTAAGAACCCGTCATCGGAGGGAGTCAAGGAGAATTCCTTGATGAGATAGGCCTGGGACAGTGCTTGGGCAGTGATGTAAGCGCTGAAATTTCTCAACAGGGTGATTCCACCGGAGGCAGTGACGTCGAAGAAGGAGTTGGAGGAGTTGAGGGTGTTGTAGGTCGTCGGGTAGAAATGGAGGCGGACCCAATGGCGGTCGCTACCGGAGACAGGGAACTTGTAGGTGGACTCAGAGGTGAAGATGTTGGCGGTCATGTACGGAACAGGGGAGGTGATGGATGGATCTTGGAATGACGCGGCCGCAGGTTGAGAATTGCTTGATGTCAGAAGACCCTTTGCCGATGGCTCGCCCATCCAGCTCCGGCCGTCGATGTCTGTGCCGTTCTCATTCGATCCGCAGTTGAAGAGGATGGAATCGGCAGTGGCAAATTGGGCCAACGAAAGAGAGATCAGGCCCAAGAAGGAGAGGAGGAGGAACAGGGCAATAGGCTTCATGGTTATTTTCGGCGGCGGCGTACAGGAGGAGGGATGATCCTGTACGCCGACCGACGATAACGATGAAGAACAGGGGGAGAGTTGGGTCGATTTCCTCTGTTTCTATTTGAGATTGAGAGTTTAGGTCATGGTTGATTGATTTTTTTTTTCTTGATTTAGGTGGGAATTGAGGAACAGAGGAGAGCAGAGATCATGGTTTTGGTCTCTGTTTCTTCTCTCTGTTGAAATTTTTTAGGGATTTTGGGTGATGATGTTGTTGTTCTTTCTCTAATGAGGGTGCCCTGTTTTTGCGTTGGGTGAAACAGAGAGCATTGACTGAGGCAATGGGAGTTTGGAGAAGGAGAGTAAATGGCGGGGGTTTCAGTTACATTTTGGTGGAGGGAAATATGGGGGTGACCTAGCTTTTAATGTTTTTGGAAGAAACCGATTCAGTGTTTAATAGTTTTTTTTACCTTTTTAGAGGTGGATAGAAAAATATTGTTTAGCGAGACTTGCATCTTTCGCTATTGTCAATTTTTTATTTTTTTGATGCCTGGCTTGTTCAGGTATTAACTGTGTATTCAAATAAGATATACCTCAGAAATTGGTGGTATTTTCAAACTCACAAAAGACTAATATGTGTTATCTAAATACTAAAAAAAACTGACACGTGGAACTCAATCTTATCCTCACATAATTAAAAATTTCATCAAATTAAAACTATATATAATTCAAAATTATAATAATCAAATATTGATAATCCTAATCAAATTATAACTATCCATAATTGAAAAAAATCATAATCACATATTTAGATATAAAAATTTAAAAGAAGAAAAACTTTTAAAATCGAAACTATCCTTTTAGCTTCGATCGCGACTACTGTTTACCGAAGATATTACGATATTAGATCCGGTTTTGTTTTAAAATCGTAACTAAAACTTATTAATTAGGTTATCTCCATAATTTGAAACAAAAATCTAGAAAAACAAATATAACTGTTTTGAGATATCAATCAATATACAAGCTTTCGAAACACCGGAAGTTTCAAAACCCGCATCCCTTGCAGGAGACCTAATCGTCACAATTAAACATTGACAGCGTATATATATATATTAAACTCAAACATTTGATCCTCCTTCAATTCTCGATCTCATCATGGCCTCTTGCAAAGCATTAGCGATTATCATAGCAATGTCGATGGTAACAATGCTAGCAAACTTCTCGGAGTCAATCGTCGAGGTGGAGCCACATCCAGTCCCGACGCCAGTCGAAGAAGAGCCACAGCCGGTCGTGGGCCCGAAGCCAGTGGACCAAGATTCTGAGCCTACCCATGAAGCCCCTGGGTTTGCGATTCCCTCAGAGACGGCAGGCCACCATTCAGCAGCACAATCTCAGTTACCGTCGTCGTTGCTCGTGAGTATCTTTGGGAGTTTAGCAGTTATCACTGGCATCGCCATTTGAAGGGAGGCATGTCTTCTAATTATTAGGATATTATTGTATGGTTTAGATATATACTTGGGCTATATATGTTTTTTATTTTAGTAAATTTATTTTATTAGGGTTTAAAATAGTTGAGTTGTGGATGCGCTGGAGTACTGGTGTCTGATTATATATGATTTAAGATCTTTCTCGCTGCACCTTATAGCAAAAGTTATGATAAGTATTATAGTTTTACATTAATTGCGTGATAGAAATAACTGATCAGAGAAAATAGTACAAGCTGATGGATTGGTCTTTTCTTTAAAAAAAATTGATGGAATAGTTATTTTTCGCTGTTAATTGGTTCAATATTCTACATCTAAATTAAAATATTAATATAAAATATTAATATAAAACAAGATCTCTCTACGAAAATTAAGAACTTTCCTATTATAATAATATTCTCTAAGATCCCCAAAAGTAAACGATTCAATTATAAAAATTACCCAAAATATTATCTCGAATTCCTCTTATTTTAACTTATTCTCTAATAATTAGTTTGAAATATCTAATGAAATTTTAGGATTATTAAAAAATTAATATTTGGATTCTTAAGATTATTTTATGGATAAGTGTTTTCTAAACCACATATTCTTTTCTAATGAAGTTGAAATTATGTGATAATTAAATTTTAAGCATGTGATTATTTTAGATTATATTAATATATGAAGGCCTTATATTTTATCTACCAGTGACATTTTATTTGATCACTTCATATTGTGAGGTTTAACTCAATGTCCTCTTTAATTCATATCAAATCTCCAAATTTCCTTCATAATAAAACATCAGTGTAAAATGACTTCGTCATCTTGCAAAACCCTATATTCCTACATGGACGGAGAGAGATTTTCAGTGTCCTTATCACACAAGGGCCGACTTTTTATTACATTCTTTTAATTTTTAAAATATTATGAAAATGAGGGATATTATAAAGGAGGGGTTAATAGTTGATCTATCTAATTTTGAATTTAAAATTTTGTAATAAAACTATCCACGCGTGTATTCAACAAGCTAGTTTTTATTTTTATTTTTATTTTAGAATATTATAAATAAAGAGTAATATTATAAATGAGGGGTTGATAGTTAAGATATCGAACATTGAATTTTAAATTTTGAAATACAGTTCATACACACCCTTATTTTAAATTTCTTTTAAATTTCAAGCTATCTAAGGAAAAATGCCCCACTCAGATTATCTAATTTTGAATTTGAAATTCAAGCAATATAATTTTTATTTCATGTATTATGTTTAAAATTCGTAGAGGAATTTAAAGGTAATATCATGCTCATTTCAATTGTTCATATACTCTAAGTCATCGGTTAAGTCTTTTGTATGTCTATATTCATAAAAGGAGTATATATTAAAATTGAAAAGAAAAACAATAGCAAAAATAAAAGGAATTTTCATGCAATGCAATTTAGAATCACATGCATATGATCAAATAAGTAATCCATAGAGACCAAAAATTAGATATAAAAATAAAAAAGATCGACAGCCTCCAATCTAATGATGTGGGTTCTATTCCTACTACTTACTTCATATTCTTTTTTCTACGTGTAAGACACATTTTTCTACAGGTAAGACACATCCATACAAAGCAGGAAACACAATGAATTTTACATCCATCCTTTATAAATAATGAGAAATTGGTAGTACCGTTAAAAGCAATAAAATTATTATGTGTTGTATGGGAAGGTGACATGTGGACACTTAATCCTATATTGATCTAAGAATCCTCATCAAATTAAATCTATTTATACTTAGAAAATTCTAATTATAATCAAATATTTGGTAATCCTAATAAATCATAAGTATCTATAATTAGAAAAATCTAATAATCATATTTAAAATTCTCTTTAATCATCCAAAATTAAAAATTCTAATAATTATATTTTTAATTCTCTTCCCTTTATATATAAAGAGCGACTAGTGTTTTACTATTAGCCTTTCATTTAAAAATTATCGTGGGGCTATCCTTAATTTGTTTTAAAAGATAAATTTCACTAAACCTCTAATAAGTTTAGTCGTTTGGCATTAAGCCCACAAATTTTTAAACCCCATAAAATTTTGGAAATTTTATAAAACCACCAAGATATTTTGATTTTTGCACTTAACCCCATAAAGGCATTACCTCAAAATTTTACACTAACAAGCATTATCTCTCAAGGCCAATATGTACCTCTCAAAACATTCCTATTTGCAGATTAACTCTAAAATTACCAACAACCCTAAAAATAGAAAAATAATAAATAAGCCTGTGTAAAATATGAAACTATAACCAATTCTCCGAAAATCTAAAATTACAAACAGTTCCTTTCAATTCTAAAATTACAGATAAGCCCTAAAAATCAAATTATTACAAACCATCCTTTTAAATTCTAAAATTATAGACACCCTTTAAAAACTCTAAAACTACAAATAGATCCCTGAAAAATATAAATATTATAAACAACCTCTTAAAAATCTAAAATTACAAAAGGCCTCTAAAAAGCTAAAACTTCCGAGCAAACCTTAAAAATTCAAAAATTACAAACAACTATTCAAATTTTTGATTATTATAAACATCTCTCCTCAAAAATAAAAAATTTATAAACAACCTCTTTTAAAATTTAAAACTTAGAAACAACCACTTGAAAAATCAGAATTACATATAGAATCTTGAAAATAATAAACAATTATTATTAGGGTATTCTACCAAAATTTATTGGGAGTTAAGTGACAAAGTGAAAACTTGTCGAAGTTTTCTTCCAAAATTTATCAGGGTATTTTCATTATTTGACTAGACATAAACTAACAATGTTAAGTTGGGAGCATAACGCTTGTTGATATTATATGAATTAATTGTTAATAAGATGACACAGTACTAGGAAACTCATTGTGCTAAAATGAGGACATTGGCTTCATAATAAACTGATGCTTACAGAAACACTTCAAGTATAAGGTTTAGAGTACCGAATTTTAATGCTTTAAGTATAGGTTAATTTTTTTATTATTTCTCAAGGAAAAAAATAAGGCTCTTATACTCACTCTCCCACACCTTTGTTCGATATTTCTCAAAGTTTAGTTAAGCAACGTAATAACAAGAGATCTTATTACGTGAAAACTAAAGAACTATCTGCTAATAAACAACTACAACGTCTGGTTATCAAGTTTTACAAAGTTCCTGATAAAACCCAAATAAGAACTTGAATAATCATCATTTTAGTCTTCAACAATAAAGAATGTGACTTTGTCATGAAATTTAGCAGGCTCATAAAAGCATGAAGGCACTAATTCTAAGATCAAAATTGTGGTAATTGTCAAAGCATTGAGCATTTGTAGCATTCTCTTGACCCATATAAAAATACATTTTTATTATAGGCAACACTTCACTATAGGTCTTTAATATTTTAGCCAAATTTTATTTGGATCCTCAAACTTCGAAAACTATCAAAGGAGATCCCTAACATTTATTCTGTTATCAACAAAAATTCTTTTTGAAACTGATGTGGCTTTTCATTTTATCAATTTTTTCTTTGATGACTGGATGCTAACCAGACCCCGAAAAGTTTTAAAATTACAAACAAGTCTTGAGTAATATAAGCAGTCCTCGGTAAATTATAAATAGTATGCTAAAAGTTTTGAAAATTACAAACAACTCTCTAAATTTTTACAAAAAGCCCCAAAAATTTTACGAACACCGCCTAAAATTTTAAAAATTACAAATAGCCCCTAAATTTTATAAACAACCCCCAAATTTTTACAAACAACCCTTGAGGGTTTCAAAAATTATAATAATACTAGAAAAATTTACATCACCTCGTAAAAGTTTGAAAATTACACATAACCCCCTATTGATGTTAGTTATCAAACAACTAATTATATGTGAGTTGTTGTATTGACAGGAGTCCCCTAACTTTTCTGAATGTCTGATTCTAGAGCGAGCTGTTCTTCCTTGCACATGTAAGAACTCGTAAGAGGGCGGAGTTGGGTTATCCGATTGTTCCTCCGATGATCAAGTCAATAAATTGCTTGAGTGAAGAAGAAAGTGATGAACTGAAGAAGTTCTGAGTGAGCAGAAAAATTCCTCCTTTTCTTGAGTTACAAATAGTCCCCCTATTTATAGTAGTTGTAGAGGGGTAATTTGGCAATCTCAGCCGAGTCTAGCTGGCAGCCTAATCAGCATCTGCTTTCAAGGTGTCTGCTGCAGAGATGGGTGAGTCATCTCCAGCGTTAAATGTGATGGTGACGGGGTGTGCGTGACGCTGACGTGGTCCGATGAGTCATTAATACTGTTGGGGTTGGAGAAATGATGATTCTGATCATGCATTTAATGTGATGGCGATCGACTGTCGACGAGGGGCTCGAGATAACCGTCGTCTTTTTACTTGTCTTGTCGCGGGCTGAGAGGTACCACCTTATGACACGGTTACGCGAGATGTTGACCAAAGGGTAGGTCAAGTAGGTCAACAGAGGAGTCGACATGGCAGGGAGGTAGGTATGTACCGCTTTTTGACTCGGTTATGTGAGATGCCAGCTCGTCGAATCGTCCATGCCAGGATTTTAGTCGTCTAGTTTTTTAATCGATTTTGATTAAGCATTGTGCAGGGCGCGTGTCGGCTACTTATGCGGGGATCATTATATAATTAAGGGAAGCACTATAACACCCCCTAAAATTTTACAAACAGTCCTAAAAAAATTACAAATACCTTGAAATTTTAAAAAAATAGCCTCTGGAGAATTTTACAAGTAACCCCCTAAAAGTTTCAAAAATTACAAACAACCCCCTAGAAAATCGACATACAAACCCCTAAAAGTTTTGAAAATTACAAGTAACAAATGAGTTTAGGGGTTCTTTTATTTAAAAATTTTATGGGTGTTTTTAATTTTATTGGGGGCTTTTTGTAAAATTTTAGGGAGCTATTTGTAATTTTCAAAACTTTAGCGACTATTTGTAAAAGTTTATTCGACTCTTTGTAATTTTTAAAACTTTTCTGAGACTATTTGTAATGTTCAAGACGTTCAAGGGATTGTTCGTAATTTTAAAAACTTTCAGGGGTCTAGTAAGCATCTATTTAGCAAAGAAAAAGGAAAACAATAAATAAAAAAAATCTTGCCACATCAGCAATTAGTAAAGGAAAATTTCAAAATGGAATTCTGTTGAGAACAGAATTAATACCAGGGACCTCCTTTGATTGCTTTCAGGTTTTGAGAACCCAAATGAAATTTAGCTTAAAAATTAAGGACCTATAGTGAAATTTGCTCTAATTATACTATTAACAGGTTCTGATGTCTAAAAATGGGGTCCGCTTTTTTAGTACAATCAAAAAGTTGGGCAACTGTCAATGAAAGATTGAAGGAAAGCCACAATGACCCTAAGCACATTTGCAGAAGAGGTCCCATATTTTGTTACTCGACGAATCAAAGTTCCCCTCTTCTTAATGTTTCCCCAAAGAACTGCCTTAACAGGAAATCGTTTTTTTTTAAGATGAATAAATTGGGGAAGGTAGCATTGTCTTTCAATTTTTATTAAACGCAGTTTTTAACTTAAAAATAAAATGTAATTAAGTTTATACAATGACTAAGTTAAGAAAAAGAAAATGAAGGACCAATTTTAATATGAGGTCCTAAGACAGGGACCAAATTGAACTTTTAGCCAAAACGGTAGTACTAATCATGTTAAGGGCCAGATCAGTAATTTTTTCCTCAAAATAAAACAGAGAACAAACCTCATCTGTTAAAGGCTAGATCAGTAATTTTTTCCCCTCAAAAGTCCAAGTTCCAGTTCCCCTTCAACTTGTCCAAATCGTCGGCCGTAGGTGGCTTATTCCCATTACCGTATTCCTCGCCGATCCATTTCCATCTCAATTCCATGGCCATGCTTCGCCTCCTCCTCCTCTCCGCGATCTTCCTCTCCTCGGCGATTAAATCGGCCCTGCCGCACGGGGACCACGGGGCGGAATCGGGAGGGAGCTGCGCGTTGACTCTTGACGCCAGAGTAATCGCCGAGTACAAGCCAGGCATCGTTACTGTCGACGGGCACGCCGATGAGTGGGCCGATGTTGACGGGTCGGAGTTTGCTTTGCTGCCCGCTTTGGACCCGGATGAGGACAAAGCCTACGGTGGCGGTAAGATTACCGTTAAGGTATGGTCACCGCCCCATTCATCTCTATAAATTATTGGCTAAATATCAAAAAAAACCCCTTAACTTTCGACGACACCACCTTAAGAGACTGTTGGTATTGTTGGAACCTATGATCAGTTGTTTATGTAATCAATAAGTTGCTGAAAATAGCCGTTGGGTTATCATATATCGTAAGCTGGTTCGAAAACCATGTCTGGTAAAACTGTGCTTAAAGAACATTGTAAGTGAAAATGACATAAACAGACATAACATCAGCTATGAAAGTAAACAAGATACTTTTATGATAGATACGGTACTAATGTGAAAAGCTAAAGGGAGTATATGATCTAAAAATTACAACAAGCAGAAGTTGCTTTTAAAAGCATCCTTAGGTTGCTTCTAAAATCACCCCCTTAAAAATAACAGGAGTTTCTATAGGAATGCAAAATAAGTTCTACCAAACACCATTATTGACCGCTTCTTAAAAATAAACAGAATCAACCTAAAAAAAGCAATACCAAACTACCCCAAATTTTGGGGTTATAAGAAAACTCCTTTAAGTTTAAGATTTTATCAGAAACCCCCCTAACAGCGTTAACTATATTTTTCAGATGTGTGGGTAAAATTACGCACATGGTACTTTTGCTAAAGTTCCGAGTTGTGATGACCGCTAACTTCAGGGTGGTTTTGTGATGTTTTGAAAGTAATGGGGGTTATCCGATAATCGTCCAAAGTTACAGGGTGTTTTTTGATATTTAGCCTTTATTATCTAAAAAAAACTAGTCGAATTGTTGATTGTTTATAAGCTTGTTCAGATCTGTTTTTGTTTTTTCATCGTTTTAGGCATTGCATGATGGTATTAATGTTTATTTCATGTTACAAGTCGAAGGGGAGTATGCTTACTTTAAGGGGTAAGTCTTTGGTTTATTTTTATATCTGTTTTGAGTATTTTTTTAATCTAATTATGGATGAAGTTTGTAGCATTAACATACTCATTTTTGCATTAAAGTGCGAGGTTATCAATTTTAACTATTTTTGGTAAGAAAAAAGAGTTAACCAACTCATACAACCTTTCATGGGGATCAAATGGATGAGGATTTGTTAAGGGAAATTATTTGGTTATACGGGAAAAAAAAGAGATACAAATGTTTGCAGTGATTAATAAAAAGAAGATTTAAATTTTAGGTCTCACACCCGGACCAGTGCTATGAAAGGCAGGCGCCTCACTGCGCCTCATGCACCTCACTGCGCCTCATGCGCCCTATGATGCGGGGCGGTGACAAAGTATCCCGTGTCTAATGCGGCAGCCCCTTTTAGCGCTTTGCATGCGAGGAGCTTCGCGTTGGGTGCATGTAAGGCGTAGCCTTGTGTATTTTTGTCTTTTAACATTTTAATCGGATCTTTATACCCGATAATCCATATCCCGAGAAGCAAAAATAAACCCATTAGGCCTTTTTAGAAGCCCGATTGAGGACCCTAAATGATCCTTCTTAAATATCTAATTTTGCTTGGATATTAATCTTGGTTTGACTTTTGATTTTGAAAATTATGAACTTACTACTATGTTGGATGTGCTAACATTATGAATTAAGACCTTATTTTGTGATTTGATAGTAGATATTATTTATCTTGACATATTTTGTATGTGAAAATTCATAACCATGTTCTTTCGCGCTTGATAATCTATCTTGAAGAATTATGTGTGCGGTGTGCGCTTTGCTTCACTCGGGCGCACGCATCGCATTGTGCCTTGCGCATGTGCGCGTAACGCGACTTTGTGCCCCGCATTGCGCCTCACGCATTGATAACTCTAGTCCAGACTACTCACATGCCAGGCAACTCACAGCCAAATAATACTTGATTACTTGCTGCAACTCAATGTAGGGTATCTTATATAAACAGAATTTTCATCGTTCTTCTCTCTAAGAGCTTGTTTGTTTGCAAGTAGCTAGTTTGCAGTAGCTATGAAGTAGCTAAAGTAAAGTAAAACTTACTAGCACTTCTTCGCAAAGAAAACTTGTTTGTTTCATTGGAAGCATTAGCTCCCCTATTTCCTCAATTGCTGATGTGGCGCGTATGTTTCATCGTCATTTCCGAAAAACTTAATTGCTTCTGGTTTAGGCGGGCAGCCCGGCAAATAAACATCCAGAAGTGGAGGACAATGGCGCGGGGTCCGTACGTGAAGTGGGGGATCACGTGAATCAGGGATCTGATTGGAGTGCTCTTCTCAATTCAATGGTTTACACTGGCCATTTTTTGCTTATAACAACTCTTAAAAATAAGGAGTCATATTTATATGAAGAGTTTTTCAATTAACCCCATTCTTTTACCCTGATTTATTTTTGAACCTACGTGCTTAAAAAATCCTTCATACACTGAAAACATCCAAGCTAATTTTTTTAAATAAGAAATTCATGGTAATGGGCTATAAACTATTACAGGTGTGACGATTCAATCTAAATGCTATAATATTTATTAGATTGCTATAATAAAGGGAGGTAATCTCGCTATAATATATGCCATGCGTTAGTGACTTCCTAATAATATTTTCTATTGCTATCCAGACACAAAAAGTGAATGAAATGGAAGAAGTACTGTTTCCTCAAGTTTTAAAAATGTGTGGAACAAACAAAAAAATTATTACTTTCATTACTTCCTACTTCATAATTTTAGAAATTACTTGAGCTACTTCTTACTTCCAATACTTCTGTCATCCAAACGGACGCTAAAACGAAAAAGTATAACTTATTTATACAAGTACAAAGAAGTAAAACTAAATAAATATTCTAAGTAACAGATGAAATCAAATGACAAATCCTAAATATCCTGACCAAAGTTATCCCAACTAAAACAATCAAATCCTTAAATGTAAAATCCTAACTGATTTAACTAATCCTAAAATCATAGTTTGTCATGCATTAGATTGTTGCTTCGATAGTTAGCTGATTTCTTTAGTCATAGTCATGGGTTAGCTGTCACGCATCTCCTCTGGAATCTAGTTTTAAAAAATGGTCTAGTCTCTCACCTACTTAGCGCACCCACCTAGGTCTTGGGAGCGCCTAGGAGAGCATCGGCCATTATGCAGACTGCAAAACTTAGGTCGTGGTCTGATTTCCTCTGTTACCACCTTCGTGTCATCCTACCTCCCTGACCTCCTTCGCATCCTCCAACCTTCAGCAAAATCTCCTCCAACCTTCAGCAAAATCTCCTCCACCTCCAGTTAAACAAAAAAAGAAAACCGCCTAGGTACTACGCGCTAGGTCGACACCTAGTGCTCATATTGGACTATTCACTATTTAGTCTACTTATGCATGGTTGACTATGAATTATGATTGTTATTTTTTTGTTGCAATTTTTTATGAATTTAATGCATTTTTTTTGTCAATTATTGTAATTAAAAAATAAAAAATTGGAAAATGCCTAGGCTCCACCTAGGTTATAGGCTTCGGGTCCGGCATCTAGGACGCGTAACGCTTTCTATAACCTTGTCAAATGGTATGAGAAATGGTTTGGAAATTAAACATAGGACAAAATGAACTTAGACCATTGTTCTTTGTAAGTCAACGTCTCTCAACTCTAGTTCTTATTTTTGAACAAAGTTCATAGTAAGCGTTTTACATGAAACATCGCTTCGCAAGGGATTGTTCAAATACTTACTTTACTCATGTACGTAGCAACCTCCATTGAAGATGTAAGAACCTTTGAATGTGGGAAACTTCAATGACCCTCCTCAAATGGTAGCTACCCTGACAAAGATCTCAATATGCTTCAATTTGATTTCTCTGTACCAGTTGAAATGAAAATCAATGATCAATAATAGATCGATATAGTATCTATTTTGTCCTTAAAGATGTTGATGTAAATATGGAAGAAAATGACTTATCAGTTGGGATGGCCCAACTAGCAATAAGATTTATGAGCAAGATTTCTCTGAGAGCAATGGCAGATAAGTGACTCCAACAAATATTCCTTCATCAGGTTGTTGCATGCTTTTCTTTGACATATGACCACAAAATGATTCACATGAACTCAAGGTTACAGAAAGCGCTAGGCGGCCTAGGCGTTGGACCCGACGCCTAGCGCCTAGACTGGGCCTAGGCGTTTTCCTATTTTTTAGATTTTAATTATAATTACTGATAGTAAATGTCAATGTTATAGAAAGCTTAGACGCTGAACTGACACCTAGGTAGATTTCTTAAGTGGTGGTGGAAGATGTTTTGTTCCGAGATTGAAAGAGGTAGATGAGGTGTTCATCGTTGGAGTTTGGAGGAGGTTGGAGGACGTGGAGGTTGCAATGAAGGAAATCATGATCAATGCCTAAAGGGTGCAGTCCATATAGGCAGACCACGCTCTCATAGGCGCTCCCAAAATATAGGTGGACAGCCTATTTATTGCCTAGGCGCTAGGCGCTAGGTAGGTGGCCAAAGTACCGCGTAGGCGGGCTAGGCGGAGGCTTTTTAAAACATTGCATGAACTTTTTTTTAACTTCTAAAATCTCTTTCTCCCTTATTTACGTTAAAGCATTGTGTTGTTAGATTAGGGAAGACAATCGATGGTAAAACAGGATACGACAAAGAAAATACATAATATGGAAAATAGAATGACTAATAAGATAATTTGTGATAAAGACTTAGTTTGCTTGTTAATACAAAAAAGTAAGCATACAAGATTATTATCTAATATGACCAAGTATTAAATGTTGGTTGTGTTATTTTGAAGTGTTTAATGTATAAAGGTTACAATTGAAGATTTTTGGCTAAATCACGAATGAAGATTTACTGAAGTTTACACTAAAATATTTCTTATGAGAAAATGGAAAAAAACATCATAACATCTGTAAGATGGGTTTAACAAATTTTCCAAAATAAATCCCATTTTTCCTTTTAAACTGAAATTTAAACCCGGATTATAAAGAAAAGTTCATTTTATTTAAAGCAGAAGTTTAAAGCTATATGCATGATTTCTTGGGTCTCCAATTTGTGTTCCTAAATATGAGAAGCCTCTTTCTTGAGAACAAGGAGTTGAACTATTTTGTTTGTTTAGGTTTCAATTTTGTTTGTAATTTAGATTACTTCCCTTACTACTTGCCATAGCATTATAGTTTCTAATGTTTGCAATCTCCCATCTTAGCTCTATCAGTATAAGCAAGTAAAACTAACGTTTATTCTGTGGTTGGCTGAGTTGCATTTTCCACTACATCATCAGTATCATATTACCATTAATATTAATAAATGATTGGCTTTTAGTTAACCTTGTCTAGACAAGTGATCTTCTTGAATTTTTAACTCCACGCTGATGGTTACGTTTCTAGATTTTCCTCTCAAATTTTCTTTGGAAGCTGACCTTTACTCCTATAATCACTAATCCCTCTTGTTGAATCTCCCCATTTCTATCTGATGGTACAGTGACAATCAGAAATGCCCATCGGTTGCTCTGATGTTTCAAGTGGGGGAGAATGCCACCTATCACAATGTAAGTTTTCTTTTGCACCTTTCATGTACATGGGCAGGTTTCACGTACAAGGAGATTGAGTCATCTGCATCCTCTCTCGCTATGTGACCCTTTTGGAAATCATTGTTTCTTTTATAGTGATCACGGAATTGCGACTTTTCCTTCTTTCCATTTGTATTTCTTACTGATCTTATGTGTAAAGTTCCATATTTTATATCTAGTTTAGTTCCTATTATTTTCTCTCAATAATCATTCATTGAAAATGAACTCTTTTTTGATAGATGGGTGGGTGTAAAGACATGCCTGGAACATGCACCAGTAAAAGTTGCCGTGGTCATGAAGTGGATATTATGCACTTTTCGATTGGAAGTGCAATACCAGGACGGCTATATGGTGCTAATCTTTTAGACAACGGAGATGGGAATGGTGGTGATAGGTATAGTTTATTATTTCCTGAATTATATTATCTTCCTTCTGAAATATGAATTTTTAACTAAATATCCTTTTACTGATAGATTTGGTCATCTGGTTGATGTTTATTCATGGAACCCACATTGTCGGTACCTTGATGGAAAGGGTCCTTCAGGTATTTTTCAACTTCAAATTGCTACTGGATGTACAATAGTCCGTCAATAATGAAAATTTTTGCTTGCACTTTCTCTTAGTTATATATTGCTCAAATAGCTGCCTCTAAGTTAGCACCTTCTCTTAAAAGAACCAAAATTTATAATCTTTTCAAAGTGATTTTTATATTCTCCAACTTCCCAAAAATGCTGAAGTCTGAGTTGCTTCAGAAATAGTAGTTTGAGGATGGAGGGAATTTTAGACTGCATTTGCAGAGAGGGTGTCTCTCTGTAGAGAAAGTTGTTGGAACACCACCTCCTATGATTATCTCTCCTCTATGTGTTGTTCAATTTGTTCATCCATCACTTCCAATTAGGATAATGAATAGTCCCATTTTCATTTATTTTTTCTGACAACAGATAGAATAGTTGAAAATTGTCCAGATCCATGAGGCTTTAGAGCCTGTGGCAAATGCAAATCCTGCTGCACTATGCCTGTACTAGTCATAAAATTGTCTGTACGCTAAAAAATGGCAGATTGATAGGATTCTAAAATTGTCTGTACGCTAAAAAATGGCAAGAGTGATAGGATTCTATAAATCACATGGGATGTATTTCTTTAATTGTGTGAATAGATACTTGTATTTCTTTTCTTTTTTTTTTATATATTTTGCTAACTATTCTTTTTTTTTTTCTATGCTTCTTTAGGAAATAGTTCAAATGCTCAAAATGATTGGCAAGGAGCTTGGTGGCACAGTTCACTTGACTTCCATTCAGGTAAGATACTTGTTAGAGCTACATACTTTTTTCTGGTTCTTTCACTAATAATATGAGCACAAGTTTTTAAATATCCACAAATGGGTGCTTTATGCAATTTTAGTATACATGCAAACAGATTAGAAAAATATTAGAAACACAGATGTCGTCGAGTGAATATTCGAGGGACATAGTGTATTTCTCGGGTAACCATGGTGCCTGGACCTTCAGGTCTTTTTGGGGAAAAAAACTCATTCTTTTGGTTTTTTGGAGGTGACATGCAAAGGGTTAACCAAATGCAGTCATACCCTTTCTCCCAACAACAATGCAAGCCCCCCCCCCCACCCACCAACCCCCCCAACCCCAAAAAAAAAAGGAAAAGAAAACAGCCCACACGCACACAACATGTGAAACAAGGGGTTAATTGTGGATAGACCCTTGTACGATAGCCCAATTGCAGGTAGACCCCATGTAGTTCTATTGATGCGAATAGATTCCCTGAGTAAGCTTTTTTCACTCTTCTATCCGCAATTAACCCCAAAAGAAGGGGGGAAAAAAGAAAGGAAGAAAAGAAGAAAAAGAGAATCCTAGCCACCATCATATACACAAAATAGAAGGAAAAACACCTGACATGGTTGAGAGCACAACCACATCTACATATATGAACTTTGTTATTTACCTTATATATGTTCATTTCATGTGCATGCCTTTGTATTTGTATTATATGCATAGTGTTTGTTGATATTCCTTTCATCAATGAATTAAAGTCGGAAATTATCTGGATTTGTCTTTCAATTTGAGATTACTGTTTGCTCTGTTTATTATAGATCTGTTCTGGTTTAATTCATTAGCTACATTTTAAGCTTCAGGTTACGTTGAAGAAGACAGTCCATTTACAAAGAGTGGTCAGAAGGGCACATATTATTTTGAGTTCTCCAGACCCTTAAGGACGATGGATCGTTTTCAACAGGCAAGTTTCTTATTTACACACCTTTAAACCAAAAGTTTGATAGGAGACTAATTCGATCTTTAATCTCTCTACTTTCAAATTGAGGTTCCAGACTGATTTGTAATTTTGATAATTTCTTTGAGTGACCCCAAAAATAATCTTATCTGAGTCTGTCCCCATGCCAGAACTCGATGTAGTTCTGATTGTGATTATCTTTCACTATATTAGAATTGTGTGTTTATCTTTAACTTTGTAAATATGACCTGTAATGCATACAACATTTGGCTTCAGTTAGCATGTAACAAGGAATAACATATACTTATCAGTATTGACATCCGATTAGCTTGTAACTATGACCATTGTTCCTAATAACCTGATTACATGTTTATTTGTAATCATGCTTGAATCTGATAACACTTGTTGAATTCATTGAAACAAGTTAATGATCAGTACTTCAAACGAATGCAGGACGTTCAATTTGTAATAGGCCAGCTGAGTAAGGTGGGTGTTGCTTTCTGGTACCCAATTGATGGGAAGCCATGGAGTGGATCACAACACTATTCAGCTAACTGTGATTGGATGCCTCTTGATGTTGCATCCCCTTCTGGAGGTTCTTCTTACAGTGTGGGATCAAAAAGCTCATGGGATGCTGCAACTGCCTTTGCCTTGTTACTGTCAGTGGTTGCTTTCTGCGTATCAGTTTTTGTAGGATACTGGGTTTCCAGAACCAAGTCGGTTCCTTTCACGCCTATTGACAGGCTTTAATACATCACTGCATTAGCAAAGCTGTATCTTGTATATTGTATTATATCGTGGGAGTCATTGATGTTGCGAGATGGATATTCTTTCATTTGAAATTTTACCGAGTTACAACTTCCGTCATGGTGATATGTATGTTGCTAATTTTTTATTTACAGCTCCGAGTGGAATCTAATGTTGTCTTGCATTCTTGTGAACGGACGTGCCGTTTGTTAATGCAGTTGCTGCTGATTTTAATTATATTGTTCAGGAGAAACTTTGATTGCATTGTTGTATCTCTTCTTAACAAATTACAATTTCCACCTCTTATACTGTGGATGAGAAAATTATGTGAGTTTAACCAAGAAAATCCCTGTTTGTATTCATTGCATCCTTCTGACAGTATAACGTTCTTATTTTGAGTTATGCATCAGAATTGTCTTCGGAAGCAAGCCACCATCTCTAATAGGTTTTCAATTTACCAATCATTAGGGTTGAATCAGGTGAAAAATTAGATGAATTTAATTTGCTCGATGTGGACTGGGCGAAGTAAATTCTTCTGTATCCAAACTTTTGGAGAGAGGTGGAAGGAGAATTTGACACGGTAAGTTTAGCACAATGTCCCTTTTGTTTCTTCGATCTCCTCTCTTCAGAGTTTGTGTGCCAGAAAGCTCAATGTCTTTTTAAACATTGACGTTTTTAACGGTAACTTGGACAGATGTCAAATACATGTTCTATTTTGTTCTTGAGTTGTTGATAATTTCTTGTGTAGATCAACATGGAGGGTTCTGTGGAGGATTCATCAACATCATGTGCAAAAATACATATTGATTCTTCAATATCAACTTCTAGAAACTACAATTTTACAACAACAACAAAACCCTCCTAGAAACTACAGGGGTAGTAAGTTCATATTGGCGATAGTACAAGTGTCTATCCGCAATTAACTAGAAAAAAGGGAAAAACAAAAAAAGACTACCCTCAAGTACCAAAGTGATTACATTCTAATGACAAAATTACCCTAAGTTTGATTCTGTAAACATAATTGAATAACAGTCAAGACTCTTATTTCATACAGTTCTTCACTTATACTTTTCTTAGGACCGATCCGCTATACTATAATATAAATATAGTATTAACAGAATTTGTTATAACTATTCTCTCAAATCTCAAAAATTTTATTATCATAAAAATTTTATTTTCCATTTATAAATATTATTATTATATAAATTATTATATAAAATATAAAAATAATCTAATGTACTTATGTAACAAGTCCTTTTTCATGTTACTTCTTCTCCGATCTGAAACTGAAATTGTCTTGTTCAATATTTGTAATGCACTAATATGGCATCCATTATGATCTATCATCAGCTAAAACTTGAAGACAGCAAATTTGAACCTCAACATCTTGATGTCTTAAAGCTAACCATAAAAAAAATTGTCGGAGGCAAAGTAAGCAATAGAAGATTTCGAAGTTAGATATTGAGTTAAGAATGCTGGAGATATTAAGATATTCACATAGAAGGAATGATAGGGAGGAGAATCCACTCTCAAATTGAAAGGAGTATAAAATTTGAGAACCTCTCATCAAACTTGTGATGCACATAACTCTCAATGAGAAAATAAATAAGGAATCCTATTGCATAAACGAAAGTCTTTTATGTGATTCTTTCTTTAATTATTGACTTCCTTAAATTCATAGAAGGAAATGATATTTTAAGATTACTCGAAAGATATATTCAATAACTCCACATGGAATACTCCTAGTAGATTTTAGAATGCTCTAGCAAATTGATCGGTTTGATCATCCATTTTAAAATAATTCGTCAAAATGAAAGTTCCGACACTTCTACAACTATCGTGCTTTGTGAACTTGAGTAGAGCTAGGTATCATGCTATTGACATATTTGTCTCTAATATATGCAATACACAATCTTTTAATTACTACTAACAAAAATAGTCTTTCAGGGTATCATGCAAGTTTTCTTTACTAACTACTTTTCTTCATGAAAATAAAGAAGAGGATTGGATCCTCTCCAATTACCATCTAATTGATAATTGGAGAGGATCCAGATCCCTTACATGCATAGTCATTAGAAATCTAGTTATTTATAACAAAACCGCATTAGTATGTAAATAAGAAGTATGGATAATATTAACTAGATTATAAACCTTAATTATACCACTTTTATATTACGATAAATAAAACTTCGGAGACCTTTATCATGAGTCATCAAGGACTCTACACTTTTATTTTTGCAGTATGAAGTAGTTTAGGTTTATAGTCTAGTTAGTATGCTACTTAATGTACATATACACTCATTATATATATATATATATATATATATATATATATATATATATATATATATATATATATATATATATATATATATATATATACACACACTTAGATTTAAATATGATTTAATTTAGGTATTTTGGGTTTAAGAGCAAATTTGAGAGTATAGGCGGATATTGATAGGTAAATAAATGATTACCTCCTAAAGTTGCAAGTATACAACTTATCAAGTTATAGTATAAAAAGTTATCGATCCCACGAGGAAGGTGAAAGTATGAATTTTGGTCAATATTGATTCTTATGTTGTGTGTGACAAATTAGGAGTGGTAAATAATGTGAATGTGGATGTGGAGAGATTAGAAGAGTGAATGCGATTATGTGCAAAAGAGGAGAAAATGAAGTTGAGAATGTGGTTGTGGTTATATGCACATAATAACAAAACTAGGTTTGAGATTATATGCACATGGAAGGAATAAGAGATTGAGAGAGAAGTAAAAATCAATGAAATCAAGAATCAAGAAAAAGAAAGAAAAGAAACAACTAAATGAAGAGCAAGAAAGTAAAAGATGGAGGGTTGATTTAAGATAGGGGGAGTCTAGAGTAGATTCACTTAGCTAATCTCAATCTCACAAGAGTGAGTAGGATATGAAGCTAGTTTCAAACAATCTCTAAAGATCCCCAATTATGATCTCCATGAACAAAATAAAAGAGGAAAACAAAGCGACAAATAAAGAAGGTAAAATGTGGAGGATAATTAAAGATGGTAGAATCTAGAGTAGATCTACTTAGCAAATCTCAATCTCACAAGAATGAGTTGGATATAATACTAGTTTCAAACAATCTCTAGGGATCCAAATAATAGCTCCACATTTAGAAAAGGAGTGATTCCCAAGAGATCTTAAGCCTCAAGGCGAATTAAGGAAAAGAAAAGAGAAATCAAAATTAATTGCAAGAATTAAAGAGCAAGAATTAAAGACATTGCATGAAAGTAAATTGTATGAAATTAAATTGCATGAAAGTAAATCTATTCTACAAAGCAATAAAATAACAAGAAAAGAAAAGAAATAAATGGCAAACCCCCATTTTTATCTCTTCATCTTCATCCTCCTTTTGGTCCTTGGACAAAGTGAAGAAACAAATATGAAGGGGTGAAAAATTCTTTTATTAATTTGCAACAAAGTTATAAATTTTGGAGGTATTCTCAATTAAGAGCAACTCTTCCTCTCCAAAAGGAGTTTACAAAATATTTCACCCTCAAACCCCTCACCCTCTATCCCTATTTATAGAGTATTACAACCAATATCAACCCTTGGATTAAACTTGATCTCCAAGTTAATCAATTTCAGCCTTTAAATCGTAATAGAAAACTGGGTATCGATATTGGTATCGATATTGGTATCGATACTCGTATCGATACTAGGATCAAAAATCTGACTTGATAGATGGCTTCGTCTCGTCGAGATAGGCGATTTTCATATATTATATGTTAAATTTCGCCTTCCGAATTGGGAGATATCGTCATTTCTTTACAACTAATCATCCCGAATATGATTTTAACTTGATTTCATTTCTTTTTCGATCCTTGTTTCTTCAACTTGTGTAGATTGCTTGGCTTGATCCCGGACTTCAATAAGAGGTTAGAAAATGAGGAAATTTGATTTCTTTTTGAGCTTTTATTCATTAATCTTCATTAACTCGCACATTAAGATAAAACACATTATTAGTGATATATTTATTGATATAAAGTAGATAATAAGGGTGTAAAATTATAATAAAAATGTGATTATCAGATATAAAAATAAATCCTAATAACACATTGGCTTTTAAATAAAAATAAGTCCTAATATATTTCCCTACCCAACATTAGGTTTATCCTAGGCTGGAAAACTAGTATGTGCCTTAGCTTAATAGGCACAATAGGTGTGTTTAAATAACTTAATATCAGAGATGAGCACAGTTCGCTGCAAATCGATTAAACCAACTGAACCATCTTAATTTCGACAGTTCGGTTAGGTTTTAGAAAAACTTCAGTTCAGTTTGGTTCTAAAATATTTGAAACTGAAATAATTGAACCGACCGCTCTCAATATAATTGCCTAAAATTTATGTTTGTCCAAGATGAATAGAGAATTTATACTAATATTTTTATATATCTTAATTGATAAATGTTTAATTTTAGTTTATAATGTTATTGATTTGACGAGTTTCTCTTTAGTTTGGGATATGAGATGAGTAAAAGGTTTGAAGGAGTAATTGTCTTAAATTTTTGCTAAAAGTTCCTTAACTTTATATGTCTAAGGCCAAACAGAACCGAACCGCTATAGAAGGTTAAAATATATTCCATCCAGGACAATGTTCAGCTTGGATCCAAGAAGTAAATGCATATAGGCTAAATACTTCAAATGGGTCCAAACTCAAGCCCACAACAAGCTGTAGTGAAGCTCGCCTAACAGAACATGTGAACTTCACCACACAGCTCACCGCACCCTGACCCAACCGAGTCAAAAGTGGGTTGACTTCCAATTCGGACTTTAGGCGAATCGAAGCGCCATTGAGTAGGCCAAGTCGCGAGTCAATTATGTGCTAAAACAAACTCGCCAAAGAAAGTTTGGTATCGATATTGGTATCGATATTGGTATCGATATTGGTATCGATATTGGTATCGATATTGGTATCGATATTGGTATCGATATTGGTATCGATATTGGTATCGATATTGGTATCGATATTGGTATCGATATTGGTATCGATATTGGTATCGATATTGGTATCGATATTGGTATCGATATTGGTATCGATATTGGTATCGATATTGGTATCGATATTGGTATCGATATTGGTATCGATATTGGTATCGATATTGGTATCGATATTGGTATCGATATTGGTATCGATATTGGTATCGATATTGGTATCGATATTGGTATCGATATTGGTATCGATATTGGTATCGATATTGGTATCGATATTGGTATCGATATTGGTATCGATATTGGTATCGATATTGGTATCGATATTGGTATCGATATTGGTATCGATATTGGTATCGATATTGGTATCGATATTGGTATCGATATTGGTATCGATATTGGTATCGATATTGGTATCGATATTGGTATCGATATTGGTATCGATATTGGTATCGATATTGGTATCGATATTGGTATCGATATTGGTATCGATATTGGTATCGATATTGGTATCGATATTGGTATCGATATTGGTATCGATATTGGTATCGATATTGGTATCGATATTGGTATCGATATTGGTATCGATATTGGTATCGATATTGGTATCGATATTGGTATCGATATTGGTATCGATATTGGTATCGATATTGGTATCGATATTGGTATCGATATTGGTATCGATATTGGTATCGATATTGGTATCGATATTGGTATCGATATTGGTATCGATATTGGTATCGATATTGGTATCGATATTGGTATCGATATTGGTATCGATATTGGTATCGATATTGGTATCGATATTGGTATCGATATTGGTATCGATATTGGTATCGATATTGGTATCGATATTGGTATCGATATTGGTATCGATATTGGTATCGATATTGGTATCGATATTGGTATCGATATTGGTATCGATATTGGTATCGATATTGGTATCGATATTGGTATCGATATTGGTATCGATATTGGTATCGATATTGGTATCGATATTGGTATCGATATTGGTATCGATATTGGTATCGATATTGGTATCGATATTGGTATCGATATTGGTATCGATATTGGTATCGATATTGGTATCGATATTGGTATCGATATTGGTATCGATATTGGTATCGATATTGGTATCGATATTGGTATCGATATTGGTATCGATATTGGTATCGATATTGGTATCGATATTGGTATCGATATTGGTATCGATATTGGTATCGATATTGGTATCGATATTGGTATCGATATTGGTATCGATATTGGTATCGATATTGGTATCGATATTGGTATCGATATTGGTATCGATATTGGTATCGATATTGGTATCGATATTGGTATCGATATTGGTATCGATATTGGTATCGATATTGGTATCGATATTGGTATCGATATTGGTATCGATATTGGTATCGATATTGGTATCGATATTGGTATCGATATTGGTATCGATATTGGTATCGATATTGGTATCGATATTGGTATCGATATTGGTATCGATATTGGTATCGATATTGGTATCGATATTGGTATCGATATTGGTATCGATATTGGTATCGATATTGGTATCGATATTGGTATCGATATTGGTATCGATATTGGTATCGATATTGGTATCGATATTGGTATCGATATTGGTATCGATATTGGTATCGATATTGGTATCGATATTGGTATCGATATTGGTATCGATATTGGTATCGATATTGGTATCGATATTGGTATCGATATTGGTATCGATATTGGTATCGATACTGTATCGATACTAGGATCAAAAATCTGACTTGACAGATGGCTTCGTCTCGTCGAGATAGGCGATTTTCATATATTATATGTTAAATTTCCTTCGAATTGGGAGATATCGTCATTTCTTTACAACTAATCATCCCGAATATGATTTTAACTTGATTTCATTTCTTTTTCGATCCTTGTTTCTTCAACTTGTGTAGATTGCTTGGCTTGATCCCGGACTTCAATAAGAGGTTAGAAAATGAGGAAATTTGATTTCTTTTGAGCTTTTATTCATTAATCTTCATTAACTCGCACATTAAGATAAAACACATTATTAGTGATATATTTATTGATATAAAGTAGATAATAAGGGTGTAAAATTATAATAAAAATGTGATTATCAGATATAAAAATAAATCCTAATAACACATTGGCTTTTAAATAAAAATAAGTCCTAATATATTTCCCTACCCAACATTAGGTTTATCCTAGGTCGAAAACTAGTATGTGCCTTAGCTTAATAGGCACAATAGGTGTGTTTAAATAACTTAATATCGAGATGAGCACGTCACTGCAAATCGATTAAACCAACTGAACCATCTTAATTTCGACAGTTCGGTTAGGTTTTAGCAAACTTCACCCACGCTACCCACGTGGCCACATCACCCACGATTCGGTGATGGCCTACCCACGTCCAAACACTTTCAGCGAGCTTCGCCAACCAATTAATCAGTGAACTTTGCCAATCAGTCGTTTGAGAGCTATTCTCAAGGGGATAACCGCTCCCCCACTATCTCCTACTTTAATGACCACTTAATCCATAATTAAAGGTCATTATCTCTCTCTCTCTCTCTCTCTCTCTCTCTCTCTCTCTCTCTCTCTCTCGCTCTCTTAGCCTATAAGAGGAGGAGGAGATTGCTCACACTCTCTCTCTCTTAGCCTATAAGAGGAGGAGGAGATTGCTCATTCGAAAAAAAAGGAGAGAAGAAAAAAGATCACCAATAGAGAAATCAAACACCACATACACGCCACTTGTGTTTGTCGAAGTTGATTTCTTTGTCGTTTCCATTACAAAACTTAAGAAAATTACACCTTAATTTTCAATTACAAAGAAATTTCAGTAACTCTCTCACAAACTCGAACAAAAGACGCTACAAGTGTAGATCTCTTGTTTTCGTGGGACTTTGCCTGTGCCGGGGACGCGTAATCCGTGGACCACCGAGCAGCGATCGTCGAATCGACGGGGTTTAGTTAGTGCTTCGCAAAGGAAACAAGAACTTCAGCAAATATCTTAGCAAGGTAAGATATCTACTCTTCTCAAGAATAAGGCAAGGCTTAAACTCAAGGAATCTCCGCGTGGATCGTGTTCTTGAACTTTGGAAGCTTGGATTTCTGATTTTTCCCTTTCTGATGGCCGACCCCCTGCCCAAGTGGACGTAGGAGGGTATTTATAGTCTTTGGGAAACGTGCCCACAAGTGTCATAAGTGCTGGAGATTTTGCGCTTAGCGCTGTTAGCTGAAGTCAGCCGCCTCGGCGAGGTCGGCCGCCACTGGCTACAGGCAAGATGGTCGCCTCGGCCGACCGCAGGGGCAAGGCCGCCCTTCCATTGCCAGAACGTTTTCCCCGCTTTTAGAAAAACTTCAGTTCAGTTTGGTTCTAAAATATTTGAAACTGAAATAATTGAACCGACAGCTCTCAATATAATTGCCTAAAATTTATGTTTGTCCAAGATGAATAGAGAATTTATACTAATATTTTTATATATCTTAATTGATAAATGTTTAATTTTAGTTTATAATGTTATTGATTTGACGAGTTTCTCTTTAGTTTGGGATATGAGATGAGTAAAAGGTTTGAAGGAGTAATTGTCTTAAATTTTTGCTAAAAGTTCCTTAACTTTATATGTCTAAGGCCAAACAGAACCGAACCGCTATAGAAGGTTAAAATATATTCCATCCAGGACAATGTTCAGCTTGGATCCAAGAAGTAAATGCATATAGGCTAAATACTTCAAATGGGTCCAAACTCAAGCCCACAACAAGCTGTAGTGAAGCTCGCCTAACAGAACATGTGAACTTCACCACACAGCTCACCGCACCCTGACCCAACCGAGTCAAAAGTGGGTTGACTTCCAATTCAGACTTTAGGCAGAATCGAAAGGCGTCATTGAGTAGGCCAAGTCGCGAGTCGAATTATGTGCTAAAAACAAACTCGCCAGCAAAGTTTGCCAATGAATAATCAGCAAACTTCACCCACAGCTACCCACGTGGGCCACGTCACCCACGATTCAGAAGTGATGGCCTACCCACGTCCAAACACTTTCAGCGAGCTTCGCCAACCAATTAATCAGTGAACTTTGCCAATCAGTCGTTTGAGAGCTATTCTCAAGGGGATAACCGCTCCCCCACTATCTCCTACTTTAATGACCACTTAATCCATAATTAAAGGTCATTATCTCTCTCTCTCTCTCTCTCTCTCTCTCTCTCTCTCTCTCTCTTAGCCTATAAGAGGAGGAGGAGATTGCTCACACTCTCTCTCTCTTAGCCTATAAGAGGAGGAGGAGATTGCTCATTCGAAAAAAAAGGAGAGAAGAAAAAAGATCACCAATAGAGAAATCAAACACCACATACACGCGCGGTTGTTTGGGTCGAAAGTTGATTTCTTTGTCGTTT
Organism: Asparagus setaceus; assembly: GCA_012295165.1. Taxonomy (NCBI): domain Eukaryota; kingdom Viridiplantae; phylum Streptophyta; class Magnoliopsida; order Asparagales; family Asparagaceae; genus Asparagus; species Asparagus setaceus. The sequence goes on from CM022702.1 coordinate 65,760,935, forward strand.
CCATTACAAAACTTAAGAAAATTACACCTTAATTTTCAATTACAAAGAAATTTCAGTAACTCTCTCACAAACTCGAACAAAAGACGCTACAAGTGTAGATCTCTTGTTTTCGTGGGACTTTGCTGTCTTGGGGGCCGTAATCCGTTGACCACCGAAGCGGCGATCGTCGAATCGACGGGTTTAGTTAGTGCTTCGCAAAGGAAACAAGAACTTCAAAGAAATATCTTAGCAAGGTAAGATATCTACTCTTCTCAAGAATAAGGCAAGGCTTAAACTCAAGGAATCTCCGTGGATCGTGTTCTTGAACTTTGGAAGCTTGGATTTGATTTTTCCTTCGATGGCCGACCCTTGCCCAAGTGGACGTAGGAGGGTATTTATAGTCTTTGGGAACGTGCCCACAAGTGTCATAAGTGCGGAGATTTTGCGCTAAGCTGTAGCGAAGTCGCCGCTTCCCCGGCGAGGCAGGCCGCCGCCTGGCCGGCGCAGGCAGAGGGTCGCCTCACGACCGGCGAGGGCAAAGGCCGCCCTCCAAATAACGTTTTTCTCGCTTTTTAGGCACGATTAAATGCCTAGAATTACGCCTAGTGGGCGTATCTTCGCGCGGTAACCGCCTATTAACGGTTCGAACGTCTCTGCATTGATAAAGTCAAGTGGGCCCCATCGCATTGATTTAGACCCTTTAAGAGCTCGCCTGTGAGCTGGGTGTCTCGCCAGCTAGCGACATTAGTAAGTGCCCCATAGCAGACACATCAAGGTGTTCTCGCTCGCAAGGCATTAGTGTCTCGCCATCAATGACACATTAAGGTGTCTCGCTTCGTGGCGAGACACAAACAAGTGTTCGCGATCAGAAGCGAGACACAATCTCCCCATGTGTTGACTTCTTGAGATTTCGACGACGTTGTTCTTCGATCTTCTCATGATTTAGTCATATTTGAGGTTCTTCAGCAATTTTTGATGCCTACAGATACCCCCTCCAAAGTTTTCAGACTCCTCTGTATTTTATCGAGGGGTCTGGAATACTTTGGATAAGATGCGCCTTGCTTCTGTTCAACGTTGAACTTTGTAGAAGAGGCCCATGTTTTGCTTCAGTTTCTTGAATCCTGGCTACGCGGCGTCGCTGACCATATTTTGGGATCAATAGCTGTTGCATTTGTATTTGGATTGATTGAAATGTCGAAGTCGATTTTGGACTAATCATCTTCATCTTGAAAGTCACCACTTGGGTTATAATTGAAATGCCTTGAGAATCATTCAGAGAAAAAGCTGCCGTCTGTTTTCTCAATATCGATTTCCGTGAAAGCTTCTATATGTAATATCCGTAATTGTCCCACTTGAAGAAAGAAGCGGACAATCAGTGTCTCGCCAAAAGGACCGCCACCGAATCTCATGAGCATGCTTGAGCTTCGGAGGCGATGTAATGGCACATTTGCATTAGCAATGAGTTACAAAGTGCATTAAAATCACGGTGGAGAAAGTGCTTGACCCCTAGAAGAGTGAACCCGCCGTCTCAAGTTATTGCTTGTATGATAGATATAGGATTTTGGCAAACCCTCACCATCAACGGATTTGATGAGCCTTTACCAACTACCGCTTGAGTTGGGCTAGCATGTAGATTATCCGAGTCCGTTCTACATGTTACGTTGTGCTAAAAGAGTGAATTCTCTTAGACTTTATGCTACGATATTGAATAATGAGGCTCGGTCAATTATCACGGGAATTGATTACCCGCAACATGTGTTAGATGCACTTATCTCGATAAGGGACGAGATAATATCCCTATGCATGAAGGCATAGTTTAGGTGTCTTTGGGAAACGTGCCCACAAGTGTCATAAGTGTGGAGATTTTGCGCTAGCCGTTAGCTGAAGTCGCCGCCCCGGCGGCGGCATTTACCACGCCGGGCTACGGTAAGATTGGCGCCTCGGCCGACCGGGCGCAGGCAAAGGCCGTCCTTCCACCGGCCAGAACGGTTTTCTTTTAGGCACGATTAAATGCCCTAGAATTGCCTCAGTGGGCGTATCTTCTCACGATGTAACCCTATTAACGGTCTCAACTCTCGCATTGATAAAGTCAAGTGGGCCCCATCGCATTGATTTAGACCCTTTAAGAGCTCGTTCCAGATTCGGGTGTCTCGCCAAGCAGAGACAAGTAAGTGCTCGCCTATAGCGACACATCAAGTGTGCTCGTCGGCACACACAAATGTCTTCGCCAACGAAGATATGTCTGCGGGCGAGACACAAACAAGTGTCTCCTTATCGTGAGCGAGACACAATCTCCCATGTGTTGACTTCTTGAGATTTCCACGGCGTTGTTCTCGATCTTCTCATGATTTAGTCATATTTGAGGTTCTTCAAAAATTTTGATGCCTACAGATACCCCTCCAAAGTTTTCGGACTCCTCAGTATTTTATCGAGGGTCTAGAATACTTTGATAAGATGCTTGCTTCGTTCAAGCTGAACTTTGTAGAAGAGGCCCATGTTTTGCTTCAGCTTGAATCCCGGCTACGGCCGAATTGACCATATTTTGGGATCAATAGTCGTTGCATTTGTATTTGGATTGATTGAAATGTCAAGTCGATTTTGGACTAATCATCTTCATCTTGAAAGTCACCACTTGGGTTATAATTGAAATGCCTTGAGAATCATCTTGAGAAAAGCGCCTGGTTTTCTGAATATCGATTCCGTGAAAGCTTCTATATGTAATATCTGTAATTGTCCCACTTGAAAGCGGCGGGACAATCGAAGTGTCTCGCTCAAAGGACCGCCACCAATCGCTCGAGCATGCTTGAGCTTCCTGAGGCGATGTAATGGCACATTTGCATTAGCAATGAGTTACAAAGTGCATTAAAATCACGGTAGGAGAAAGTGCTTGACCCGGCAGAAGAGTGAACCCGCCGTCTCAAGTTATTGCTTGTATGATAGATATAGGATTTTGGCAAACCCTCACCATCAACGGATTTGATGAGCCTTTACCAACTACCGCTTGAGGGCTAGCATGTAGATTATCTGAGTCCGTTCTACATGTTACGTTGTGCTAAAAGAGTGAATTCTCTTAGACTTTATGCTACGATATTGAATAATGAGGCTCGGTCAATTATCACGGAATTGATTACCCAAGAACATGTGTTAGATGCGACTTATCTCCGATAAGGACGAGATAATATCCTATGCATGAAGGCATAGTTTAGGTGTCATTAGGTAATGACATCTATGCTACGATTTTGAATACGAGGCTTGTGGAATTTATGTTTTGGGGCTAAAACAAACCCTTTGTGTCTTCTCTTGGCTTAAAACGAACCTCGTTGTGTTTTCTTGGGGCAAAACGAACCCCGCATCGAGTAGACCTCTCATTCATAAAAGGAATGAGGGATTTTGACCGGTCCTAATCAGTAGGAAGGTTTGACCAAGTGGGAGTGAAAATTAAAAATGATCCTAAGCGTAGGAAGGTTTGATCGGGATAGAGTTTTGAGACAATCCTAACTCCGGAAGGTTTGATCGCCAATCTCGAAATGGACCTCGCTCATGGAGGGAATCAAGAGGATTTTGACCATGGTCCTAACTGTAGGAAGGTTTGACCAGTGGGAGTGAAAAAAAAAATGATCCTAACTGTAGGAAGGTTTGATCGATAGGAGTTTTGAGACAATCCTAATCAGAGGAAGGTTTGATTGTTCAATCTCGAAATGGACCTCTCGCTCATGGAAGGAATCAAGAGGGATTTTGACCATGGTCCTAACTGTAGGAAGGTTTGACCAGATAGGAATTTTTGAGACAATCCTAACCGTAGGAAGGTTTGATTGCTCAATGTGGAAGTGGACCTCGCTCATGGAAAGAATCGAACGGGATTTTGATGTGGTCCTAACTGTAGGAAGGTTTGACCAGATAGGAATTTTTGAGACAATCCTAACTCGAGGAAGGTTTAATTGCTCAATGTGGAAGTGGACCTCGTTCATGGATTATCCACCCCCGCAAAAATTGTCGGAGTGAGTAAGAAGGAAGAGCAGTTTAACCTCTTATATTCATCTGAGGAAAGGGAGCGCTATACTCGTGATACCTGTCGAGTCCAGAGGGAGCAGCTTTATACTCGATACCGCCGGAGTCCAAAGGGAGGCTATACTCATATACCGTTGGAGTCCGTGAGGGAGCAGCTTATACCGTGATACCGCTCTGAGTCTAGTTTGATTCAACTTATTTCTGCTAAGACGCCGGCTTCAACCAAGGCTTGGATGATGGCCTTGAGAGCTAAGCAATCCTTTGTAGGATGGAGGATCCTCCGCGGGTACGCATTTATTTAGGGTCCGAAATTTTGTTAGCCTCTTGATTTGTAATTGGAGGCAACATGATTTTGTTGTTATCAAGGAGGTGTTTGAAGATGATTGGAACTTCTTCGCCCTTGAAAGAGTATGTCCTGTGGAATTTGATTTAGAAGCTTTTTACGGCCGTTGTTGCGACGCTTGACCAACAAAGCGAGCAGATGCCTTTCCTCTATTACGAGGAAAAATTTACTTCGAGGGGTCGACCATCTTTTCGCCTCTTTCGCCTTTCTTCCTTTCGAGGAAACGTTTCTTGTTCTCCTCGTATTTTAGGTCTTTCCACGTAGTTGGTGGGACGACCCCATGACTTCCAAAGAATTCTATAGAAAGATTATTGTGGCAAGTCTTCAATATGAACTCTTCAAGGTGGATCCCCGCAATTCATAGCTTTATTATGAATCGCTAACGAAGGTGTCGATTGTCTCCCACCTTCGCTGTCTAAAAGAGTTCCAATTGAGACTTTCGTGTCGCCATCGGAAGTTGCCTGAAAAGAACTTTCCATGTCCTCCCAACAGTTATACTCCCGGCCTTGAGTCTTCGATACCAATCGGAAGGCCCAAGAGTACCGACGAATGACCAAACCATCGAGGCTCGTTTCCAGATTACCCCAAATGTGATTTGAAGTAAATCGTGTTGTGAAGGTGACCCTCTCCGCCAAATGAAGTTGATCAAATTGAATTTTGGCGGGTAAGGAATTGAATCCCACTCCTAGGATACGGACACGGGATGCCATCCTTTTGACTTCTCGTGTGGACATCAAAGCATTGATTTTATTTTCAAGCTCTTTCATCCTTTCGCCATCATCCTCCCTTGTTTTGGATTGCTTCCAATAGGAAGAATTGGACCATTTCCACCTTGAGCGCCAGATGCACTTTCTTTGGAGGTTGATCGGTAAATGTGTTCATCAATCTCCGAATCACTGTCTTCAACATTATGGTGGGTTACTCCACCTTGTTGATGGATTCAGCCGCTGATGGACCTGTGTTGTGCAACCGTTTGGGTTTGCAATTCCCTAACTGTTGCATGGCTAGCTCCATCTCTCGTTTCATTTTCGCCTAAGCTCTTCTCTTTGCTTAGCTAAGGCCTCTTGTAACATTTGGAGACATCGAGTAATGGTAAAAGCTTCTGGGATGGGGACCAGACTTGACATTGTGTCATCGAGCTATCGCCGAATTGTCGCTCTAAGCTTCATCTTCGGATGACTCTCCCTCATGCATCCTTCTATAGTCGGCGCGTTGGGTAGCTCGCAATTGTAACGGACATCACGGGAAACTCGGTGCGACTTTTCCAGGAGTGAAATCGGGATCTAAATCCGCCGGGTCCTTTTCCTTTGTTCACCATATTAATGGTCACTTCGGGAAACTCATTAATTTGGATGGATGATCTCCTTCTTCTTCGATGTCGTCTTGACTGTGGCTTCATTTTCGTCGACAGGGAAAGCCGCTCGAATAATCGGCTCTTTGTGGGTGCTCGACTCAAAAGGCACATCCCGATAACCACGTCTTAATCAATTTTGCACATGAGCAAGAACAACCTATTTCATCGATCGTCCTCTTTCGTGTGTTGCCACCCCCAGCCTGATGGTGTGGTTGGTGTGGTTTATCACTGATTGCACTTCCACCCCCAAGTGTAACGTTGTCCTTAATTGGAGGACACGTCTTCTTTTGGGGACGTCGGCCGTTTGACTTGAGAGACAACTTCCGTCGCTTGGCTTCGTCATCTGAAGTTGCTTCTGTATGAATCACGAGGGTCTGGTTATCTCTCGTGATTTTGCGAGTCACTTGCCTCAATTTCTTCTTCTCAGCAGACTCGTGGACCCCTTGTGGGATGCTCAAACGAGACGCAACAGAAATTCTTTCAGTTTGAGCTGCGTCAGATGGCTCGGCACATTTCTGAACATCACTTGGAATTTGGGTACTGCAACCCGCCGTTGTTTATGGATCGTGACCAAACGTTCCATTACCGGTTTTGACTTTGGTTCTCAATTGTGGACCAAGGCGACCGAACGTTAAGTTGACGGATTTTACTTAATAGTTGATACCTCAGGAAAAGTGGAAGAAAGGGCGAAAAGTCAAATTTTCGCTAAGGCATGGAGGATCGCCGCGAAGCAGGCAGCCGATCGTTCTCGTCGGGCGTGACAGCTTTACATCGGCCACCGCTGGCGTTTTAGCCGCTACCGGGCGCTGAAAGGCTCGAATCGCTCTACCAAGAATTCGGCGGGGCGTAACTCTTGAGCCAATTTTGACGTTGACTTCGACCCAAACTTGGCGATTTTGAGCCGCTCTTCGGGTTGATTTAGACTCCGCGCTTTGCGAACAATGGCATGCATGAGCAACGCTGCACGGCGTTTTGAGCTGGCCTCCTTCTTTGTCAATCGGGTCCTTTTGACGAGAAGCCATTCTTCCTTGGGAGGAGTGCCGACGGATTGAGAAATTGCGCTTGTTGATGCCTTTGATCACGTGAGTTCTCGATAGTGAACTCCATCCGTTGACTCGTGGCCTTGGCGAATCGGACGGGCCATCTTTGACGTCGTCTTTGACGAGCTCTGTCGTGAAAGGTAGCTCTTTGAGATCCACCGAGAAATCGCCTCCAGAGGCGAAACGAACCAACCTCAGATGATATCCTCCAATATTTGGGGGTGAGGAGGACTTCGATGTGGAAGAGGAGAGATACTCTTCAATTTGGCTTGATCGAAGAAGTAGTCTATTCCATCAACCATGAGGTCTACTGACGCAAGGTGCGACACAACGATCTCGTGCTCGAGACCGCTGGCTCCCCATCGTGGTCGCCATCGTGTTTGGGTCGAAAGTTGATTTCTTTGTCGCTTCCATTACAAAACTTAAGAAAATTACACCTTAATTTTCAATTACAAAGAAATTTCAAGTATCTTCACAAACTCGAACAAAAGACGCTACAAGTGTAGATCTCTTGTTTTCGTGGGACTTTGCTCGTGCCGGGACGCGTAATCCGTGGACCACCGAAAGGTGATCGTCGAATCGACGGGTTTAGTTAGTGCTTCGCAAAGGAAACAAGAACTTCAAAGAAATATCTTAGCAAGGTAAGATATCTACTCTTCTCAAGAATAAGGCAAGGCTTAAACTCGAGGAATCTCGCGTGGATCGTGTTCTTGAACTTTGGAAGCTTGGATTTCGATTTTTCCCTTTCGATGGCCACCGCCCAAGTGGACGAGGAGGGTATTTATAGTCTTTGGGAAACGCGTCCCACAAGTGTCATAAGTGCCGGAGATTTTAGAGCGCTGCAGCCTGAAGCCGCCTCGCTTAAGCCGCCTCGCCCCCGGCGGTTATCGGCTTCACGGGCGGCCAGGCAAGATGGGTCACTGCCGATCGGCGAAAAGGTCAGCCCTTCCAAACGCGAACGGTTTTCTCGCTTTTTAGGCACGATTAAATGCCCTAGAATTACGCCTAGTGGGCGATCTCGCGGTAACCGCTTATTAACGGTTCAACGCTCTCGCATTGATAAAGTCAAGTGGGCCCCATCGGCATTGATTTAGACCCTTTAAGAGCTCGTTCCAGTATTCGTGTCTCGCCAGTTAGCGAGACAGTGTGCTCTCGCCTATAGCGAGACACATCAGGTTCTCTCGGCGAGGCATTAAAGTTCAAGCACAAATGAGACATCAAGGTGTCTCGCCGTGGCGAGACACAAACAAGTGTCTCGATCAGTAGCGACACAATCTCCCCATGTGTTGACTTCTTGAGATTTCGACGACGTTGTTCTTCGATCTTCTCATGATTTAGTCATATTTGAGGTTCTTCAACAATTTTGATGCCTACAACAGATAACATTTTCTCTTTCTTTCTAATATTCGCCAAGAGAAGACTGAGCTATCTTCCAAGCAACCAAGTTAGAGATCAACAAAGAAGAGATCCATCGCTTTAGTCGGACCATCAATGGAGTACAAGATCGACGCCCATCTAAGATGCGAAAAGAACCCGGTCAAAACAAATTTTTCTTATTTCTTTTATTGTAATCTGAGCTAATTGTAATATAAAAGACCAAATAACCGCACCAAAATAATTTGACAAGTTTCGGTTCGCTTTAAATCTAGCTCGTTCGATTCGATTTTATACGCTAACATGCTCATGCGTTGAGAGCCCTTTTATGCAGAAATCTAGACTCATAATGCACATCATTTTTTTAAAATCCACTTAGAAATTCATGGCCAGCAAGAGGGTTGCTCTGATGCCATGTCAAAAGGAACATGCAATTGTGTCAAAACTTCCAAGTTTGAGGACTAAGGTTATAACATTATACTTTTAACAATATGTATCTATGGATAACTTTTGGCCAGCTGACTTCACATGTTTATAACAATCTCTGTTACTGGTTTACAATTTAAATATTTGATAGTGACATCAAATATTGTGCAAGGAAAATAGATAGAGCATTAACTGCATTACAGGAGAAAGTATTCTGTGAGGACGATCAGATTTATGCATGAATTCCGATATAGAATGATCTAATAGTTCACATCCATTTAGTGCACGCTTAAAGTCATACACGCATGACCATTTGATACTTTGTCGCATTACACGTGTTCTTGAACTTTGGAAGCTTGGTTTCGATTTTTCCCTTTCGATGGCGACCCCACGAGAGTGGGCGTAGGAGGGTATTTATAGTCTTTGGGAAGCGTGCCCACAAGTGTCATAAGTCTTTGGAGATTTTGCGGTTAAGCGGTGAAGGCTGCCTCGCTAAAACTGCCTCGCTCCTGGCGCGAAGTGTGTTGCCTGTTGTGGCGGTATGAAACGCCTGTTGGTGGCGGCGATCGTCCTCCATTCTTTATGCGGTTTCCTGCTTTTTAGGCGATTAAATGCCTAAATTACGCCTAGTGAAATTATCTTGGCTGTAACGCCTATTAGCGATGTCACGAGCGTCTCTGCATTGATAAAGTCAAGTGGGCCCCATCGGCATTGATTTAGACCCTTTAAGAGCTGTTCCAAGTATTGGGTGTCCATGGGTTAGCGAGACACAAGTAAGATGCCTCGCCTATAGCGAGACACATCAAGGTGTCTCGCTCGTAGAGCACACTAAAATGTCACCGCTAACGGCGAGACACATCAAGGTGTTCGCTTCGTGGCGAGACACAAACAAGTGTCTCGCCTTGTGAGACACAATCTCCCCATGTGTTGACTTCTTGAGATTTCGACGACGTTGTTCTTCGATCTTCTCATGATTTAGTCATATTTGAGGTTCTTCAGCAATTTTTGATGCCTACAGCGGTATTAACATTTTCTCTCTTTCTTTCTAATATTCAGTTTCAAGAGAAGACTGAGCTATCTTCCAAGCAACCAAGTTAGAGATCAACAGCAAGAGATCCATCGTTTTAGTCGGACCATCAATGGAGTACAAGATCGACGCTCCATCGGCATGCAGAAAAGAACCCAGTCAAAACAAATTTTTCTTATTTCTCTTTTTATTGTAATCTGAGCTAATTGTAATATAAAAGACCCGAAATAACCGCACCAAAATAATTTGACAAGTTTCGGTTCAGTTTTAAATCTAGCTCTGTTCGATTCGATTTTATACGCTAACATGCTCATGCAGGTTGAGAGCCCTTTTATGCAGAAATCTAGACTCATAATGCACATCATTTTTTTAAAATCCACTTAGAAATTCATGGCCAGCAAGAGGGTTGCTCTGATGCCATGTCAAAAGGAACATGCAATTGTGTCAAAACTTCCAAGTTTGAGGACTAAGGTTATAACATTATACTTTTAACAATATGTATCTATGGATAACTTTTGGCCAGCTGACTTCACATGTTTATAACAATCTCATGTTACTGGTTTACAATTTAAATATTTGATAGTGACATCAAATATTGTGCAAGGAAAATAGATAGAGCATTAAGCGCATTCTGAGGAGAGTATTACGTGAGACGGATCGATTATGCATGAATTCCGATATAGAATGATCTAATAGTTCACATCCATTTAGTGCACGCTTAAAGTCATACACGCATGACCATTTGATACTTTGTCGCATTACACATGTTCTTAGAAAAAGTCACATTAAGTTGATGGAGGCAACTGCCTTCAATCTTTTCCCTAATCATGAGATGGGACTCCAGTGTGCATTCAATCACAAATCTCTGAACAATATTCCTCCATTACAATCGCATTCCAATTCCCGAGAAAGCGTGCAATTTTTAAAGAGAATCCAATCACCAAAGTCCTTTCTTTTGTGGACCAAAGCATAAAACGTAGCTGTATATTTTAGCTTCTCCTCTCTTTACACAGCTTTATAGCCCTTATAGCCTTCTCCCTTCAGCTTTTCTACGTGCTACTCTATGTTCATTTTCAAAATATCATACAATAAAGCAAAGAATTCAGCTACTATGAGATCAAAAGATCGCCACCAACCTGATCCCAAAAAAAATGAATGCAAATAGTAGCGCCCCTCTTGCAACCTTCATTTGCACTTAACAATCCTCAACTCATTTATTAGCACTCAACACCCTGATTCTATCATTTTTCTAAATGAAAAATTGCAATTAGCACCCCTCCTCCTCATGTAATTAATTACGAGGAGAGATAAGTGCTAATAAATAAATTGAGAAATGTTTAGTGCTGGGGTTATGTGCAATTATCCAAATTTAAAAATTTGGGTTAACACAAACCCCTCTGAAATTTGCGGGCTTTTGCACATAACCCTCTGACCATTTTTGTACCTGCATCCCCCAATACTTTCTGGTGTCCTAAAAAAACTCCTTGAACTTTAAATTTTTCTCACCAAATTCCTTCTTGTAATTGAATAACAAAAATATCGTTGACTCATATTTAGTCATTTTTATTTTTCATTTACGGACAAACCCCTCTTGCCCTCCCAGTTGAGCATTTTTTCTCTCAAGAAAATTTCAATTATTTTACAAATTATTAGTAGGGGTCTGGCAAGAAAAGTCTAAATCCCGAGAGGTTTTGTGCGCTCCAAAATTCAGGGGACCATGTGAGATAAAAAAAAAGTTCGGGGGTTGTGTGCAAAACCCTGGGGTTTTCTGAAATTAACCCTTAAAATTATGATATATATGAGGGGTATACAGTCGAAGAATTCTTGCATTTTTTTACAATGTATATATATACTGTCTTTTAATTTGTACCAACCAAAATAGTCTTGCAGGCGTCATGCAAGTTTGCTTTCCCAACTCCCTCTCTTATTACTTTGTTTTTTTCTTTAATTAGCAAACAACTAGCTCTTTCTTTAGGAAGAGGGTGGAACGAAAAAGTCGGAAATTGACATACAACCCAAAAAAAACACAAATTTAAGAGGAAAGAAAAAGTCGGAAATTGACATACAACCCAAAAAAACACAAATTTAACTCCGTGAATGGTACCCATGCTCATTAAAAATCCTTGTCTTGTACACAAAGTCATCGAATACCTTAATCAAAGAGACGGACGATTGCCTTCTACATTTGTTGTCTTATATGAAAAGTCAATCAATGTGATTTAAGTGATTGAAAAATATATATAAATAATTAAATAAAGAGCCTGAAGAGAGACGTTTTGAAGCAAAATTTGCTGACAGAGGATAGAAGATTGTCATTATGTGGTACTCTAGAGAGCAAAGGAACCTTGAAAAATTTAGTATTAATTGGTAATATTTTCCGAGAAGAGAATACAATTCTTCTCCATAATCCAGTTAATGAACAAGAATTGATATTTACCATATTCTTCTGGTATGGTATATTGCTGATATCACACATATTATGGATTATGTTGATATAAAAAAATTGCAGTAATGTGATTATTGTATGCTACCAAAAAGCATGACCAGCTGATCACATTTACTCTCCATAATAACTCATAAAGAAAAAATCCCATCTTCTCCTTCTTTTGCATGATACTTACAAACGATCTTTTTCGTTGCGCTGCTCATCACCTTCTTCTTTATACATCTCCTCCAATCCTGTAGAATTTCGCGCTTCAAACCATGCAGGCTCGGCCAATAAATTAACTTCAACACTCTTACGAATTCCTCGACCACCTCCCCCATCTCCGGCCTCCTCTCCTCCTCCTTCGACACACACCTCGCTGCCAACCTCACCACCCTCTCCACCTCCCTCCTCTCTCCCACCCTCCCGCCGCAAACCTCCGCCACCCTCCCTTCCTCAATCATCGGCACCGCCCAATCCACGATCGAAGCCTGCTCCCTCTCCACATCCATCACCTTCCTCAAACTCACAATCTCAAGCAGCAACACCCCGAAACTGAACACATCCCTCCTCACGCTCAGCTTCCCTGGTGTAACATACTCTGGATCCAAGTACCCGAACGTGCCCGCTGCCGGCACGTGCGAGTCACACGCTCTGACTGCCAGGCTGAAGTCCGATAGCTTCGCGTTCCATCTTTTATCTAAGAGTACGTTTGCAGACTTCAAGTCTCGATGGATGATAGCGGGCTCGGCGCCGTGCAGGGAGAGCACAGCACGTGCTACCTGCAGGGCGATGAGCATGCGGCGGGGCCATGACGGAGGGTCCTGGCGCGTGTGGAGGAGGTCGTGTAGGGAGCCGTTGGGCATGAGCTCGGTGACGAGCAGTTTGTTCGGTGGCCCGTGGCAGATGCCGACCAAGTTCACGAGGTTTGGGCTTTTGATGGATGAGAGGATGTCGATCTCGTTATCGAGGTTCGAGAATGGTTTCTTGATCGCGACTCTGTCACGGCCCAGGCGGGCCCTGTAGACAGCGCCGTGGCTTCCTTTTCCGATGAGATTAGAGAGACTGAAGTCGTTGGTGGCGATCTTAATCTCTTCATAGCTGAACTCTTTCATTTTCTTCATTGTTTGGGAGTTTGAAATTGAACATAAAGAGAGACAGAGAAACTAAGTAACACGTAGATAAAGTATAAAGGGAGGGGAATAAAGGGTATATAAAGTTGTGTGTAAACACTGTAAAGAGATAGGAGAGATGCTGAAATATATATGCATGTATATAGCTGTTATGTTTTGTGGTTTTGGTCACAAAAGGACTTTTTGTGATTGGATTCTGTTTAAAAAATTGCACGCGCACTTGGGAATTGGTAATGGGGGAATAATATTCAGAGATTTTGTGATTGAATGCACACTAGAGTCTGTTGTCATGATTAGAGTGATGGAGAAGTCTTTGTCTGGAAAAACCTTGAAGGTGGTTGTAGTTGCATCCATCAAACTTATGTGTGACTTTTTCTAAGACGCGTCTATATTTGCTCTTTTTGTTTGGGTAAATTTATGTAATACCCCTCAACTATGGGATCATCTGCATAAAACCTCCGTAAAACCCTTCTAAACTTTGAAAAATAGATAATGCCCCCAAGAAAGTGGGGAGTTCTAAAAATCCCTCTGAGCTTTCTAAAAGTTTCATCTGAACTTTGAGGCAAATTTTCTTTTAGGATTTGTCGAGTAAGAGAGGATAGAGGAAAACAGAAAAAGAGGAAAATCACACATATTATGGATCATGTTGATATAAAAAATTGCAGTAATGTGATTGTATGCTACCAAAAGCATGACCAGCTGATCACATTTACTCTCCATAATAACTCATAATGAAAGAATCCCATCTTCTCCTTCTTTTGCATGATACTTACAAACGATCTTTTTCGTTGTGCTGCTCATCACCTTCTTCTTTATACATCTCCTCCAATCGTGTAGAATTTCGCTCTTCAAACCATGCAGTCTCGGCCAATAAATTAACTTCAACAATCTTACTAATTCCTCGACCACCTCCCCCATCTCCGGCCTCCTCTCCTCCTCCTTCGACACACACCTCGCTGCCAACCTCACCACCCTCTCCACCTCCCTCCTCTCTCCCACCCTCCCGCCGCAAACCTCCGCCACCCTCCCTTCCTCAATCATCGGCACCGCCCAATCCACGATCGAAGCCTGCTCCCTCTCCACATCCATCACCTTCCTCAAACTCACAATCTCAAGCAGCAACACCCCGAAACTGAACACATCCCTCCTCACGCTCAGCTTCCCTGGTGTAACATACTCTGGATCCAAGTACCCGAACGTGCCCGCTGCCGGCACGTGCGAGTCACACGCTCTGACTGCCAGGCTGAAGTCCGATAGCTTCGCGTTCCATCTTTTATCTAAGAGTACGTTTGCAGACTTCAAGTCTCGATGGATGATAGCGGGCTCGGCGCCGTGCAGGGAGAGCACAGCACGTGCTACCTGCAGGGCGATGAGCATGCGGCGGGGCCACGACGGAGGGTCCTGGCGCGTGTGGAGGAGGTCGTGTAGGGAGCCGTTGGGCATGAGCTCGGTGACGAGCAGTTTGTTCGGTGGCCCGTGGCAGATGCCGACCAAGTTCACGAGGTTTGGGCTTTTGATGGATGAGAGGATGTCGATCTCGTTATCGAGGTTCGAGAATGGTTTCTTGATCGCGACTCTGTCACGGCCCAGGCGGGCCCTGTAGACAGCGCCGTGGCTTCCTTTTCCGATGAGATTAGAGAGACTGAAGTCGTTGGTGGCGATCTTAATCTCTTCATAGCTGAACTCTTTCATTTTCTTCATTGTTTGGGAGTTTGAAATTGAACATAAAGAGACAGAGAAACTAAGTAACACGTAGATAAAGTATAAAGGGAGGGGAATAAAGGGTATATAAAGTTGTGTGTAAACACTGTAAAGAGATAGGAGAGATGCTGAAATATATATGCATGTATATAGCTGTTATGTTTTGTGGTTTTGGTCACAAAAGGACTTTTTGTGATTGGATTCTGTTTAAAAAATTGCACGCGCACTTGGGAATTGGTAATGGGGGAATAATATTCAGAGATTTTGTGATTGAATGCACACTAGAGTCTGTTGTCATGATTAGAGTGATGGAGAAGTCTTTGTCTGGAAAAACCTTGAAGGTGGTTGTAGTTGCATCCATCAAACTTATGTGTGACTTTTTCTAAGACGCGTCTATATTTGCTCTTTTTGTTTGGGTAAATTTATGTAATACCCCTCAACTATGGGATCATCTGCATAAAACCTCCGTAAAACCCTTCTAAACTTTGAAAAATAGATAATGCCCCCAAGAAAGTGGGGGAGTTCTAAAAAATCCCTCTGAGCTTTCTAAAAGTTTCATCTGAACTTTGAGGCAAATTTTCTTTTAGGATTTGTCGAGTAAGAGAGGATAGAGGAAAACAGAAAAAAGAGGAAAAAAAAGACTTTTTAAAAAAAACAGTTTTATCAAGAGAGGGGGGTTATTTTTGTCGATAAAGGTATTTCAGTTAGTGGAACTGTTCGAAAGTTAAAGGTGGTTTTCTGAAACTCTCGCAAATTTTGGGTGTTTTCTCTAATTTTGGAAGCAGGGAGGTACATGAGTAAACCACCAGACTTAAAGAGGATTGTGAAATATTATCCACTTTGATACAATATTTAATGTCACTAGTCACCATCATAAACAAAAAATGTGAAAAAAATAAATAAAGGAATTGTTAAAAATAATTACATCTATTTAGACCAAAGTTTGACTTTACAAATTCATAAAAAACTTAATTAAAAATAATTATTGTTCCTATTAACTAAGGTCCTCTGTTAGTTAGCCAGCCTGAAAATAAACCTAATATTTTGGAGGAGAAAAAAAAATTATAAACGGCAATCTAAGAAGATTGGTATTAGAACTCAAGTCTACAAAACTTGGAGGATGTCAAATATTCTTGATCATAATTAATTAAATAGCGAGAGAAGAAGCGGGAGAGAAAAAAAAAATCTTTGGGAGAGAAAAAAAATTCTTTCTCCACTCTACACACTTCACATTCCTTCTTGATCATAATTAATTAAATAGCGAGAGAAGAAGCGGGAGGGGAGAAAAAAAACCTTTCTCCACTCTACACACTTCACATTCCTTCTAGTTTCTACTTGAAGAAAGGATTAAGACCATTCTTTATTAGTAGCCAGATTCGGGGACTGTTCTTTCTTCGCAGGATCAAGAGTACGATGAGGAGAAGGCTCAGCAGCAGTGATCACCTTCTATCCTATCAGTTTCTTAGTTTCAATTGTTTAGGTAGTTATTTGGTTTAGACTTGTCTTTAATCTACATGTGGCGTTTCTAGACTATAATGTCTTTTCTTTTCTTTTTTTCATTGTGGATAGATGTAGTTGAACTCTGTCTTTTTGGAAATTTCTTTATATATTTCTTATCTTAGTTACATGCTCTGTGGGTCAATTTTTGGTTATATATTTGTGTACAGGATAATCTAGAAACGTGAATTTAACCGTATGGTTCTGTTGGGCGCGCGGACCGCGGAACCGTCGAGAGAAACCACCACAAACAATAGCAAAAACACAATAAAAGAGTAAAGACACGAGATTTACGTGGTTCGCAAGTTGCCTACGCCCACGGGTAAGGAGGGGATTTTAACTAATAGAAAGAGAGAATACAAATTAGGATTACAAGTTCTCACAAAGAAACCCTAAAACAAACCTCTCAATCTCTCAAAGATCTCCTCTCCAAAGATGCACAAAACCCTCGAAAGGGCTTTCCAAAACGTGCTTGATTCTTCCCTAATAATCGTTTAGGGTTATATATAAACTCTAAACGAACGGGTTTAAAACCAAAACCCGTTTGAATCTGCCAGATTAGTCGACTACTACTTCAGATTAGTCGACTACTACTTCAGATTAGTCGACTACAACACGCATTAGTCGACTACAACACGCATTAGTCGACTACAACACGCATTAGTCGACTACAACACGATTAGTCGACTACAATGCCTAGTAGTCGACTACTGCTCAAACCTGTTTGTGCATGTTTTGTGCATGTTCTACAATTCTCCACCTCGTACATCATTTGATTTACCTCAAATTTTGGGCCGAACACCGAAGAACACCAAGAACATCTAGAGATCACCATTAGCCAATCCAGCCATCCAAAGGCCACTACACCGCTGCCGCCACGCATTCTCCACCGGATCAAGCTCACCGTAGTTCACCTCAAATCATCTCCACCTTACCCATTACCGCCCGAAGGGCCATACCCTCTTGGGCAAATCAACACGAGCTGATATGAAGCAAGTCCAAGCAATGCTTAAACTTACTACCTGTGACCACCTTGGTTAACATGTCCGCTGGATTCTCATTCGTGTGCACCTTCATGAGAGAAATATCACCTTCCTCTATGACATCCCGCACAAAATGATACCTGAAGCGATCTCCCTTCATGACATCCCGCAGAAATATCACCTTCCTCTATGACATCCCGCAGAAATATCACCTTCCTCTATGACATCCCGCAGAAATATCACCTTCATGAGAGAAATATCACCTTCATGAGAGAAATATCACCTTGGTTAACATTGTCGGCTGAGTCACGTCTCAATTTTATGCGCTTTTGGAATCGGGGCGTGACAAGGTTCGTTAGAACTATTTAATGAAGAATGCAAAAATCCTAGTTTCAATTAAATTAAAGAAAAGGAAAAACCGCAATTTGATTGCATTTTTTTTATTTTATCCTGTTGTTTTCTTCTTCTGGGAGCTGACTTCAAAATTTTTTGGTGAGTTGATGCTGATGGATGTATAGACATTAAACTATCCAAATATATAAATGTTTGGTAAGCATCTAACTTAAAAGGAGCTATCCTAAATAAATTCTTTATTACGTTAGGCTTACCTATATAAAAGGTAAGATTGATTGATGGTGATGCCATCATGTGCCATATCTTTTTCTCTCGCTATATCTTTTTCTAAAGTAGGATACAGAATATATCAACTATTTATCATTTAGGGAGAGTTCTAAGGTCAATTTTGGTAAGGGGAAAAAATATGAGTTTAAGCCGTTCGTTTTGGAAAACGAGCTGCTAGATAGTCGTGTGGTGAAGCTCATTCTACCACTGGTCACATTGGAAGATTTAGGTTTCATCATCTCTATCTCTATCTTTTAATAGCTCATTTTGCTAAATAAATCGTTACTTCATAACCACAAAAACTAATTAGTAAATTGTACTTAGAATTTATAAATATAAATGAATTAGGATATAATTCTACAAGTCAAATCCAATCACTATGAAGCCCCAGGGCCCAATGCCTAACGCTCTTTGCACATAACATTGCAGTTCAAATTGATCACATACCAAATCTCTGTTTGTCGTGATACAACAAACAAGGTCCTTTTTGCTTGGTCCAAATTAATACTTTTTAATAAAGGTAACTTAAGAGCATTTTGAACTGAAGTATGAAAAACGCATACCGCATTCTTCATTATATATATCTTTTCATTACAACATTATCATCTATAAAGCATTGGGTTGAACGTTGAAGGGGCTATAGCTGAATCCAACCCCAACCCTCTTACATGTTTTCTCTGAGCACATATCATCAAAGCAATTTCTACAAGCTAGGCTGACTTCTCAAGAGGAACCTTTGTTCTCGACTCTTAACAATACAAATATTTTTGCTATCAACATGTCTCAGTTTTGCTACTTAGATCTTGACGTGTGAACAACATGATACCTAGCAACCCTGCTATAATTATTATGTCATCATAAACAACTATAATTTACAAAGTAACTTTTTGCAAAGTTTACAAATATATCTTCATAGTGGTTGCGACGTTTGAAAGTCCTGCAATTTGATTAGTTGGGTTCGGTAGATTATTTGGTGCTCCACGACTTAAATATAAGATGCCAGTGCTCCATCACAATCAGAGATCAGCCTTACGTAGGTTATAGACATGTATGGACCACATAACATACTAAAATCATGTAAAATATTATAAAGTTTGTACCAAATCATAAGGTTTGTGGGGAACTATCACATATACGTATTAAGACAAAAGTCTATTAAATGGTGAATATGTTAAAATACTATCTTCTCAGTTGTTTGGGTGCAGGGTAGCGGAAAGCAATGCTTTAAATGTTATAAGAATAGTATTTATCTCATCCAAGAGAGTCCAACCGGGTTGGTGAGCTGCTTACGAGTAGAGTATAACAACATTCCAGGTTTAACTTTTTTGGGGAACACCCACAGAAAATTAATTTCTTTAAAATACCCAAGGTCATATGCTTTTTTCATTTGGTTGGGTACCGAAGCATTACATTAGGAGGTACCTCTTAGCCACGCCCATGGTCTAAAGGATCATGCATTGTGGGGTGCCCCTTAGCCACGCCCAGGGATTTGATACCCAATGGTCGAAGGATCATGAGAAACTTTCCTCGTCAAAGAAAAAAAAAGTATTGTAATATAAGGAAATTTTTTATAAAATATTATTGTTCTTAGAGGTGTCTCTCAACCATTGTTTTAGCGTGGAAGAGCAAAGATGCAAAGAAGACTCGGCATATTCAACTCAATGTTAAGATTGTTGTCCTTTTTTGAAACTTGTCATTACCTTATTATTTCACCATTTATTAGCCCCACCATTACATCAAACCCTAATCCATATTAGAATTGAACTCTGGGCCTATACCTAACGGTAATCCTAACAAACATTCAACACGAACTCTACATCAACCAAAACAAACAGTGTTAACATGTCATTAGACTCCACCATCACGGGTGTATTTAGGATATAGATGATCTCAAAGTTACCCACGTAGTAGCTACGTAGACTCCAGAATTACCGACATAGTTACACTACACCTCAGCGTACTGCAATATGTAGTAATCCTAAAAATTTAGAGATAGTAAATGGGTAATCTCCATCTCCTTCATAAGGCTATAACACAGCAAGTGTATAGGCAATTAACCCTTTTATGTTATATGCAACTTTCCCTCAGAAGGAAAATTTGGGTACTTTGTACTACTGCATTCTCTTTAATGAAGCATTTTTGTTTGCTGTTTGACTCAAAAAGAGGAAGAGGCTAAAGCTACTCCAAACAACCCCCACCCAACCCAAAAAGAAAAGGAAGGGGGGAAAAAAGCATCATTACGGTAAGAGTGCTATAAATCAATCAACAAAGCAATTGAATAGGGCATAAGTATATTTTCCTAGAAAAAGTTAACTTCTATGGCACCACTAATAAATGGAAGTGGAAGTTAGAGCAAATATCGTCCACATACGTCAGCACAAATATGGGCAGTCCAAACTTGAACATGAGGCACAAGTGAGCATTTAACCATTAAAAACGGTTTCTTCTTTTTTCTGGAAACCACCTTTAAAATAGGTTAATTATATTTAAAACACCTTCAAAGTTTAATTTATACAAAACCATCTTTGAAGAGGGAGCTGCTTGCAATCACCCACCTTAACCACCTTAACATGAAATATTAACTAAATTTCAAAATACCCTTAAAACACACATGTCAAGCACTAGATTTGGTTAGGGAGGCATGGCACGTGAGTTTTAAGAGTATTTTCGAGTTTCACCAAAATTTCATCAAAAAGAGGTCAAGTTGGTTAATTGCTACCGAACCCCTTTTAAAGGTGGTTTCGATGAATTAAACTTTGAATGTAGTTTTCTTTTAATCATCCTATTTTAAAGGTGGTTTATGTGGATCCTCCCCAAAAAAAGGATAAAGCATGAACATTCGACTAGGCAGGAAAAGAAGAATATTTATTGAATTCTTGCCGAATGGCTAAATATTTAAGACTATACCCTATTTATTTCAGTTTTCAGTATTTGTACACCAACATTACCTTATTGCTTTTCTTGCAGCTCTTTTAACATTTTCATTCCTTCACAATCTGCCACCCTCCTTTCCTAAGTTTAGAGTATCATGCAAATTGATCCTATGTGACAAAGCTAAAAGATTTTCATAGACAATTTACCTTCTTTGTATTTTACAATCATATGTCCCCTATTTCTCTAACCGCCAAAGTACGACATGCTAGAAAAAGTTCAAGAGGGACGTTAATAATTGATCCTTGTTTAAGTACTAGGCTATTATGATTATTGAGGGTTTCTGTTGCTATACTCAATCTTAAAACCCCTAAAACAGTACTCGTCAAAGCTTTATTCTGCTCTAAACATGAATTTTCTGACAACCCGTCTTCTATAAACAGGTACCAATCGGTAAAACAATATCCAAAACTTTCCCCAATTCTTCGAGACCTAACCCACATCGAGAGAGAGAGTTTTGGAAATTTTGCCAATGTGTTAATTCCGTTTCAAATGAACACTGACTATTACGAGTATTTTGCAAATTAATTTGTTCAACACCTGAATAAACACCATCACCTATATTTCTAACAATCCTACATAGCACTCTATAAATGATGAACAATCTGACTCTCCTGTAAGTGAACTTGTCACAAATTCGAATCTTATACAGTACACAACACTTCCATTTTGGAATGTTTTTTATTTGCACCCTTGGCATTAAGTTTGAACGAAACCCAAAGCCAAGAAGGAAAAAATTGCAGATATTTATGCGTGACATAAATGGAGGCAAGGTGACTTCAATCACATACTGACTGTCTCACTAACAAACTCCATGATGCTTATTAGCCTGGCTCAGGGCCAAGAGAAAGAAATGTCAGTCAGAAGATCTAGAGCATTAATAGAACTTGAAGTGGCTGAAGATAAGAGGTAATGGTTAATAAACATTTAGGATATAATTCTACAAGTCAAATCCAATCACTATGAAGCCCCAGGGCCCAATGCCTAACGCTCTTTGCACATAACATTGCAGTTCAAATTGATCACATACCAAATCTCTGTTTGTCGTGATACAACAAACAAGGTCCTTTTTGCTTGGTCCAAATTAATACTTTTTAATAAAGGTAACTTAAGAGCATTTTGAACTGAAGTATGAAAAACGCATACCGCATTCTTCATTATGTATATCTTTTCATTACAACATTATCATCTATAAAGCATTGGGTTGAACGTTGAAGGGGCTATAGCTGAATCCAACCCCAACCCTCTTACATGTTTTCTCTGAGCACATATCATCAAAGCAATTTCTACAAGCTAGGCTGACTTCTCAAGAGGAACCTTTGTTCTCGACTCTAACAATACAAATATTTTTGATATCAACATGTCTCAGTTTTGCTACTTAGATCTTGACGTGTGAACAACATGATACCTAGCAACCCTGCTATAATTATTATGTCATCATAAACAACTATAATTTACAAAGTAACTTTTTTGCAAAGTTTACAAATATATCTTCATAGTGGTTGCGACGTTTGAAAGTCCTGCAATTTGATTAGTTGGGTTCGGTAGATTATTTGGTGCTCCACGACTTAAATATAAGATGCCAGTGCTCCATCACAATCAGAGATCAGCCTTACGTAGGTTATAGATATGTATGGACCACATAACATACTAAAATCATGTAAAATATTATAAAGTTTGTACCAAATCATAAGGTTTGTTGGGAACTATCACATATACGTATTAAGACAAAAGTCTATTAAATGGTGAATATGTTAAAATACCATCTTCTCAGTTGTTTGGGTGCAGGGTCGCGGAAAGCAATACTTTAAATGTTATAAGAATAGTATTTATCTCATCCAAGAGAGTCCAACCGGGTTGGTAAGCTGCTTACGAGTAGTACAACAACATTCCAGGTTTAACTTTTTTGGGGAACACCCACAGAAAATTAATTTCTTTAAAATACCCAAGGCCATATGCTTTTTTTTTTCATTTGGTTGGGTACCCGAAGCCGCACATTAGGAGGTACCTCTTAGCCACGCCCATGGTCTAAAGGATCATGCATTGTGGGGTGCCCCTTAGCCACGCCTGTGGATTTGATACCCAATGGTCAAAGGATCATGAGGAACTTTCTCGCCAAAAAAAAAGTAATGTAATCTAAGGAAACTTTTATAAAATATTATTGTTCTTAGATGTGTCTCTCAACCATTGTTTTAGCGTGGAAGAGCAAAGATGCAAAGAAGACTCGGCATATTCAACTCAATGTGGAGATTTGTTAAGATAACTTGAATATTGAAGAGTCGGAAACAATTTTGAACTTTCTTTCTTTGTCGTATTTACCTTGTAATAATTACCTTATTATTTCACCATTTATTAGCCCCACCATTACATCAAACCCTAATCCATATTAGAATTGAACTCTGGGCCTATACCTAACGGTAATCCTAACAAACATTCAACACGAACTCTACATCAACCAAAAACAAACAGTGTTAACATGTCATTAGACTCCACCATCACGGGTGTATTTAGGATATAGATGATCTCAAAGTTACCCACGTAGTAGCTACGTAGACTCCAGAATTACCGACATAGTTACACTACACCTCAGCGTACTGCAATATGTAGTAATCCTAAAAATTTAGAGATAGTAAATGGGTAATCTCCATCTCCTTCATAAGGCTATAACACAGCAAGTGTATAGGCAATTAACCCTTTTATGTTATATGCAACTTTCCTCAGAAGGAAAATTTGGGTACTTTGTACTACTGCATTCTCTTTAATGAAGCATTTTGTTTGCTGTTTGACTCAAAAGAGGAAGAGGCTAAAGCTACTCCAAACAACCCCACCCAACCCAAAAGAAAAGGAAGGGGAAAAGCATCATTACGGTAAGAGTGCTATAAATCAATCAACAAAGCAATTGAATAGGGCATAAGTATATTTTCCTAGAAAAGTTAACTTCTATGGCACCACTAATAAATGGAAGTGGAAGTTAGAGCAAATATCGCCCACATACGTCAACAAAATATGGGCAGTCCAAACTTGAACATGAGGCACAAGTGAGCATTTAACCATTAAAAACGGTTTCTTCTTTTTTCTGGAAACCACCTTTAAAATAGGTTAATTATATTTAAAACACCTTCAAAGTTTAATTTATACAAAACCATCTTTGAAGAGGGAGCTGCTTGCAATCACCCACCTTAACCACCTTAACATGAAATATTAACTAAATTTCAAAATACCCTTAAAACACACATGTCAAGCACTAGATTTGGTTAGGGAGGCATGGCACGTGAGTTTTAAGAGTATTTTCGAGTTTCACCAAAATTTCATCAAAAAGAGGTCAAGTTGGTTAATTGCTACCGAACCCCTTTTAAAGGTGGTTTCGATGAATTAAACTTTGAATGTAGTTTTCTTTTAATCATCCTATTTTAAAGGTGGTTTATGTGGATCCTCCCCAAAAAAAGGATAAAGCATGAACATTCGACTAGGCAGGAAAAGAAGAATATTTATTGAATTCTTGCCGAATGGCTAAATATTTAAGACTATACCCTATTTATTTCAGTTTTCAGTATTTGTACACCAACATTACCTTATTGCTTTTCTTGCAGCTCTTTTAACATTTTCATTCCTTCACAATCTGCCACCCTCCTTTCCTAAGTTTAGAGTATCATGCAAATTGATCCTATGTGACAAAGCTAAAAGATTTTCATAGACAATTTACCTTCTTTGTATTTTACAATCATATGTCCCCTATTTCTCTAACCGCCAAAGTACGACATGCTAGAAAAAGTTCAAGAGGGACGTTAATAATTGATCCTTGTTTAAGTACTAGGCTATTATGATTATTGAGGGTTTCTGTTGCTATACTCAATCTTAAAACCCCTAAAACAGTACTCGTCAAAGCTTTATTCTGCTCTAAACATGAATTTTCTGACAACCCGTCTTCTATAAACAGGTACCAATCGGTAAAACAATATCCAAAACTTTCCCCAATTCTTCGAGACCTAACCCACATCGAGAGAGAGAGTTTTGGAAATTTTGCCAATGTGTTAATTCCGTTTCAAATGAACACTGACTATTACGAGTATTTTGCAAATTAATTTGTTCAACACCTGAATAAACACCATCACCTATATTTCTAACAATCCTACATAGCACTCTATAAATGATGAACAATCTGACTCTCCTGTAAGTGAACTTGTCACAAATTCGAATCTTATACAGTACACAACACTTCCATTTTGGAATGTTTTTTATTTGCACCCTTGGCATTAAGTTTGAACGAAACCCAAAGCCAAGAAGGAAAAAATTGCAGATATTTATGCGTGACATAAATGGAGGCAAGGTGACTTCAATCACATACTGACTGTCTCACTAACAAACTCCATGATGCTTATTAGCCTGGCTCAGGGCCAAGAGAAAGAAATGTCAGTCAGAAGATCTAGAGCATTAATAGAACTTGAAGTGGCTGAAGATAAGAGGTAATGGTTAATAAACATTTTGGTTATAGAATAGAAGGTAACAAATCCATAATCTCCTATTTAACCATATATTCATATTCCCATGCACTAAATTATCTCTAAAGGTCATCCTCTCAACGATTCCTGACAGGTTTCTTTAGTGTAAAGCCATCACTTTCATGAAAAACCTATGCATGGGTAGATCAAGTATCTCTAAGTTGAACAGGCTACCCAAACTTGGATAAACATGAAAAAAATGACGAACTAAAAGGATCTTTACTGTAAGCTGATAGAGTAAGAGAAAGGACGAGCATGGCAGAGGAAATTTTTTTTTGGGGGTGGGGTAGGTAGAACCCGTAAAGGTCCATGCGAAGAATGTGAGAAAAGGTCACTTCAAGAAATAACACAAGGTATAACAGCGTACAGATCAATTAAATATGGCAGTCAATAATGACTTTGCTTCGGTAGTTTTGAAGCAAACATTACCGACGATGATGTTGAGTGCTAAATTTACTTTAGCTGCTATGAAGCATATTGCTCGAACCAAGAGCTTTCAAGACAATGTAGAAGATGGCAGTGGACAAACAAAAATCTTCATAGTTGATTCGTTGAAGATAAAATCAAAGTTGATTCTGAATCCGTCTAAATTCAGCATCTAAGATAAACTAAGACTGAACGATGTACCGCTCATGATACTGAGGAAAATCTTGTGCCAACGACTGCTCAACAAGCACACTTTGTATCTCGTTTGAAGCCACAATATAGTTATGTGCGCAAGTTATAGACATGTATGGACCACATAACATACTAAAATCATGTAAAATATTATAAAGTTTGTACCAAATCATAAGGTTTGTGGGGAACTATCACATATACGTATTAAGACAAAAGTCTATTAAATGGTGAATATGTTAAAATACTATCTTCTCAGTTGTTTGGGTGCAGGGTAGCGGAAAGCAATGCTTTAAATGTTATAAGAATAGTATTTATCTCATCCAAGAGAGTCCAACCGGTTGGTGAAACGCTTCAGGTAGAGTATAACAACATTCCGCGTTTAACTTTTTTGGGGAACACCCACAGAAAATTAATTTCTTTAAAATACCCAAGGTCATATGCTTTTTTTTCATTTGGTTGGGTACCGGAAGCCGCACATTAGGAGGTACCTCTTAGCCACGCCCATGGTCTAAAGGATCATGCATTGTGGGGTGCCCCTTAGCCACGCCCAGGGATTTGATACCCAATGGTCAAAGGATCATGAGGAACTTTCCTCGTCAAAGAAAAAAAAGTAATGTAATCTAAGGAAACTTTTTATAAAATATTATTGTTCTTAGATGTGTCTCTCAACCATTGTTTTAGCGTGGAAGAGCAAAGATGCAAAGAAGACTCGTCATATTCAACTCAATGTGGAGATTTGTTAAGATAACTTGAATATTGAAGAGTCGGAAACAATTTTGAACTTTCTTTCTTTGTCGTATTTACCTTGTAATAATTACCTTATTATTTCACCATTTATTAGCCCCACCATTACATCAAACCCTAATCCATATTAGAATTGAACTCTGGGCCTATACCTAACGGTAATCCTAACAAACATTCAACACGAACTCTACATCAACCAAAAACAAACAGTGTTAACATGTCATTAGACTCCACCATCACGGGTGTATTTAGGATATAGATGATCTCAAAGTTACCCACGTAGTAGCTACGTAGACTCCAGAATTACCGACATAGTTACACTACACCTCAGCGTACTGCAATATGTAGTAATCCTAAAAATTTAGAGATAGTAAATGGGTAATCTCCATCTCCTTCATAAGGCTATAACACAGCAAGTGTATAGGCAATTAACCCTTTATGTTATATGCAACTTTCCCTCAGAAGGAAAATTTGGGTACTTTGTACTACTGCATTCTCTTTAATGAAGCATTTTTGTTTGCTGTTTGACTCAAAAGAGGAAGAGGCTAAAGCTACTCCAAACAACCCCACCCAACCCAAAAGAAAAGGAAGGGGAAAAAGCATCATTACGGTAAGAGTGCTATAAATCAATCAACAAAGCAATTGAATAGGGCATAAGTATATTTTCCTAGAAAAGTTAACTTCTATGGCACCACTAATAAATGGAAGTGGAAGTTAGAGCAAATATCGCCCACATACGTCAACAAGAAATATGGGCAGTCCAAACTTGAACATGAGGCACAAGTGAGCATTTAACCATTAAAAACGGTTTCTTCTTTTTTCCATGGAAACCACCTTTAAAATAGGTTAATTATACGAAAACCACCTTCAAAGTTTAATTTATACAAAAACCATCTTTGAAGAGGGTTTCGCTTGCAATCACCCACCTTAACCACCTTAACATGAAATATTAACTAAATTTCCAAAATACCCTTAAAACACACATGTCAAGCACTAGATTTGGTTAGGGAGGCATGGCACGTGAGTTTTAAGAGTATTTTCGGAGTTTCAGTCAAAATTTCATCAAAAAAGAGGTCAAGTTGGTTAATTGCTACCGAACCCTTTAAAGGTGGTTTCGTATGAATTAAACTTTGAATGTAGTTTTCTTTTAATCATCCTATTTTAAAGGTGGTTTATGTGGATCCCTCAAAAAAAGGATAAAGCATGAACATTCGACTAGGCAGGAAAAGAAGAATATTTATTGAATTCTTGCCGAATGGCTAAATATTTAAGACTATACCCTATTTATTTCAGTTTTCAGTATTTGTACACCAACATTACCTTATTGCTTTTCTTGCAGCTCTTTTAACATTTTCATTCCTTCACAATCTGCCACCCTCCTTTCCTAAGTTTAGAGTATCATGCAAATTGATCCTATGTGACAAAGCTAAAAGATTTTCATAGACAATTTACCTTCTTTGTATTTTACAATCATATGTCCCCTATTTCTCTAACCGCCAAAGTACGACATGCTAGAAAAGTTCAAGAGGGACGTTAATAATTGATCCTTGTTTAAGTACTAGGCTATTATGATTATTGAGGGTTTCTGTTGCTATACTCAATCTTAAAACCCCTAAAACAGTACTCGTCAAAGCTTTATTCTGCTCTAAACATGAATTTTCTGACAACCCGTCTTCTATAAACAGGTACCAATCGGTAAAACAATATCCAAAACTTCTCCCAATTCTTCGAGACCTAACCCACATCGCAGAGAGAGTTTTGAAATTTTTGCCAATGTGTTAATTCCGTTCAAATGAACACTGACTATTACGAGTATTTTGCAAATTAATTTGTTCAACACCTGAATAAACACCATCACCTATATTTCTAACAATCCTACATAGCACTCTGTAAATGATGAACAATCTGACTCTCCTGTAAGTGAACTTGTCACAAATTCGAATCTTATACAGTACACAACACTTCCATTTTGGAATGTTTTTTTATTTTGCACCCTTGGCATTAAGTTTGAACGGAAACCCAAAGCCAAGAAGGAAAAAAATTGCAGATATTTATGCGTGACATAAATGGAGGCAAGGTGACTTCGAATCACATACTCGACTGTCTCACTAACAAACTCCATGATGCTTATTAGCCTGGCTCAGGGCCGAAGAGAAAGAAATGTCAGTCAGAAGATCTAGACGACGAATAGAACTTGAAGTGGCTGAAGATAAGAGGTAATGGTTAATAAACATTTTGGTTATAGAATAGAAGGTAACAAATCCATAATCTCCTATTTAACCATATATTCATATTCCCATGCACTAAATTATCTCTAAAGGTCATCCTCTCAACGATTCCTGACAGGTTTCTTTAGTGTAAAGCCATCACTTTCATGAAAAACCTATGCATGGGTAGATCAAGTATCTCTAAGTTGAACAGGCTACCCAAACTTGGATAAACATGAAATGAAAATGACGAACTAAAAGGATCTTTACTGTAAGCTGATAGAGTAAGAGAAAGGACGAGCATGGCAGAGGAAATTTTTGGGGGTGGGGGTAGGTAGAACCCGTAAAGGTCCATGCGAAGAATGTGAGAAAAGGTCACTTCAAGAAATAACACAAGGTATAACAGCGTACAGATCAATTAAATATGGCAGTCAATAATGACTTTGCTTCGGTAGTTTTTGAAGCAAACATTACCGACGATGATGTTGAGTGCTAAATTTACTTTAGCTGCTATGAAGCATATTGCTCGAACCAAGAGCTTTCAAGACAATGTAGAAGATGGCAGTGGACAAACAAAAATCTTCATAGTTGATTCGTTGAAGATAAAATCAAAGTTGATTCTGAATCCGTCTAAATTCAGCATCTAAGATAAACTAAGACTGAACGATGTACTTCGTTCATGATACTGAGGAAAAATCTTGTGCCAACGACTGCTCAACAAGCACACTTTGTATCTCGTTTGAAGCCGCCAATATAGTTATGTGCGCAAGTTCTCGGCATGTTCGAAAGAGCTATGCAACATGTACAAATTGAAGTCAATAAATAAGAGTGTGAATTTTTTTTTTTTAATGAGTTGTCCTTTTGACATTTACCATCCAAATTAAGGCATGGACTATTAATAATGAGAATTGAGGAGTGCCATAACTTATTGAAGTATCATATAAAATTAGGAGATAGCCTTGCTCTCTCTCTCTATTTACTTTGTGGTCAACAATAGATGCTAGTCAACAATTCCTTTTAACAGATGATTATAATACAAAATGATTTTCATGATCCTTGACAGACCTCTCCATCTTGACTTAGAAAGGCTTTCAGTAGCGTGTGCCATCTCCTTGTCTAAAAGTCATCTTACTCCATTGTTGCTAAGAAAAAAATAAATAGGTAATCTCCATTAACAACTAAAAATCATCTTACTACAGCCTCACAATAAACTTCATATCATTCAATGCACTACAGCATACTTTCATTCATTAAAGACTAAATGTGTTACTATTTACCCAAGTAAAATACATTAGTCAATCGAGAAACTCTACATAAAACCATTCTTCATTGTTGCACAACATGAACCACTAGCACAGAATGCATGGTTCACCTACTAAACCTATTTGGCTAAATTAACCAACACAATACATATTCACAAACATTTGCCATTATACCATTTACAATATCAACTCGAATTATGCCTAAATGCATTACCTCTTCCAGACGCGACCAAACTGCTCAGCAAATCCACAAACGAAGCCGCACATTAGGAGGTACCTCTTAGCCAGCCCATGGTCTAAAGGATCATGCATTGTGGGTGCCCTTAGCCACATGGGGATTTGATACCCAATGGTCAAAGGATCATGAGGAACTTTCCTCGTCAAAGAAAAAAAAAGTATTGTAATATAAGGAAATTTTTTATAAAATATTATTGTTCTTAGAGGTGTCTCTCAACCATTGTTTTAGCGTGGAAGAGCAAAGATGCAAAGAAGACTCGTCATATTCAACTCAATGTGGAGATTTGTTAAGATAACTTGAATATTGAAGAGTCGGAAACAATTTTGAACTTTCTTTCTTTGTCGTATTTACCTTGTAATAATTACCTTATTATTTCACCATTTATTAGCCCCACCATTACATCAAACCCTAATCCATATTAGAATTGAACTCTGGGCCTATACCTAACGGTAATCCTAACAAACATTCAACACGAACTCTACATCAACCAAAAAACAAACAGTGTTAACATGTCATTAGACTCCACCATCACGGGTGTATTTAGGATATAGATGATCTCAAAGTTACCCACGTAGTAGCTACGTAGACTCCAGAATTACCGACATAGTTACACTACACCTCAGCGTACTGCAATATGTAGTAATCCTAAAAATTTAGAGATAGATAGTAAATGGGTAATCTCCATCTCCTTCATAAGGCTATAACACAGCAAGTGTATAGGCAATTAACCCTTTTATGTTTTATGCAACTTTCCCTCAGAAGGAAAATTTGGGTACTTTGTACTACTGCATTCTCTTTAATGAAGCATTTTTGTTTGCTGTTTGACTCAAAAAGAGGAAGAGGCTAAAGCTACTCCAAACAACCCCCACCCAACCCAAAAAGAAAAGGAAGGGGGGAAAAAAGCATCATTACGGTAAGAGTGCTATAAATCAATCAACAAAGCAATTGAATAGGGCATAAGTATATTTTCCTAGAAAAAGTTAACTTCTATGGCACCACTAATAAATGGAAGTGGAAGTTAGAGCAAATATCGTCCACATACGTCAGCGCAAATATGGGCAGTCCAAACTTGAACATGAGGCACAAGTGAGCATTTAACCATTAAAAAACGGTTTCTTCTTTTTTTCCATGGAAACCACCTTTAAAATAGGTTAATTATACGAAAACCACCTTCAAAGTTTAATTTATACAAAAACCATCTTTGAAGAGGGTTTCGCTTGCAATCACCCACCTTAACCACCTTAACATGAAATATTAACTAAATTTCCAAAATACCCTTAAAACACACATGTCAAGCACTAGATTTGGTTAGGGAGGCATGGCACGTGAGTTTTAAGAGTATTTTCGGAGTTTCAGTCAAAATTTCATCAAAAAAGAGGTCAAGTTGGTTAATTGCTACCGGAACCCCTTTTAAAGGTGGTTTCCGTATGAATTAAACTTTGAATGTAGTTTTCTTTTAATCATCCTATTTTAAAGGTGGTTTATGTGGATCCCTCCCAAAAAAAGGATAAAGCATGAACATTCGACTAGGCAGGAAAAAGAAGAATATTTATTGAATTCTTGCCGAATGGCTAAATATTTAAGACTATACCCTATTTATTTCAGTTTTCAGTATTTGTACACCAACATTACCTTATTGCTTTTCTTGCAGCTCTTTTAACATTTTCATTCCTTCACAATCTGCCACCCTCCTTTCCTAAGTTTAGAGTATCATGCAAATTGATCCTATGTGACAAAGCTAAAAGATTTTCATAGACAATTTACCTTCTTTGTATTTTACAATCATATGTCCCCTATTTCTCTAACCGCCAAAGTACGACATGCTAGAAAAAGTTCAAGAGGGACGTTAATAATTGATCCTTGTTTAAGTACTAGGCTATTATGATTATTGAGGGTTTCTGTTGCTATACTCAATCTTAAAACCCCTAAAACAGTACTCGTCAAAGCTTTATTCTGCTCTAAACATGAATTTTCTGACAACCCGTCTTCTATAAACAGGTACCAATCGGTAAAACAATATCCAAAACTTCTCCCAATTCTTGAGACCTAACCCACATCGCAGAGAGAGTTTTGGAAATTTTTCCAATGTGTTAATTCCGTTTCGAAATGAACACTCGACTATTACGAGTATTTTGCAAATTAATTTGTTCAACACCTGAATAAACACCATCACCTATATTTCTAACAATCCTACATAGCACTCTATAAATGATGAACAATCTGACTCTCCTGTAAGTGAACTTGTAACAAATTCGAATCTTATACAGTACACAACACTTCCATTTTGGAATGTTTTTTTATTTTGCACCCTTGGCATTAAGTTTGAACGGAAACCCAAAGCCAAGAAGGAAAAAAATTGCAGATATTTATGCGTGACATAAATGGAGGCAAGGTGACTTCGAATCACATACTCGACTGTCTCACTAACAAACTCCATGATGCTTATTAGCCTGGCTCAGGGCCGAAGAGAAAGAAATGTCAGTCAGAAGATCTAGGCAGCGAATAGAACTTGAAGTGGCTGAAGATAAGAGGTAATGGTTAATAAACATTTTGGTTATAGAATAGAAGGTAACAAATCCATAATCTCCTATTTAACCATATATTCATATTCCCATGCACTAAATTATCTCTAAAGGTCATCCTCTCAACGATTCCTGACAGGTTTCTTTAGTGTAAAGCCATCACTTTCATGAAAAACCTATGCATGGGTAGATCAAGTATCTCTAAGTTGAACAGGCTACCCAAACTTGGATAAACATGAAATGAAAATGACGAACTAAAAGGATCTTTACTGTAAGCTGATAGAGTAAGAGAAAGGACGAGCATGGCAGAGGAAATTTTTTTTTTTTTTGGGGGGTGGGGGGTAGGTAGAACCCGTAAAGGTCCATGCGAAGAATGTGAGAAAAGGTCACTTCAAGAAATAACACAAGGTATAACAGCGTACAGATCAATTAAATATGGCAGTCAATAATGACTTTGCTTCGGTAGTTTTTGAAGCAAACATTACCGACGATGATGTTGAGTGCTAAATTTACTTTAGCTGCTATGAAGCATATTGCTCGAACCAAGAGCTTTCAAGACAATGTAGAAGATGGCAGTGGACAAACAAAAATCTTCATAGTTGATTCGTTGAAGATAAAAATCAAAGTTGATTCTGAATCCGTCTAAATTCAGCATCTAAGATAAACTAAGACTGAACGATGTACTTCGCGTTCATGATACTGAGGAAAAATCTTGTGCCAACGACTGCTCAACAAGCACACTTTGTATCTCGTTTGAAGCCGCCAATATAGTTATGTGCGCAAGTTCTCGGCATGTTCGAAAGAGCTATGCAACATGTACAAATTGAAGTCAATAAATAAGAGTGTGAATTTTTTTTTTTTTTTAATGAGTTGTCCTTTTGACATTTACCATCCAAATTAAGGCATGTGGACTATTAATAATGAGAATTGAGGAGTGCCATAACTTATTGAAGTATCATATAAAATTAGGGAGATAGCCTTGCTCTCTCTCTCTATTTACTTTGTGGTCAACAATAGATGCTAGTCAACAATTCCTTTTAACAGATGATTATAATACAAAATGATTTTCATGATCCTTGACAGACCTCTCCATCTTGACTTAGAAAGGCTTTCAGTAGCGTGTGCCATCTCCTTGTCTAAAAGTCATCTTACTCCATTGTTGCTAAAAAATAAATAGGTAATCTCCATTAACAACTAAAAATCATCTTACTACAGCCTCACAATAAACTTCATATCATTCAATGCACTACAGCATACTTTCATTCATTAAAGACTAAATGTGTTACTATTTACCCAAGTAAAATACATTAGTCAATCGAGAAACTCTACATAAAACCATTCTTCATTGCTGCACAACATGAACCACTAGCACAGAATGCATGGTTCACCTACTAAACCTATTTGGCTAAATTAACCAACACAATACATATTCACAAACATTTGCCATTATACCATTTACAATATCAACTCGAATTATGCCTAAATGCATTACCTCTTCCAGACGCGACCAAACTGCTCAGCAAATCCACAAACGACGGCGCGGATTGCATCCTCACGAGCTGCATTCTATATGGTATAAGCACATGCCTCAATCCTGCAACAACCCAAATTTACAAACATCATATTCAAATTCCAAAAGCACCAAAGAATATAAGAATCTCTAGTTATATATGGTATAGACACATATAGACACAAAATTAACGGATCTGAGATAAACCAATAAGATTGAAAAAAATATACAGCTCATGTGATACAAAACTGATTAATAAAATGAAACTTCTCAAATCAGAACTCATCAAATATGTTTCACATAGCTAAACTTACCAAGCTTAGATATCTGGATTACCAAAATTGCTATCATTATCCATCCATGTTTTTCACATTCTTTTAAAAAATTACAATTGGATATATGAATTACCAATTGCTATCAGAATTCATCAATGTCTTTCACATATCTAAGAAACTAAAGTTGATCTATGTCTAACAAAGTGCTCTTGGCCTCAATAATCTAAGGTTTATCCAAATAGGAATCCTAATCTTTTTAACTTATATCCATATATATATAGTCAAATCCTACTGTTAGAATTTCTAAGCAAATCTACAAAGAATTAATACAATTCGTGAGTACAGATTTCGCCATAAAAGGGTCCCCAAGGTCATATCACGGTTATAAAATTATAGGAAAATTGTGTCAAGGCCCCAAAGTCCAAAACTTCATGTCTTTTAGCATTACTCAAATCTTTTTTCCCATATGATTCACCCAAAAAGCATCAAACAAATACTTGCACCTTTTTGGTCTGAGTTGCATCTGACTAAGCATGGAGAAAAGAAACAAAGACCCCAAAATACCCTTGTCTCCTCCTTCTTTTTTTGATCGATGCCATGACTCCTTCTTCCTCCTCTCTCCTAACTCATCTCCTTCCTCCTCTCCCCATCTTTCTTCTTTTTCTCTAAGACCTCCCTCTCCCTCCATGCCCGTCTTGAGTGCACACTCCGGCCATATTTTCGACCCTAAAGGAAGAGATGGCAAAGAACAGCCGGATGAGGCTGAGCCAGGTTGAAGTTCGTTGGCAATGGCGGGCCTCTTCAGAAGTCATTTGGAGGCCCACAAGCAAATTAGGGGCTCTTAGACCCTCCGGTTGGCCTGCGATCTTGAGTGCACACTTCTATGGCACCACTAATAAATGGAAGTGGAAGTTAGAGCAAATATCCCACATACGCCGCCAAGAAATATGGGCAGTCCAAACTTGAACATGAGGCACAAGTGAGCATTTAACCATTAAAAAACGGAAACCACCTTTAAAATAGGTTAATTATACGAAAGCCACCTTCAATGTTTAATTTATACAGAAACCATCTTTGAAGATGGTTTCGCTTGCAATCACCCACCTTAACCACCTTAACATGAAATATTAACTAAATTTCCAAAATACCCTTAAAACACACATGTCAAGCACTAGATTTGGTTAGGGAGGCATGGCACGTGAGTTTTAAGAGTATTTTCGGAATTTCAGTCAAAATTTCATCAAAAAAGAGGTCAAGTTGGTTAATTGCTACCGGAACCCCTTTTAAAGATGGTTTCTGTATGAATTAAACTTTGAATGTAGTTTTCTTTTAATCATTCTATTTTAAAGGTGGTTTATGTGGAACCCCAAAAAAAAAAAGGATAAAGCATGAACATTCGACTAGGCAGGAAAAGAAGAATATTTATTGAATTCTTGCCGAATGGCTAAATATTTAAGACTATACCCTATTTATTTCAGTTTTCAGTACTTGTACACCAACATTACCTTATTGCTTTTCTTGCAGCTCTTTTAACATTTTCATTCCTTCACAATCTGCCACCCTCCTTTCCTAAGTTTAGAGTATCATGCAAATTGATCCTATGTGACAAAGCTAAAAGATTTTCATAGACAATTTACCTTCTTTGTATTTTTACAATCATATGTCCCCTATTTCTCTAACCGCCAAAGTACGACATGCTAGAAAAAGTTCAAGAGGGACGTTAATAATTGATCCTTGTTTAAGTACTAGGCTATTATGATTATTGAGGGTTTCTGTTGCTATACTCAATCTTAAAACCCCCTAAAACAGTACTCGTCAAAGCTTTATTCTGCTCTAAACATGAATTTTCTGACAACCCGTCTTCTATAAACAGGTACCAATCGGTAAAACAATATCCAAAACTTCTCCCCAATTCTTCGAGACCTAACCCACATCGCAGAGAGAGAGTTTTGGAAATTTTTGCCAATGTGTTAATTCCGTTTCGAAATGAACACTCGACTATTACGAGTATTTTGCAAATTAATTTGTTCTACACCTGAATAAACACCATCACCTATATTTCTAACAATCCTACATAGCACTCTATAAATGATGAACAATCTGACTCTCCTGTAAGTGAACTTGTCACAAATTCGAATCTTATACAGTACACAACACTTCCATTTTGGAATGTTTTTATTTTGCACCCTTGGCATTAAGTTTGAACGAAACCCAAAGCCAAGAAGGAAAAATTGCAGATATTTATGCGTGACATAAATGGAGGCAAGGTGACTTCAATCACATACTGACTGTCTCACTAACAAACTCCATGATGCTTATTAGCCTGGCTCAGGGCCAAGAGAAAGAAATGTCAGTCAGAAGATCTAGACGACTTAATAGAACTTGAAGTGGCTGAAGATAAGAGGTAATGGTTAATAAACATTTTGGTTATAGAATAGAAGGTAACAAATCCATAATCTCCTATTTAACCATATATTCATATTCCCATGCACTAAATTATCTCTAAAGGTCATCCTCTCAACGATTCCTGACAGGTTTCTTTAGTGTAAAGCCATCACTTTCATGAAAAACCTATGCATGGGTAGATCAAGTATCTCTAAGTTGAACAGGCTACCCAAACTTGGATAAACATGAAATGAAAATGACGAACTAAAAGGATCTTTACTGTAAGCTGATAGAGTAAGAGAAAGGACGAGCATGGCAGAGGAAATTTTTGGGGGTGGGGGTAGGTAGAACCCGTAAAGGTCCATGCGAAGAATGTGAGAAAAGGTCACTTCAAGAAATAACACAAGGTATAACAGCGTACAGATCAATTAAATATGGCAGTCAATAATGACTTTGCTTCGGTAGTTTTTGAAGCAAACATTACCGACGATGATGTTGAGTGCTGGATTTACTTTAGCTGCTATGAAGCATATTGCTCGAACCAAGAGCTTTCAAGACAATGTAGAAGATGGCAGTGGACAAACAAAAATCTTCATAGTTGATTCGTTGAAGATAAAAATCAAAGTTGATTCTGAATCCGTCTAAATTCAGCATCTAAGATAAACTAAGACTGAACGATGTACTTCGCGTTCATGATACTGAGGAAAAATCTTGTGCCAACGACTGCTCAACAAGCACACTTTGTATCTCGTTTGAAGCCACCAATATAGTTATGTGCGCAAGTTCTCGGCATGATCGAAAGAGCTATGCAACATGTACAAATTGAAGCCAATAAATAAGAGTGAGAAATTTTTATTTTATTTTAATGAGTTGTCCTTTTGACATTTACCATCCAAATTAAGGCATGTGGACTATTAATAATGAGAATTGAGGAGTGCCATAACTTATTGAAGTATCATATAAAATTAGGAGATAGCCTTGCTCTCTCTATTTACTTTGTGGTCAACAATAGATGCTAGTCAACAATTCCTTTTAACAGATGATTATAATACAAAATGATTTTCATGATCCTTGACAGACCTCTCCATCTTGACTTAGAAAGGCTTTCAGTAGCGTGTGCCATCTCCTTTTCTAAAAGTCATCTTACTCCATTGCTGCTAAGAAAAAAATAAATAGGTAATCTCCATTAACAACTAAAAATCATCTTACTACAGCCTCACAATAAACTTCATATCATTCAATGCACTAAAGCATATTTTCATTCATTAAAGACTAAATGTGTTACTATTTACCCAAGTAAAATACATTAGTCAATCGAAAAACTCTACATAAAACCATTCTTCATTGCTGCACAACATGAACCACTAGCACAGAATGCATGGTTCACCTACTAAATCTATTTGGCTAAATTAACCAACACAATACATATTCACAAACATTTGCCATTATACCATTTACAATATCAACTCGAATTATGCCTAAATGCATTACCTCTTCCAGACGCGACCAAACTGCTCAGCAAATCCACAAACGACGGCGCGGATTGCATCCTCACGAGCTGCATTCTATATGGTATAAGCACATGCCTCAATCCTGCAACAACCCAAATTTACAAACATCATATTCAAATTCCAAAAAGCACCAAAGAATATAAGAATCTCTAGTTATATATGGTATAGACACATATAGACACAAAATTAACGGATACGAGATAAACCAATAAGATTGAAAAAATATATACAGCTCATGTGATACAAAAACTGATTAATAAAATGAAACTTCTCAAATCAGAACTCATCAAATATGTTTCACATAGCTAAACTTACCAAGCTTAGATATCTGGATTACCAAAATTGCTATCATTATCCATCCATGTTTTCACATTCTTTTAAAAAATTACAATTGATATATGAATTACCAATTGCTATCAGAATTCATCAATGTCTTTCACATATCTAAGAAACTAAAGTTGATCTATGTCTAACAAAGTGCTCTTGGCCTCAATAATCTAAGGTTTATCCAAATAGGAATCTAACTTATATCCATATATATATAGTCAAATCCTACTGTTAGAATTTCTAAGCAAATCTACAAAGAATTAATACAATTGCGTGAGTACAGATTTCTGCCATAAAAGGGTCCCCAAGGTCATATCACGGTATAAAATTATAGGAAAATTGTGTCAAGGCCCCAAAGTCCAAAACTTCATAAAAGCCGCAGCCTCAATCTTTTTCCCATATGATTCAAAATTTCAAAGCATCCCAAAATGACTGCAGACCCCTTTTTTGGTCAGTGAGTGCATGCCAACCAAGTAGAGAGAAAAGAAACAAGACCCCAAAATACCCTTTGTCTCCATTCTTTTTTTTTAGATCCATGCCATGACTCCTTCTTCCTCCTCTCCTAATCCATCTCCTTCCTCCTCCTTCTTTTCTCTAAGACACTCCCTCCACCACCGCCGATCTTGAGTGCACACTCCGGCCATATTTTTCGACTCTAAAGGCGAAGAGATGGCAAAGAACAGCACGGATGAGGCTGAGAGCCCAGCTTGAAGTTCGTTGGCAATGACGGGCCTCTTCCCGAAGTCGCCGAAGGGGGCCCACAAGCAAATTAGCTGCTCTTATCGCCACCGCCGATCTTGAGCACACTCGGGCCATATTTTTCCACTAAAGGCGAAGAGATGGCAAAGAACACCTGGATGAGGCGGAGAGCCCGGCCTCAGTTCAGCAGAACCCTGCTCATAAGAAAGTTTTTGATTCATGAAAGTTTTGTTCATTAAGTCTAATTGGTTCATGTTGTTTATTTTGTTCATAAGTGTACTGGTTCATGTTAAGTCTATTTCAACTCCATTGTTGCTAAGAAAAAATAAATAGGTAATCTCCATTAACAACTAAAAATCATCTTACTACAGCCTCACAATAAACTTCATATCATTCAATGCACTACAGCATACTTTCATTCATTAAAGACTAAATGTGTTACTATTTACCCAAGTAAAATACATTAGTCAATCGAGAAACTCTACATAAAACCATTCTTCATTGTTGCACAACATGAACCACTAGCACAGAATGCATGGTTCACCTACTAAACCTATTTGGCTAAATTAACCAACACAATACATATTCACAAACATTTGCCATTATACCATTTACAATATCAACTCGAATTATGCCTAAATGCATTACCTCTTCCAGACGCGACCAAACTGCTCAGCAAATCCACAAACGACGGCGCGGATTGCATCCTCACGAGCTGCATTCTATATGGTATAAGCACATGCCTCAATCCTGCAACAACCCAAATTTACAAACATCATATTCAAATTCCAAAAGCACCAAAGAATATAAGAATCTCTAGTTATATATGGTATAGACACATATAGACACAAAATTAACGGATCTGAGATAAACCAATAAGATTGAAAAATATATACAGCTCATGTGATACAAAACTGATTAATAAAATGAAACTTCTCAAATCAGAACTCATCAATATGTTTCACATAGCTAAACTTACCAAGCTTAGATATCTGGATTACCAAAATTGCTATCATTATCCATCCATGTTTTCACATTCTTTAAAAAATTACAATTGATATATGAATTACCAATTGCTATCAGAATTCATCAATGTCTTTCACATATCTAAGAAACTAAAGTTGATCTATGTCTAACAAAGTGCTCTTGGCCTCAATAATCTAAGGTTTATCCAAATAGGAATCCTAATCTTTTAACTTATATCCATATATATATAGTCAAATCCTACTGTTAGAATTTCTAAGCAAATCTACAAAGAATTAATACAATTATGTGAGTACGATTTTCTGCCATAAAAGGGTCCCCAAGGTCATATCACGGATAAAAATTATAGGAAAATTGTGTCAAGGCCCCAAAGTCCAAAGTTCATGCTCCCTCAATCTTTTTCCCATATGATTCACCAAAGATCCCAAAATGCACCTTCACTTTTTGGTCAGTTGCAGTATGACCAAGCATAGAGAGAGAAAAGAAACAAAGACCCCAAAATACCCTTGTCTCCTCCATTCTTTTTAGATCCGATGCCATGACTCCTTCTTCCTCCTCTCCTAACTCATCTCCTTCCTCCTCTCCCATCTTTCTTCTTTTCTCTAAGACACCGACATCCTCCCTCCACCACCGCCGATCTTGAGTGCACACTCCGGCCATATTTTTCAACCCTAAAGGCTAAGAGATGGCAAAGAACACGGAGGATGAGGGGCGAGAGCCTGAAGTTCGTTGCAATGACGGGCCTCTTCCCGAGTCACTGGAAGGGGCCCACAAGCAAATTAGCTGCTCTTATCGCCACCGCCGATCTTGAGTGCACACTCCGGCCATATTTTTCACACTAAAGGCTAAGAGATGGCAAAGAACGGGCCGGATGAGGCTGAGAGCCTGGCCTCGTTCATAGGTTATAAGAAAGTCTATTGATTCATGTTGTCTATGGTTCATGTTGTTTTACTGGTTCATGTTAAGTCTAAAAATTAGACTTGACATGAAACATGTTAAGTCTATTTCAACTTAATTTTAGGTCTAATTTCATGTTAAATTCAATTTAATTCATGTTAAGTCTAATTTAATTCAATTAAAGATGCCAAAATGCCATTATCTCCTCTATATGTTTTCATGTTAAGTCTAAAAATTAGACTTGACATGAAACATGTTAAGTCTATTTCAACTTAATTTTAGGTCTAATTTCATGTTAAATTCAATTTAATTCATGTTAAGTCTAATTTAATTCAATTAAAGACGCCAAAATACCCTTATCTCCTCTATATTTTTTCATGTTAAGTCTAAAAATTAGACTTAAAATTAGACTTAACATGAACCGATTGCAATTAATATGAACCAAGTTAGACTTAACATGAACCAAAATAGACTTAACATAAAACAAGTTTGAATTAACATAAACCAAGTTGGATTTAACATGAATAAAAATAGATTTAACATGAACCAAGTTAGACTTAACATGAACCAAAATAGACTTAACATGAACGAAATAGACTTAACATGAAC
This sequence comes from Asparagus setaceus, assembly GCA_012295165.1. NCBI lineage: Eukaryota > Viridiplantae > Streptophyta > Magnoliopsida > Asparagales > Asparagaceae > Asparagus > Asparagus setaceus. Next base: position 65,803,064 of record CM022702.1, read on the forward strand.
CGGTTGCACTTAATATGAACCAAGATGGACTTAACATGATCCAAGTTAGACTTAAGATGAACCAAAATAGACTTACATGAACCAACTTTGAATTAACATGAACCAAATTAGATTTAATATGAATAAAAATAGATTTAACATGAACCAAATTAGACTTAACCCAACCAAATGGACTTAACATGAACCAAGTTTGAATTAACATGAACCAAGTTGGATTTAACATGAACCAAATTTGACTTAACATAAACTAAAATAGACTTAACATGAACCAAGTTAGACTTAAGATGAACCAAAATGGACTTAACATGAACCAAGTTGCACCTAACATGAACCAAGATGGACTTAACATGATCCAAGTTAGACTTAAGATGAACCAAAATGGACTTAACATGAACCAACTTTGAATTAACATGAACCAAGTTGGATTTAACATGAATAAAAATAGATTTAACATGAACCAAGTTAGACTTAACATGAACCAAATTAGATTTAATATGAATAAAAATAGATTTAACATGAACCAAGTTAGACTTAACATGAAGCAAAATAGACTTAACATGAACCAAGTTAGACTTAACATGAACCGATTAGACTTAACATGAACCAAGTTAGACTTAACATGAACCGGCGGACTTAACATGAACCGATTAGACTTAACATGAACCAAGTTAGACTTAACATGAACTAGACTTAAGGAACTGAAGCAGACTTAACACGATTCAAAGACTTAACACCATCCCGTTCGTTAGTTCAATTTCATTCGTGTTAGTCTAATTTGGTTTGTGTTAAGTCCACTTTCAACATTGAATTTCCTACTGAATCCAACCCGCCATTCGTAATGCTTCTTCTTCTGACTTCTTCCTGGTGCTAGAGCTTCGCTGCTGCATGAGGAGGTGGAAGAGGAGCAGGGAAGGAATCGAGGGGAGATGAAGTGATTTTCGATTCGGCAGTAATATTCCATATGTATGTGAAAGAGTAGTGGTTATTTACTACCGCGGGGAGGAACATGCGGTGGAGCGGTGGAGGAGACACGAGAGTAATGTCGTGATGGTGATGGAGGAGGAGGACGAGGCTGGTATGTGGGCTAAGATGGAGAAGGGCCAGGCTTGGACGACTGAGAGGAGATGGCGCGATGGAGAGGAGGAGGATAGAGAGGAGGAGTGGTGATGGAGGAGGATGGAGAGGGAGAGGAGATGAGTTATGACTAGAGAGATGAGGAAGAGGAAACATAAGATCAGATCTAAAAAAAAGAATTAGGCTAAGGTTTATTTTTTTGCCTTTATTTATTTTTCTCCCATACTTAGTAAGAGACTGACTCACGACCAAAAAGCTGACGCAGTCGATTTTGATGTTTTATGTACTGAATCACACGTAGAAAAGATTACGATCAAGCATAATACTTGCTGACTTTCGCCTTGACACAATCTTTTCCCAAAATTATAACCCTCCTCCCACCACCACAACTCCGAAGTTTTGGACATCCTCTCACCTTGACACCTACCTATGAATCATATGGTATATCCACACGGAATTCAAATCCCAAAATTAAAAAATATAAAATAAATAAAATAAAATTCCACCGTTACCAGTAATGCACATGGATCTATACAAGAAGGCGAGATGAGCACCGCCCTTAGTAGCCAACTTAGGCCGCTCCAAGCACTCAAGAAACGCAAGATCGGCCTTCAAAAGCTGGGCCTGGTCGGTATCGTACCCAATATCATGACAATAACAGCAGAAATCCAACCAATCGATGGGCCTCCGGTCCCAGAGCATCGACCCTCCGTCCTTGCCGCTCGACCAATTGGGCCCACAGTAATGGCCGTATCGAGGGAAGAGCTGGGACAAGAAAGCCCTGACGCCGCCGTGCCACGGGACCCTGGCGACGTAGGGCGAAAGAGGGGGCCGAGCAGCCGGGGCCCGAATCGTAGCGGAGATTGATTTGGGGTTTTGGGATTTCTGGTGGGTTTCTTGAATTGGAGGATTGAGGTCAGGAATCGGAGGAGGGTTGGGGTTTGGGGAGATTGAGGAGGTTGGGGCTGGGGATTGGGATCGAAGTTGGGGTGGGATTGAGATTGGAGATGGGGAGGGTTTGAAGAGGGAGAGGTTGATGGTGGGTCGAGGCCAAATGGATTTGTGACCCGTCGTCATTTCTTTCTCTCACACCCATTGAATTTTGAGGGGAGGGAGGAGAGAGAGAGAGAGAGTTTTAATGGCAACTGAGACGATAGCGTTCGAGTACGGGGAATACGGGGGATTTCTTTGTTTTGTACGTGTGGATGTGGATAATGAAGCTGGAATATTCTGGTGTCCTCTTATTATGTATGGTTCCGGATTTTATTTATTTATTTATTTATTTATTTATTTTTAGCAGGTTCAGGATATTCTTAGACATCATTTTTTTAAAAAATTTATGGAATACTATAAGATTTCATTAACTAAGATCTTGCCCTATTACAATCAGCAAGAAGATGATAATATCATCGTCAGCTTCTTCTATCCATACAACCATATTAGAAAGTTCGAAAGCTTTTTAGTCAAAACATGAGAACTTTGTTACAACTCTTATGTGTGTTGATACACTCAAATGTTGCAATCTCTGACTCAATCTTTTTCCCATATGATTCACCAAAGATCCCAAAATGCACCTTCACTTTTTGGTCAGTTGCAGTATGACCAAGCATAGAGAGAGAAAAGAAACAAAAGACCCCAAAATACCCTTGTCTCCTCCATTCTTTTTAGATCCGATGCCATGACTCCTTCTTCCTCCTCTCCTAACTCATCTCCTTCCTCCTCTCCCCATCTTTCTTTTTTCTAAGACACCGACATCCTCCCTCCACCACCGCCATCTTGAGTGCACACTCCGCCATATTTTTCGACCCTAAAGGCTAAGAGATGGCAAAGAACACGGAGGATGAGGGGCGAGAGCCTGAAGTTCGTTGCAATGACGGGCCTCTTCCCGAGTCACTGGAAGGGGCCCACAAGCAAATTAGCGGCTCTTAGATCTTGCCACCGCCGATTGAGTGCACACTGGCCATATTTTTCACACTAAAGGCTAAGAGATGGCAAAGAACGGGCCGGATGAGGCTGAGAGCCTGGCCTCGTTCATAGGTTATAAGAAAGTCTATTGATTCATGTTGTCTATGGTTCATGTTGTTTTACTGGTTCATGTTAGTTTTGGTTCATGTTAAGTCTAAAAATTAGACTTGACATGAAACATGTTAAGTCTATTTCAACTTAATTTTAGGTCTAATTTCATGTTAAATTCAATTTAATTCATGTTAAGTCTAATTTAATTCAATTAAAGATGCCAAAATGCCATTATCTCCTCTATATGTTTTCATGTTAAGTCTAAAAATTAGACTTGACATGAAACATGTTAAGTCTATTTCAACTTAATTTTAGGTCTAATTTCATGTTAAATTCAATTTAATTCATGTTAAGTCTAATTTAATTCAATTAAAGACGCCAAAATACCCTTATCTCCTCTATATTTTTTCATGTTAAGTCTAAAAATTAGACTTAAAATTAGACTTAACATGAACCGGATTGCAATTAATATGAACCAAGTTAGACTTAACATGAACCAAAATAGACTTAACATAAAACAAGTTTGAATTAACATAAACCAAGTTGGATTTAACATGAATAAAAATAGATTTAACATGAACCAAGTTAGACTTAACATGAACCAAAATAAACTTAACATGAACCAAAATAGACTTAACATGAACCGGGTTGCACTTAATATGAACCAAGATGGACTTAACATGATCCAAGTTAGACTTAAGATGAACCAAAATAGACTTACATGAACCAACTTTGAATTAACATGAACCAAATTAGATTTAATATGAATAAAAATAGATTTAACATGAACCAAATTAGACTTAACTCGAACCAAAATGGACTTAACATGAACCAAGTTTGAATTAACATGAACCAAGTTGGATTTAACATGAACCAAATTTGACTTAACATAAACTAAAATAGACTTAACATGAACCAAGTTAGACTTAAGATGAACCAAAATGGACTTAACATGAACCGGTTGCACCTAACATGAACCAAGATGGACTTAACATGATCCAAGTTAGACTTAAGATGAACCAAAATGGACTTAACATGAACCAACTTTGAATTAACATGAACCAAGTTGGATTTAACATGAATAAAAATAGACTTAACATGAACCGATTGCAATTAATATGAACCAAGATGGACTTAACATGATCCAAGTTAGACTTAATATGAATAAAAATAGATTTAACATGAACCAAGTTAGACTTAACATGAAGCAAAATAGACTTAACATGAACCGTTAGACTTAACATGAACCCGGTTAGACTTAACATGAACCAAGTTAGACTTAACATGAACCCGGTTAGACTTAACATGAACCGCATTAGACTTAACATGAACCCGGTTAGACTTAACATGAACCAAGTTAGACTTAAGATGAACCAAAATGGACTTAACATGATCCAAGTTAGACTTAACACCATCCCGGTTCGTGTTAAGTCCAATTTCATTCGTGTTAGGTCTAATTTGGTTTGTGTTAAGTCCACTTTCAACATTGAATTTCCTACTGAATCCAACCCGCCATTCGTAATGCTTCTTCTTCTGACTTCTTCCTGGTGCTAGAGCTTCGCTGCTGCATGAGGAGGAAGAGGAGCAGGGAAGGAATCGAGGGGAGATGAAGTGATTTTCGACTTGTAATAATATTCCATATGTATGTGAAAGAGTAGTGGTTATTTACTACCGTGGAGGGAGGAACATGTGGTGGAGGCGGTGGAGGAGACACGAGAGTAATGTCGTGATGGTGATGGAGGAGGATAGAGAGGAGGAGTGGTGATGGAGGAGGATAGAGAGGAGGAGTGGTGATGGAGGAGGATAGAGAGGAGGAGTGGTGATGGAGGAGGATAGAGAGGAGGAGTGGTGATGGAGGAGGATGGAGAGGGAGAGGAGATGAGTTATGACTGAAGAGATGAGGAAGAGGGAAACATGGGATCAGATCTAAAAAAAAGAATTAGGCTAAGGTTTATTTTTTTGCCTTTATTTATTTTTCTCCCATACTTAGTAAGAGACTGACTCACGACCAAAAAGCTGACGCAGTCGATTTTGATGTTTTATGTACTGAATCACACGTAGAAAAGATTACGATCAAGCATAATACTTGCTGACTTTCGCCTTGACACAATCTTTTCCCAAAATTATAACCCTCCGCCCTCACCACAACTTTCAAGTGTTGGTACAGTCCTGTCACTTTGACACCTACCTATGAAAAATCATACATGGTATATGTATTATCCACACGGAATTCAAATCCCAAAATTCCAAAAACAATCAAATAAAAATAAAAAATTCCACCGTTACCAGTAATGCACATGGATCTATACAAGAAGGCGAGATGAGCACCGCCCTTAGTAGCCAACTTAGGCCGCTCCAAGCACTCAAGAAACGCAAGATCGGCCTTCAAAAGCTGGGCCTGGTCGTGGGTATCGTACCCAATATCATGACAATAACAGCAGAAATCCAACCAATCGATGGGCCTCCGGTCCCAGAGCATCGACCCTCCGTCCTTGCCGCTCGACCAATTGGGCCCACAGTAATGGCCGTATCGAGGGAAGAGCTGGGACAAGAAAGCCCTGACGCCGCCGTGCCACGGGACCCTGGCGACGTAGGGGCGAAAGAGGGGGGCCGAGCAGCAGCCGGGGCCCGAATCGTAGCGGAGATTGATTTGGGGTTTTGGGGATTTTCTGGTGGGTTTCTTGAATTGGAGGATTGAGGTCAGGAATCGGAGGAGGGTTGGGGTTTGGGGAGATTGAGGAGGTTGGGGCTGGGGATTGGGATCGAAGTTGGGGGTGGGATTGAGATTGGAGATGGGGGAGGGTTTGAAGAGGGAGAGGTTGATGGTGGGTCGAGGCCAAATGGATTTGTGACCCGTCGTCATTCTCTCTCTCTCAATTACCCATTGAATTTTGAGGGAGGGAGGAGAGAGAGAGAGAGAGTTTTAATGGCAACTGAGACGATAGCGTTCGAGTACGGGGGAATACGGGGGGGATTTCTTTGTTTTGTACGTGTGGATGTGGATAATGAAGCTGGAATATTCTGGTGTCCTCTTATTATGTATGGTTCCGGATTTTATTTATTTATTTATTTATTTATTTATTTTTAGCAGGTTCAGGATATTCTTAGACATCATTTTTTTAAAAAATTTATGGAATACTATAAGATTTCATTAACTAAGATCTTGCCCTATTACAATCAGCAAGAAGATGATAATATCATCGTCAGCTTCTTCTATCCATACAACCATATTAGAAAGTTCGAAAGCTTTTTAGTCAAAACATGAGAACTTTGTTACAACTCTTATGTGTGTTGATACACTCAAATGTTGCAATCTCTGACTCAACCTTTAATGTATTCACAAATTTCGCCAGCTCGATAACTCTTTAACCGAAAGTGCTCAGATAATTTTGTTGGACTACTAGCCCCAAAAAAAAATAAAAAGTAGTCCGCTTGATAATTTTATGAGAAAAGTATTGTTGTAAATATTATATTTTCCGGTATCGCTTTCAAAAACAAGAAGATGTTCAAGATAACCATGTTTAAAGACCATTACAGTGAAAATAATCAAAATAGACATAAGTTAGCTACTAAAATAGACAAAATATTTTCAAGATAAATAAGAAAATATTACCAAGAACTAAAGGGTATATACGGTATAAAAATTACAAAGCGCAGAAGCACCTTTTGCATCATTAGTTTGCTTTGAAAAGGAGCCCTTAAAAGCAAAGATAATTTCAATGAGCATGTGTAAAAGTTTTATTGAATACCATTATTAATTGCTTCTTAAAAATAAGCAAAACGGTCTAAAGCAACAATACCAAACTAGCCCTTAGTAGTAGCCCTATTTTATTCTTAAATAATAAAATGAAACTTCTCAAATCAGAACTCATCAAATATGTTTCACATAGCTAAACTTACCAAGCTTAGATATCTGGATTACCAAAATTGCTATCATTATCCATCCATGTTTTCACATTCTTTTAAAAAATTACAATTGGATATATGAATTACCAATTGCTATCAGAATTCATCAATGTCTTTCACATATCTAAGAAACTAAAGTTGATCTATGTCTAACAAAGTGCTCTTGGCCTCAATAATCTAAGGTTTATCCAAATAGGAATCCTAATCTTTTTAACTTATATCCATATATATATAGTCAAATCCTACTGTTAGAATTTCTAAGCAAATCTACAAAGAATTAATACAATTGCATTGAGTACAATTTACCATAAAAGGGTCCCCAAGGTCATATCACGGTATAAAATTATAGGAAAATTGTGTCAAGGCCCCAAAGTCAAAACTCATGTCTTTCTTGACCTCAATCTTTCCCCATATGATTCACCCAAAAGATCCCAAAATGATCAGACCCCCTTTTTGGTCATCATGAGTGCACCAACCAAGCTGGAGAGAAAAGAAACAAAGACCCCAAAATACCCTTGTCTCCTCCATTCTTTTTTTTAGATCCGATGCCATGACTCTTCTTCCTCCTCTCCTAACTCATCTCCTTCCTCCTCTCCCCATCTTTCTTCTTTTCTCTAAGACACCGACATCCTCCCTCCACCACCCGATCTTGAGTGCACACTCCGGCCATATTTTTCGACCCTAAAGGCTAAGAGATGGCAAAGAACACGGCGGATGGTGACCCGGTTGAAGTTAGTTGGCAATGGCGCCTCTTCAGAGTCATTTGGAAGGGGCCCACAAGCAAATTAGCGGCTCTTAGACCCTCCGGTGCCACCGCCGATCTTGAGTGCACACTGGCCATATTTTTCACACTAAAGGCTAAGAGATGGCAAAGAACAGGATGGTGAGGAGAGCCGATTCAGTTAGTTGGCAGAACGGTTCATGTTAAGTCTATTTTGATTCATGTTAAGTCATTTTGGTTCATGTTAAGTCTAACTTGGTTCATGTTAAGTCTATTTCAACTTAATTTTAGGTCTAATTTCATGTTAAATTCAATTTAATTCATGTTAAGTCTATTTCAACTTAATTTTAAGTCTAATTTCATGTTAAATTCAATTTAATTCATGTTAAGTCTAATTTAATTCAATTAAAGATGCCAAAATGCCATTATCTCCTCTATATGTTTTCATGTTAAGTCTAAAAATTAGACTTGACATGAAACATGTTAAGTCTATTTCAACTTAATTTTAAGTCTAATTTCATGTTAAATTCAATTTAATTCATGTTAAGTCTAATTTAATTCAATTAAAGACGCCAAAATACCCTTATCTCCTCTATATTTTTTCATGTTAAGTCTAAAAATTAGACTTAAAATTAGACTTAACATGAACCGGATTGCAATTAATATGAACCAAGTTAGACTTACATGAACCAAAATAGACTTAACATAAAACAAGTTTGAATTAACATAAACCAAGTTGGATTTAACATGAATAAAAATAGATTTAACATGAACCAAGTTAGACTTAACATGAACCAAAATAAACTTAACATGAACCAAAATAGACTTAACATGAACCGGTTGCACTTAATATGAACCAAGATGGACTTAACATGATCCAAGTTAGACTTAACATGAAGCAAAATAGACTTACATGAACCAACTTTGAATTAACATGAACCAAATTAGATTTAATATGAATAAAAATAGATTTAACATGAACCAAATTAGACTTAACTCGAACCAAAATGGACTTAACATGAACCAAGTTTGAATTAACATAAACCAAGTTGGATTTAACATGAACCAAATTTGACTTAACATAAACTAAAATAGACTTAACATGAACGAAATAGACTTAACATGAACCAAAATAGACTTAACATGAACCAAGTTGGATTTAACATGAACCAAGATGGACTTAACATGATCCAAGTTCAATTTAAGATGAACCAAAATGGACTTAACATGAACCAACTTTGAATTAACATGAACCAAGTTGGATTTAACATGAATAAAAATAGATTTAACATGAACCAAGTTAGACTTAATATGAATAAAAATAGACTTAACATGAACCAAAATAGAGTTAACATGAACCAAGTTAGACTTAACATGAAGCAAAATAGACTTAACATGAACCGATTAGACTTAACATGAACCGATTAGACTTAACATGAACCAAGTTAGACTTAACATGAACCAAGTTAGACTTAACATGAACCGATTAGACTTAACATGAACCGAAAGTTAGACTTAACATGAACCAAGTTAGACTTAACATGAACCAAGATGGACTTAACATGATCCAAGTTAGACTTAACACGATTCAGTTAGACTTAACACCATCCCGGTTCGTGTTAAGTCCAATTTCATTCGTGTTAGGTCTAATTTGGTTTGTGTTAAGTCCACTTTCAACATTGAATTTCCTAAGCGGAACCCGTTTCATTCGTGTTGCTACTTCTTCTTGGACTTCCGGTGGTGCTAGAGCTTCGCGAGCGGTGGCGGAGGAAGGCGAGGGAAGGAATTGGAGGGAGATGAAGTGATTTTCGACTGTAATAATATTCCATATGTATGTGAAAGAGTAGTGGTTATTTACTACCGTGGAGGGAGGAACATGTGGTGGAGGCGGTGGAGGAGACACGAGAGTAATGTCGTGATGGTGATGGAGGAGGATAGAGAGGAGGAGTGGTGATGGAGGAGGATAGAGAGGAGGAGTGGTGATGGAGGAGGATAGAGAGGAGGAGTGGTGATGGAGGAGGATAGAGAGGAGGAGTGGTGATGGAGGAGGATGGAGAGGAGGAGAGGAGATGAGTTATGACTAGAAGAGATGAGGAAGAGGGAAACATGGGCATCAGATCTAGAAAAAAAGAATAGAAGACAAAGGGTATTTTGGCCTCTTTTATTTATTTTTCTCTCCCATACTTAGTTGGCATGCCTCATGACCAAAAAGGGATCACGATGCATTTTGGGATGCTTTTGGAATTTGAATCACATGGGAAAAAGATTAAGGGGCTGACATGAAGTTTTTGGACTTTGGGGCACCACACTTTTACCAAATTATAACCTCCGCCCTCACCACAACTTCCGAAGTTTTGGTACAGTCCTCTCACCTTGACACCTACCTATGAAAAATCATACATGGTATATGTATTATCCACACGGAATTCAAATCCCAAAATTCCAAAAACAATAAAAATAAATAAAAATAAAAAATTCCACCGTTACCAGTAATGCACATGGATCTATACAAGAAGGCGAGATGAGCACCGCCCTTAGTAGCCAACTTAGGCCGCTCCAAGCACTCAAGAAACGCAAGATCGGCCTTCAAAAGCTGGGCCTGGTCGTGGGTATCGTACCCAATATCATGACAATAACAGCAGAAATCCAACCAATCGATGGGCCTCCGGTCCCAGAGCATCGACCCTCCGTCCTTGCCGCTCGACCAATTGGGCCCACAGTAATGGCCGTATCGAGGGAAGAGCTGGGACAAGAAAGCCCTGACGCCGCCGTGCCACGGGACCCTGGCGACGTAGGGCGAAAGAGGGGCCGAGCAGCAGCCGGGGCCCGAATCGTAGCGGAGATTGATTTGGGGTTTGGGGATTTCTGGTGGGTTTCTTGAATTGGAGGATTGAGGTCAGGAATCGGAGGAGGGTTGGGGTTTGGGGAGATTGAGGAGGTTGGGGCTGGGGATTGGGATCGAAGTTGGGGGTGGGATTGAGATTGGAGATGGGGGAGGGTTTGAAGAGGGAGAGGTTGATGGTGGGTCGAGGCCAAATGGATTTGTGACCCGTCGTCATTGTTTTTTCTCTCTCTCTCTCTCTCTCAATTACCCATTGAATTTTGAGGGGAGGGAGGAGAGAGAGAGAGAGAGTTTTAATGGCAACTGAGACGATAGCGTTCGAGTACGGGGGAATACGGGGGGGATTTCTTTGTTTTGTACGTGTGGATGTGGATAATGAAGCTGGAATATTCTGGTGTCCTCTTATTATGTATGGTTCCGGATTTTTATTTATTTATTTATTTATTTATTTATTTTTAGCAGGTTCAGGATATTCTTAGACATCATTTTTTTTAAAAAAATTTATGGAATACTATAAGATTTCATTAACTAAGATCTTGCCCTATTACAATCAGCAAAAAGAAGATGCATAATATCATCAGGTGCTTCTTCTATCCATACAACCATATTAGAAAGCTCGAAAGCTTTTTTAGTCAAAACATGAGCAACTTTGTTACAACTCTTATGTGTATTGATACTCGAAATGTTGCAATCTACGACTCAACCTTTAATGTATTCACAAATTTCGCTAAGCTCAGATAACTCTTTAACCGAGTGCTCAGATAATTTTGTTGGACTACTAGCCCCAAAAAAAAATAAAAAAGTAGTCCGCTTGATAATTTTATAGAGAAAAGTATTGTTGTAAATATTATATTTTCTGGTACGCTTCAAAACAAGCAGATGTTCAAGATAACCATGTTTAAAGACCATTACAGTGAAAATAATCAAAATAGACATAAGTTAGCTACTAAAATAGACAAAATATTTTCAAGATAAATAAGAAAATATTACCAAGAACTAAAGGGTATATACGGTATAAAAAATTACAAAAAGCAGAAGCACCTTTTGCATCATTAGTTTGCTTTGAAAAGCAGAGCCCCTTAAAAGCAAAGATAATTTCAATGAGCATGTGTAAAAAGTTTTATTGAATACCATTATTAATTGCTTCTTAAAAAATAAGCAAAAACGGTCTAAAGCAACAATACCAAACTAGCCCTTAGTAGTAGCCCTATTTTATTCTTAAATAATTAAATGATATTCTTTTTTTTTCCAACACCAAGTTTATTAATACGTTTCTTAAAAGCTTGATTATTTGATCTTAAATATGTACGCATGTCGCACAAATTTAGATCGAAGAACCACTTTAAGTACAATAAAGTTCAGTTAATTAATTATAATTGATAATGCATGTAACGATTATGCCCCTATACTTTCAGCTATAAACAAAGATGTTACAAGTGGCATCCCCACCGACTTGTCATTCACATCAGTTGCAACTTTTAAGAAGACGTAGAACAGCATTTGCAGATTTATAGGCTTAATCCTCTCAAATTCATTAAATATTGAAAATACTATCTTATTATTGAGGAAAACAGAACACTGACTGAGATTGAAACTGCAAAGAGAGAAGATTTATCTCATGAATTAGATAATATTGTGCATTAAGAGGAGATTCTTTGGAGACAGAGATCAAAGGTTACATTGGTCGAAACAGGAGGATCATAGTTCTATCTATTTTCACAAAATGACAAGTGTGAGACAAATGGGTGAATGACATCTCATTAGCAAACTATTTTCCTGAGCTTTTTCATTTAGCAGTATCTCCCTAGGCCTCTGTTTATTATCAGAAGATTTTTGTAGGAGAAAACTGAAGATGGAGTTATCACTTTTTCAAGACAATTGACAGGTGAGTTAGTTTTTCAAGTATTTTGATCCGCTGAGAATGATCAATTCTGTGTCAACTGGTTCCTTAGAGGATCATACATGCATGTTGGACTTTAGAAAAACATGGAATATTCTCAACAAAATCATTATATACATTCATGGTGGATGAGGGATTGAGGGTTCCATACTCTGATATTTGGAAGGTGAATGCTCCTTTAAAGATGAAGATTGCTTCATAAGGGGGGTACAAGTTGAATCGCATTGTGTACTGCGTGGAAATGAAGCAGAAACTCATGTTCACTTATTCTCCGAATGTGCATGTGTCAGAGCTGAGTGGAATTCATTGGCTTATAAATTTCATTTGTACAATACCCCATCTTGAGCTCTCTAAATTGTGGTGTGATTGGAGACCACATGTTGTACAAAGTACACTTAGAAAAGAATTTGATTCTTTCTTATTTGCTGTCATGTGGTGTATATGGTCCGAGAGAAACAGGAAAATTTTCAATCGCTCACTTGATCTTTGGAATAAAATAAAGTACTATGCTTCCTTTTAGCTAGGCACACTTAATAGACAGGCTATTACTACTGGAGATGGGAGTGATGCAGTTGCTGATGACGTTCGAGGTGCCAAGAGTCACAAGGGAGGTGCAGGCAGTGGTAGAGATCGTCCCATTCATGGGGATTGAAGATCTTTCTCTGGTTCTTTGGTTATAAGTAGCTCTGTTGGAAAACTCAAGATTGTGTATATTTTGCTTTTGGGTTGTATCCCTTGATGTATGAGGTTTATGTAGTATTCTAAATACAGTTGTAAGTTGTAACCAATCTTTTGGGAAGAAGTAATAGCAGCTGCAGCCTCATCTATTGAGGTTTCATCCTTTCTCTCAAAAAAAAAAAAAAACAAAACAAAACAAAACAAAACAAAAAAAACCCCTTTACTTTGGACGATTATCAGAAAACTCCCCTTAAGTTTAGGGGTCATCAGAAAACCCCTTTAACTTTGAGATTTTATTAGAAAACCCCTTTAAATTAGGATATATATATATATATATATATATATATATATATATATATATATATATATATTAAAGGGGTTTTGTGATAATCCCTATACTTAAGGGGTGTTTTTTATATTTTGAAAGTTAATGGGGGTTTTCTGATAACTGTCTAAAGTTAAGGGGGGTTTTCTAATATTTACCCAAATAAATATTGAAAATAATATCGTTAAAAAGCTGCTTAAAAGCTAGAGCACTTTCAAAAGGTAATATCATGATGCTTGATGAGAGATGGAGTTAGATCATAGCACTGAAATACGCGACAGAAATTTGAACCCATGATGCAAAAAGAACTTTGTTCGGACCCACCGAACCTTGAAAAGAATCATGAAAGAAGATTTCATAGATTTTAAAACACTTAAATAAAAAACATAATACATTAACATATAGGATATTAACCAAAAAAAACCATTGTTGATTCCCAGTGAAGGCAGCAATAACCTGAAACTTCAGCATGCAGGAACAAAGAAAATTGGAGAAAATGGGGAACTTTCAGGTTCCGTAAATGGATTCTAATTACAGAATCAAAGTTCTGTACAAGAAAGCGCTATGCTCTCAAATAAGACCCAAGAAATGCCATTACAAGACAAATTTACAAGAGAGACGAGGCCACAACTTTATTTAGTCTGCAATTTGCAGACCTTTGATGAACAAAGGGACCCCTTGATACAATGGATCCATTGAAGCAAAATCTTACACCTTGCTTTAATTTCTCCACAAAATTATTTGCAAGAGGTGAGAAGTGGTGTTTTCTTGCTATAACTGCAAGTCTGTTGTTTTCATGGCGTCAATTGCTTCTACTAGTCACATTGCTTCACGCAGACTGTAGTATCTTACGAGCTGCTGCTACTTTCTCAAACTCGGCGCAGGCCTCTGGGCTGTCTTCTTCACTCGGTGGCACAAGCTGCCAGAATAAGGGAAGATATGCTTCCCATTCTCTCAATACTGCAGCACCTTTCTCACTCCCAGTTTTTTCCTTTAAAGAGTAATTATGGCATTAGATACAAAAAAACACGGGAAGGAAAACTGATGCTAGCAATAAGCTAAAAGTAGGTTTTCTTACAACATGGGCTTCAATCATGCTTTTTAGTTGCATCTGACCAGCTGGAGCATTCACTCTCTGGATCTTTACTATCTCCTTGTTGACCTGTTACAGCCAGAAAAGGATGATGCCAAAAGAACATGTATCAGATTTAATATTAGACGATGCAGCACATGACGCCATACATATAAACAAGAGAAACAAAAGAAACCGTGATATTCATAACATCTTTCTCTTCATTCTGTCTCTACAGATGAGTTCACAAGAATGCTTATATATTCGCCACTCTATGACATGTGCAACCACTGTTGTACCAAGCTTGAATAGTTCTAGATGGTTGAAGTTTAAAAAATAACAACTTAGTCTACCTTTGGGATGAGTGTGTCATCCTCATCAAGCATATATGCCAGACCACCAGTCATTCCAGCTGCAACATTTCTGCCGACTCTGTGAGGGCAAGTTATATATTATTCAGTTGAAGAACTAGGAAATAAATTTGGTTCAAGACTGGGCATTTCAAAAGAAATGTAAACAAAAGGAAAAATTACGTACTTTCCAAGTACCACTACACAACCACCAGTCATGTACTCGCAACAATGATCTCCAGTGCCTTCAACTACAGCCTGTGCAAGGGAGTTCCTTACAGCAAAGCGTTCTCCTGCTTTTCCTCTAACAAAGATTTGACCACCAGTTGCTCCATAAAGGCAAGTGTTACCTACTATAGTTGCATCCTCAGGAACAAAACCAGTTTTCTCAACAGGAACCACTACAACCTCTCCCCCAGCCATCCCCTGAACAAATTGGCCTCATTGTGTCAACTGAAGTGATGAGAAGTCATATGAAAAGACTCAAAAAGGAAAATGTATTACCTTTCCGACATAATCATTAGCTTCTCCCACCAATCGTATGTTCATTCCAGGAGTCAGGAAACAGGCGAAAGATTGCCCAGCACTTCCATTAAATCTGTAAACAGAATATAGCCATATAAACTTGTTCTCTGTACCAAATAATTCTTACAATCTGTTTGCAATTTAAAACTTACGTTACATTAAGCTGCCCAGCAAAGCCTGTGTCTCCATACTTCTTGGCAATAACACCAGCTATGCGACCACAAACAGCACGATCAACATTGTAGATTTTTATGGATTTAGAAACTTCTTTTTCATGTTCAATTGCCTCAGATATCTGCATCAAGACAAAAATTTAAAGACAAATTAGTAACATCAAATGTAAAGGCATGCAAAGAAATCCCTACATACGTTAACGAATACAGATGAATTTGAATGTAAAAAAGCTTCAGAAAAGATTTACAAATGCAGTTAAATTCCAAGTTTCTTCTAGCTTCTGTTTTCTATCTTTCTATCCTTTTTCTCTTGATTTTGCTGAGGGGTTTTCTTTTGTTCGGGGTGGGTTTGAAGTTGTGAACGTTGTGTCTGCAAGTTTGGGTAATTTTGTTTTTCTTCTGTTCCTACGTTAATGAAATAGGAAAGGAGAAAAACTAAAAAAAGAAAGTGGAACCGCAACCCGCCTAGTCGCCCACCCACCCCCCCAAAAAAAATGATGGAATAAATTTGTCATAAAAGTTATTGACAAGAAAAACAAGACATTACAAAAAAAGAGCGGAGCCCCAACAGAAAAGTACTCCCAAAAGTCATTTACAATAGAAAAAATTATGGAAGGAAATTATTAAAATTGCATTGTATTTCTTGAAGCGGGAAAAAAAAAACAAACATATTTGTCATGTTTTATTATGATATGAAAGCACCCATCTGTGTATCAGACATCTATGAGAAAACTTTCGTAATAAGTTCACATAAAAGAAAATTATGATTAATTTCTTACCTCAGGATCAGAGAGAAGAACTTCATCCAGTACAGGACCATTTGTATGAACACTCTGGTTCCTTATTTCAGTGCTACTCCATTGCGTAAGCCAACACTCTGAAAATAAACATATCAGATCCAAAAGAATATATAATTGGAACAAAAACATATTAACTAAATCTAAGTTGCACAAGAAGTTATCAACTCTCATACCGATAAAAGGTAACTAAGATCAAGATGTTGAGTCTTCAGCAAGGATACGCTTGGTCTTAACAAATCTGTTCGTCCAATTATGTCGCCCATGCTCTCATAACCCAGCTGTGCCAAAATTCCCTCACCTGACAGAAAATTTAAGTGTTTGGGTGAATAAGTGACATAGAAGTAATTTTAGAACTTGAATTCAGCCATACAGTAGCTATATTTTATCAGTGTAATAGATTCTACTTATTTGATTATAGAACAATGATTGATGTCTCACCTCCTCAGCAACATACAAGAAGTAGTTAACTAGGTCCCCAGGAACTCCAGGAAACGAGCACGAAGCTCTTCCCTCTGCCAGTAACAATTGCAAAATACTAAGTAATATGTTGACAACAAAATTTTCAAAATAAATGATTACTTTGCTGATACCTGACTAGCAACGCCAACTGGGCAATTATTTGTATGACAGATGCCATAACACATCCAGTAGCTATCATAGCCACAGAGCCAAAACCATACTCATCAGCACCCATCGCTGCTGCCATAAGGACATCGATGCCACTCTTAAATCCACCATCAACTCTAAGGATCACCCTTTCTCTCAATCCATTTGAAATAAGTGTCTGAAAAGGAAAATTCGGACTTCAATAGGCGGTTTATACAAATGTGACAGAGACACATCTGAATTTATTGGCAGTATCAATATGAAAGAGAACATATAAACCTGATGTGTC
This sequence comes from Asparagus setaceus, assembly GCA_012295165.1. Taxonomy (NCBI): domain Eukaryota; kingdom Viridiplantae; phylum Streptophyta; class Magnoliopsida; order Asparagales; family Asparagaceae; genus Asparagus; species Asparagus setaceus. The sequence goes on from CM022702.1 coordinate 65,820,341, forward strand.
TCGGTCAAACCAAGTTCCCATGGACCACCAGCGTGTTTAATGGAGCTTATGGGACTTGCACCAGTTCCCCCATCATGACCAGATATCTGTGCCATGCCAAAATAGCAACAAAAAAAAATTTGTTTCTTTATTACTTTTAAAGCAAGCAGATTTTAGTAAATTTAAGATAAAAACAAAAGAAAGAGTCTCCAGAAAATTACTCTAACCTAACTCAACAAGTGTATCGTGGTCCATGATCTATTTATCATAATTAGCACTGGCAATGCAGCAAAGTTTCAGTATGACAGCCTCCGCAAAGATATATACCAGTTCTGCACAATCGTGTTTGGCATTTTTTCCATTCGATCTTATAAAGGGGATCACCAAAATCAAAATAGCAATATTTCCCTCTCAATTCTCAATCTAGGCTCATTTTGGATTACTTACAGTCAGTGTTTTAAATGGCGGTTTTATGACCTAGCCACGATTTTAGGTTTTAATGCGATATCGCTTTTGAGGTCATGTCTTATTATGCCGGAAAATATCGACATTGCGGGTTTATTAGCCTTGAAAATCGCCATTAGACAAATCGGTTTTAAGCTTATTGGGTCAAGTTTGCTAAACCCAACCCAATCTCATCTAATAAGCTTATTTACCTTTAGGGTTTTGACCAAACCACATGGATGCCTGCCTTTTCTTTATCCGATGATCCTTTCGAATGGCGATGACATGATCTCGATTTATCCTGCCGAAATGATCGATTTCGATTTCGGACTCGATCGAGTGCCGGTTCGATCGCGCGATCTGACGACGCGATGATCCAGTGATTTGATCCAGCGAACGATCTTTATTTTTACGGATCTTCAAGAACTTTATAGCAATCTTTGTTCATGGGATTTAATTTCTCATTTCACCTTTGGATCTTTATTTTCAGAACCATTTAGTGTTCCTAACATCAACATTCTATAATCCTTAGGATTAATAAGATCCTTATGATATTATATTAACCTATCCGATATGGCATCCATTTTTTTCACGCCCCGATAAATCCCTCGAGCTTATCCCACATGCATTTTGGCCGACCGACATGAACCCGACATCCGACATTTAAAACATTGTTTACAGTCCAAGAAGCAGCTTGAATCACAATCTTCTTATCCTAAATGGCTCCACAAGTCTTGGTTGAAAATGTAAAACCATCTCAAATAGTTCCTCTTGGTACCTTCAGTTTGTGCAACCTCTTTCTTGAATGAATGCATATGTTTCTTATTCTATCTTTTCTTCTATTGCATTTGACTATCATTAATCAGATTGTAGCATTTACTCGACAACTCCCATTTTAGCGAACTCATTTTCTTGGACATTTAGCCAAGTATTCTTACTAACAGCATCCTATGATGGAATAAATTTGTCATAAAAGTTATTGACAAGAAAAACAAGACATTACAAAAAAGAGTGGAGCCCCAACAGAAAAGTACTCCCAAAAGTCATTTACAATAGAAAAAATTATGGAAGGAATTTATTAAAATTGCATTGTATTTTTGAAGCAGAAAAAAAAACAAACATATTTGTCATGTTTTATTATGATATGAAAGCACCCATCTGTGTATCAGACATCTATGAGAAAACTTTCGTAATAAGTTCACATAAAAGAAAATTATGATTAATTTCTTACCTCAGGATCAGAGAGAAGAACTTCATCCAGTACAGGACCATTTGTATGAACACTCTGGTTCCTTATTTCAGTGCTACTCCATTGCGGTAAGCCAACACTCTGAAAATAAACATATCAGATCCAAAAGAATATATAATTGGAACAAAAAAACATATTAACTAAATCTAAGTTGCACAAGAAGTTATCAACTCTCATACCGATAAAAGGTAACTAAGATCAAGATGTTGAGTCTTCAGCAAGGATACGTTTCTTGGTCTTAACAAATCTGTTCGTCCAATTATGTCGTCCATGCTCTCATAACCCAGCTGTGCCAAAATTCCCCTCACCTGACAGAAAATTTAAGTGTTTGGGTGAATAAGTGACATAGAAGTTATTTTTAGAACTTGAATTCAGCCATACAGTAGCTATATTTTATCAGTGTAATAGATTCTACTTATTTGATTATAGAACAATGATTGATGTCTCACCTCCTCAGCAACATACAAGAAGTAGTTAACTAGGTCCCCAGGAACTCCAGGAAAACGAGCACGAAGCTCTTCCCTCTGCCAGTAACAATTGCAAAATACTAAGTAATATGTTGACAACAAAATTTTCAAAATAAATGATTACTTTGCTGATACCTGACTAGCAACGCCAACTGGGCAATTATTTGTATGACAGATGCGTGCCATAACACATCCAGTAGCTATCATAGCCACAGAGCCAAAACCATACTCATCAGCACCCATCGCTGCTGCCATAAGGACATCGATGCCACTCTTAAATCCACCATCAACTCTAAGGATCACCCTTTCTCTCAATCCATTTGAAATAAGTGTCTGAAAAGGAAAATTCGGACTTCAATAGGCGGTTTATACAAATGTGACAGAGACACATCTGAATTTATTGGCAGTATCAATATGAAAGAGAACATATAAACCTGATGTGTCTCGGTCAAACCAAGTTCCCATGGACCACCAGCGTGTTTAATGGAGCTTATGGGACTTGCACCAGTTCCCCCATCATGACCAGATATCTGTGCCATGCCAAAATAGCAAAAAAATAAAATTTGTTTCTTTATTACTTTTAAAGCAAGCAGATTTTAGTAAATTTAACATAAAAACAAAAGAAAGAGTCTCCAGAAAATTACTCTAACCTAACTCAACAAGTGTATCGTGGTACATGATCTATTTATCATAATTAGCACTGGCAATGCAGCAAAGTTTCAGTATGACAGCCTCCGCAAAGATATATACCAGTTCTGCACAATCATGTTTGGCATTTTTTCCATTCGATCTTATAAAGGGGATCACCAAAATCAAAATAGCAATATTTCTCTCTCAATTCTCAATCTAGGCTCATTTTGGATTACTTACAGTCAGTGTTTTAAATGGCGGTTTTATGACCTAGCCGCCACGATTTTTAGGTTTTAATGCGTATATCGTTTTTGAGGTCATGTCGGGGACATGTCGGAAAATATCGGACATTAGAGCCATTCGACCTTGAAATCGACCAAATTAGACAAAATGGGTTTAGCTTATTGGGTCAAGTTTGCTAAACCCAACCGACCGACCAATAAGCTTATTTATGTTTCCTTTAGGGTTTTGACCAAACCGTATAAAACCCTTGCCTCCTCTTTTCTTTATTCTTCTTCTCTATTCTTCTTCCACTCTTGAGCTTCATCCTTACTTGAGCTCCCTTGGTGCCATCCATCTTCTTCGGGGGCCACTAAGCCTGAAAATGGGCAAATCTCTCTCTCTCTCTCTCTCTCTCTCTCTCTCTCTCTCTCTCTCTCTCTCTCTCTCTCTCTCTCTCTCTCTCTCTCTCTCTCTCTCTCTCTCTCTCTCTCTCTCTCTCTCTCTCTCTCTCTCTCTCTCTCTCTCTCTCTCTCTCTCTCTCTCTCTCTCTCTCTCTCTCTCTCTCTCTCTCTCTCTCTCTCTCTCTCTCTCTCTCTCTCTCTCTCTCTCTCTCTCTCTCTCTCTCTCTCTCTCTCTCTCTCTCTCTCTCTCTCTCTCTCTCTCTCTCTCTCTCTCTCTCTCTCTCTCTCTCTCTCTCTCTCTCTCTCTCTCTCTCTCTCTCTCTCTCTCTCTCTCTCTCTCTCTCTCTCTCTCTCTCTCTCTCTCTCTCTCTCTCTCTCTCTCTCTCTCTCTCTCTCTCTCTCTCTCTCTCTCTCTCTCTCTCTCTCTCTCTCTCTCTCTCTCTCTCTCTCTCTCTCTCTCTCTCTCTCTCTCTCTCTCTCTCTCTCTCTCTCTCTCTCTCTCTCTCTCTCTCTCTCTCTCTCTCTCTCTCTCTCTCTCTCTCTCTCTCTCTCTCTCTCTCTCTCTCTCTCTCTCTCTCTCTCTCTCTCTCTCTCTCTCTCTCTCTCTCTCTCTCTCTCTCTCTCTCTCTCTCTCTCTCTCTCTCTCTCTCTCTCTCTCTCTCTCTCTCTCTCTCTCTCTCTCTCTCTCTCTCTCTCTCTCTCTCTCTCTCTCTCTCTCTCTCTCTCTCTCTCTCTCTCTCTCTCTCTCTCTCTCTCTCTCTCTCTCTCTCTCTCTCTCTCTCTCTCTCTCTCTCTCTCTCTCTCTCTCTCTCTCTCTCTCTCTCTCTCTCTCTCTCTCTCTCAGTCTCTGCCTCTTCCTCTCAAACTCTCTCAGTCCTCCTCTCTGGTTATTTTGTCAATCTCTCATTATCTCATTTTACCTCTCCAACTCTGTCTCCACCCTCATGTCTCTCATTCTCTGTCAAAAAAAATCCATTTAGTGTTCCTAACATCAATACACCATAACTCAATAAGTTATGTACTTTTTCATATGTTTAGACAATATAATTATTAAGTATGTTTAGATTCCATTTATGATATTATATTAACCTATCCATATGGCATCCGATATTTTTCCGTCCCGATAAATCCCGATTATCCGACATGCATTTTGGCCGACCGACATGAACCCGACATCCGACATTTAAAACATTGTTTACAGTCCAAGAAGCAGCTTGAATCACAATCTTCTTATCCTAAATGGCGCTCCACAAGTCTTGGTTGAAAAATGTGTAAAACCATCTCAAATAGTTCCCCTCTTGGTACCTTCAGTTTGTGCAACCTCTTTCTTCGAATGAATGCATATGTTTCTTATTCTATCTTTTCTTCTATTGCATTTGACTATCATTAATCAGATTGTAGCATTTACTCCACAACTCCCATTTTAGCGGAACTCATTTTCTTGGACATTTAGCCAAGTATTCTTACTAACAGCATCCTATGATGGATAAATTACTGGAAATATGGAAGGGAAGAGTTAAATGGACATTAACTCTTTTAACTAGTGTTAAGACTTAAGATTATGAAATAAGACCTTATTTTGTAATTTGATAGGTGAAATGATTTATCTTGAAATCTTTTTTATATGAAAATTCACAAACATTTTGCTAGTTTTATTTGATATATGTATTAAAAAAAATATGCTTGGGATATATGCCTCGCTTCACTGAATCGCGTGCATCGCCTTGCACCTTGCACTTTGCTTCTGACATTGTGCTGCGTGCCTTGACAACTCTAGGTGTGTCAAATTTTTCATTTAACTAAAGTATCATTAAAAACTCATTCAATTCATGAGGACTAGTGGTGTTGATGAAGAAATGTTGGTAAAAGCACGGTAACAAGGAAAAGGACACAGTTTACTCAAGGCGTTGAAGTAATAAAAACATGGTCACAAAGTGATCAATTATTCAAGGAATGATATGTATTAATCTAAAAGGAGTCATTTGAACTTGATGATAACTATCATGATATTAAACACACTAAAAAAACTATTAGGGATATTTTTCCTATTGCAACACTAGAGCCAACAGAAGGTCCAGTTGTATCACCTGTATTATGTCAGCATTACCCTTAGCCACCCCAGAAGCTACTGTACCAATCCCAGCTTCTGCCACAAGCTTTACTGATACTTTGGCCTTAGGATTGACCTGTTTACATAAGCAGATGTTATAGAAAACATATCATGCGGACTTAAGCGAAACAAGACATGACAACGTTCTGTTTAAGAGAAAAACTATGACAAAGAAAACTGAGAAATAAAAAGAAGTAGGCAACTCACCTGATGGAGGTCATATATCAATTGTGCAAGATCCTCAATGGAATATATGTCATGATGGGGAGGTGGGGATATAAGTGGAACTCCAGGCTTTGAGTTCCTAAGTCTAGCAATATATGCACTAACTTTTTTACCAGGAAGTTGACCCCCTTCTCCAGGCTTTGCACCTTGTGCAATTTTAATTTCCAACTGATCAGCATTGACTAAGAAAGTTGGGGTGACGCCAAAACGCCCAGAAGCAACCTAAAGACAAATGAAGTTTGTTTATTCAAAAAAACAATTACAATGTATTAACGCGTTCAGGTAGAAATGCATCATGCTCCTTGCTTGATGAGCATAAGCTGCAAGCACATCAAGCCAAGCTCCTAAGCTGTCATTCACTTCTGTGTTCTGCGATATGCATAGTTTCACCGTAAGCAGCTTAGCAGCACCAAATTAGAGAACTTGCGTCAGGTTGATAGCCGGTCACATATTTTGGTCAATATTTATTCAACTAAATTGATGTACTCCACAACCAACCCAAATATAAAAGGAGAAGGCGCATGATGACAATAACAACAGCAGCACCAACAAAGCCTTTATCCCAAGTTTTCAGGGTCGGCTATATGAATCCTATTCCCATTGAGTTATAGTGAATGTTATCTCCTCTGCTAAGTTAATCATATGATATCCTTTTTTTAACCACTTCCAACTAAGTTCTTTTAGGCCTACCTCTATTCCTCCTTTCTCCATTAATTATAATAAACCAGCTCAAACAATTATCAGGTTATCCTCAATGGGAGCAACGTCTAACTTCCTGCAAATTCAGTGGTTGCTCCTATTGAGGATAAATTGAGAGAATCATTGAGATGGTCTGGACATGTGCAACTGAGATTATGTCAAGAGTCCAAGACAACACATGGGTGTGGCACAAATACACCTAGGTACATACATTTACTAGAATGTGAGTGGATGCACACATACTTCTAGACAAGCATATGTGCATTGAGCATTGTTTTATCAACTCAGACTAATGAAAAAATTGCAATAAAACTTCATAAATAAAAATAATTGCAAGATTGTTGTCATCTCTTAGGCACCATGCATGTGGTAAACTTTCAGAGAAAAGAAAGCCGCTTGGATTGAACTTATTTATAACCTGCTTGATTGCACTTGTCGCTGTATCTCCATTCTGAAGACCCTTGAGGTGAGGCAGAGTCGGAGAATATCCATCTACAACATCTGTTAGTGGACTCCAACGAACAGGATCCTGTATGAATTTCATTTTTAGTGAATGCTAAAACAATGAGCCATAATTAAAGAATCGGTCAACAAGGGGAAATTTTGACACGACATTTCAGACATGCAGATAAAACTTAAATCTACCTCTCCACCTTCTCCAGAGTTGGACTTTCCACCTAATCGATTCATTGCTATTGCAATGGCTTCATGTGTTTCCCTGGAAATAGCTCCAAGAGACATGCCACCAGTACAGAAACGCACAACTATTGATGATGCAGATTCAACCTTTCCAACAGGTATTGGTGCCCGGTCACTTTTAAACTCAATAAGATCACGGAGAACCTGAGAACATAAGGTGTTCACATATATACAAGATCAAGAAAACTCCAATTCAGCATAGGAAATAGAATAGAGAAATATGCTCCGCTTCCAAAGTACGAAAGGAAAAAAAATACAAAATAACTCACGTTAACTGGTCGGTTCGCAAGATGTTGTTGGTACACGAAATAAGCATTTTCACTCTTTTGGCGGACTGCCTTATGCAGTAATTTTGACATTTCTGGGTTATTTCCATGATACTCTCCTGAAGCAAAAAAGGGAAGTGTATGCATTAAAAACCTTACAAGCAAGTCGAAAAATTTTGCTGCATCAAAGTTGAACAAAGACTGAATTGGCATAATATGTTGTCATATGTAGCAAATTATCATTAATTAAGAGGTTGTATATAACACAAACCATGTAAAGACCTTGGCCAGATCAAGTTTCTAATTTTGCAGTAAATCTCTATCATGGACACATCATGAAGTTACCTGTTGCTGGATAAAAATTTGGAACCTAGAAAACAGTGTCAAAAGCTAAATGCTAGGCCCAATGCTATTTTGTTGATTGCTTCTAACTGGGAAAACTGAAGCTCCTCTACTAGGTTGAAGTCTAAATTTGGATAATCATTTCTATCACTATCAGTTGTACGTATGAAGGACAACCTAGAGGAGAGGGAGAGTTGTTAACAAGACAGAGTAGGCTAGATGTTGTGTGGCAATGTATCCATGCATGTTTTGGGATGGTTGCTGTGAGGCACTAAGGAATAATGATAATGCTAAGTGGGCCTAGATAGAGGAAAACTGACTTTTGTCAGAAGAGATTGGGATTTGTTAAGAAATCCTGGCAGTAAGCCTACTTTTTTTGAAGCTGGGGGACCCTTAGATGTGCTAGATATTAGCATGTAAGAGGTGTAAAAGAATAAAAAATATCAGGCGGTAGAACAAAGGTTGGCATCTGAGTTTTCAAAGTTCTACAATCTGGGCTTATTTGTATGCCAATGATGATTAACATGAATTAGATGTACCATTGCCAAACAATAAACTAGCACTACAGGTAACCTAAAAATTACAGAGAGCTTGATCTAGGTACGTTTTAGATAACAAAAACGCGAAAATCCACTCCAAAATATGTGTCTCTGAGAAAAACCGGAGGTTTCATCTCAAAGCATATTTCAGCATAACTTTCCTCCCTCTCCTGCCTGCTTTTTTCTCACCCTTGGGTGCCAACCATCCATAACTCAAAAGAGAGAAAACAACAGAAGTAAAAGAAGAGCGGTATGCATTTAATCCCCTTGTATCGTTATCCTCTCTTACTCCGTGTGATTTCAACTTTTTAAGTTAATTAAAGGGAGAGGAAAAAGGGAAACCCTAGAATATTGAATAAACACAAAACGAATGTGATTTCTTTTGACTGGAGATTTAACATATCAGGAATCCAATACTTGCTTTAACCAAGGGATGTGATATAAACCGTATAAGAGGAGCTGCAGTTGCAACCATTAGTCTTCCAAATGAGCATGTATAGACATACGAGACATAATAGGATAAGAATATATTCCACATGCAATAATCAAATACAAAATACTAAATGACTGACGAAAAAAACTAGAAAATGATCATAAGAAACTATAGATGCCTATATACATGTAAAGTAGAGAGAGACATGAGTTGCCAACCATATGGCATGTTATGAAGTCATTTCATGTGCTCTGTAATAAGAGATGCTACCTCCTGGCCTGTGCTGGATGAAACCAAAGTTCTCGAGTCTCTTGGCAGTGTCCTCAGAGAAAGCCTTCACCCAAAATGACAAAGTTTCTCTTGCAAGCTTCAATTAAGAAAAAACACTACATAAGCAACAAGAATAATTAGCATAACAATTTTAAAGAACCGTCTCAAAAGCCTGGAGCATGTTACATTAGAAGATGGGTTTTCATACAAGATGGAGATGGAAGCTTGAAAACTGAAAACACAAGGTGGAAAAAAATGGCCAGCTATGGATTTAAATAAATGGAGGAGGCAGAGACATTGAGCATTGCTGACTATGTGGTGTAATGTGGAATAGCTGTAGCATGGATCAGCCTAGGGGGCCTTAAAATAATATTTTCTTTTGCTGAAAAAACAAACCAGCAGAAGTAGATAACTAAAGAGAGTAAGTTTAGCTACTGATCAACAAATCTTGTATGTACTATAAACACTCAAATTTCTAAATAAACTACGTTAATTTAGGTAGCAGCAATGTTACAAGAAGCAGAATTCAGGTACACAAATAAATGTTTGAGCTACCTCATCAAGAGTTAGTCCACCAATACTTGAGACACTTCCAGTAAAAGCAAGATCAACTACTTCTTTTCCCAGGCCATACACTTCGAATATTTGTGCACCGCAGTAACTGTTTTTAAGAAAAAACATAAGCATGAATAGGATAATCAGAACATTGATGAATATTGGTCGACAGAAACAAAAGATCTTTAGAATAATAAAATATGTGATATAAAAAATGTATTACGTAATCACATTACAAACCTAGAAAGCAATGAGATGCCCATCTTGGAAAGAATCTTAAGTAAACCAGATTTTACAGCCTGCAACAAACAATGGACAAGAAAATTCAGAAAAAGGAGGATTACAAAAAAGATTATCAAGATAGTGACTTTATTCAACTTAAAACAGCATTTAGGTTTAACAACCAAAAAGGGCCAAACAAGGAACATATGCTATTAAAAGAGAAAAGGATTAATAAAAATGTCAGATGCTAATAATGTGTCACATTCTGATGGAGATATATTACTATAGCAGATGGCTGTGCAAAGGCATTCCTTCAGATGGCGTGATATCATTTATTCAGGATTGGAGGTAAGTTCACTAGATTTCTGCCGTTGTGAGGCTAGGGAAGATATAACAAAATGTAACAATTGAACCATCAAAGAGCATTCAGAAGGTTGTTTATTACATATTCCAAGCAATAAGTAATAAGAGAATGTTAAGAACTTACATAATAGCCTAACAGGGCTAGATAAGTAACCTCGGGGCACTGGTTCATATGACCCCAAAAAAAATACACATAACATGGGATAATGACAATATTTTCCCTCACCATATAATAGTTTAACTGCTCGTACTAAATGGTCCATACAGGAAATAATAAGTTAACCACAACGTATGATGTATTCAATATTTAATCATAGAGATGTCAGTTGACTCAAACATAATGCTGTTTTGAAGTATACATTTGACTCAGAGTTATCGTGAAACTGATGACAACTATTTGCAGAGATGAATTCCTGTGGCTGACAAAATATAGATTGAGACAGTCACATTTGTCATTATATAATAATGAATTTAAAACATATATGTCCAAAGGTTTAGACAGACAAATAAACCTTGCAATAATTCCTTTGAGCCTGCTCGATTGTTACTGTGGGCATCTTTCCGTTCCGCATCAAATTAACAGTTTTTGTACTCAACCTCCACTGCCTGCATGTTTCTAATGCCAAATATGGACATATAGCACTGCAGAAATAATTTAACAGCATTAGCTGCAGCTCAGATGGCAACCACAAAATAAATGCAAGAACCCAATAGTCAAACCCCACCCCCCACCCCCTTCAAGTGCAGAATGTGAAAACTAGAACAAACAAAACTAGAACAGCAGTGCGAAAAAATACATTTCTGAAAGGGAAATTGTTTTGTTCATGTTTCACGTGTTTGAGAACATCAATCAAGTGTCTGGGGCTTCTGATTGATATTGAGGGTCTTATCTTGCTATTGATCCAGGGTATGGCAAGGGTTTCTTGGTTTTCTTCATTTTGAGGAATTGTTACAATAAGCTGTAGGACTTTGTTTCTGGTCAGTAGTGGTAGTAGTGGTAGTATAGTAAAATTCAGAAGGAAAATGGTAATTTAACTTTCATGTCAGTAAGGAACAAGAAGGGTTATAGAGCATGTTTTACCAAAAGTTAAAATTTCCACTCGTCGCAACATATTCAGTCCATTTATAAGTTCTTGGGTAAGAAAATGTGTCCCATAATCAAAACAGTCAGCCTTGTACTCATGGAAAATGCAAGGGTTTGTAGCCATCAATTATTTAAGAAACATTTAGCAGCCAACAGAAAGAAGGAAATCATTGAACAGTTAATGCACTTAGAATTGATTGGCATCCATCCCTGAGAGATGGAGAGCCTTTGATTCTTTCTTTCTTTTCCCTTTCCTCTTTCATTTTTTATTATTTTTGGCACTTTGGAAAATATCAAGCCTCAGAGATGAACCAGATTTCTTATATCAAATTTGACCATCTTCCTCAATTCTTCTAGACTGTTTTATTAATTATTAGTATAGGTGAATATCGAAGGGAATGAGGATAAAGTAAATTGAATAATCAATATGGTAAGAACTGGGCTGCCAGATTACATGGTAAAATCTATCTCTAGTCCATAAGCTTCTTCAGCCAGGACCAATTTGAAGAAAATACATTAGATAGGTTGATTCCCTATCATAAATTTCATCAAATCTTCTGTAAAGCAAACTTGTAAAGGCTTGGATTATGATGGTGGTGAATGGCTATGACCAGTGATCTACACCCATGAAAAGTAAGTAGAGTATAATAATTCATCATTGTGATAAGTTTGAGTATAAAAGCAATGAATCAAACACCGAAAATTGTTGACTACTTGACTTTCAAGAGGAAAGAATCCCAAGGCAATTAACAAGCATGCAAGTGTAAGAGCAACAAAAAAGGTAAATCGTTTGTCCAGGTTCATGCCTCCAATTAGCATATTGAAATATAAAAAGGGGAACAAGTTGTATGGTTGTTTCCAAGTTTTAAGGCAAGTATGGAGACAATATTGCAGGTCAATCCTAGGAGCTTGTCATATACTATAGTAAGTTAGTAATACAATCCACCAATTCTAATGTTGACAATCAGTCAATCAGGCCTTATAGATAGATAACTACAACATTCCCTGACTTTACAGATTCTGTAATAGAAAATTATTGAAACTGTGCTCTTACTACGATTTAAAGAACTATAACCAGTAAATTATTGATATTTTGAATATAATATATGTTTTATAGAATCTAAATAATGAAAAAAATCTGATTAGATAATGGAAATAATTAGTTTACAAATGTAGAAGAAAAAAAACCTGGCACCATATCCAATTAAGCATGCAAATTGATGTGTGCTGAAACATTGAGCAGTATCAGCAACAATAGAAGCTGACATTCGCAAGCCATTTTGAATCAGATGCTGGTGAACAGCACCCACTGCTAAAAGTATAGGGATGGCAGGACGTGTTGGTTCCTGACATACAAAAACAAAGAAATTAAATTGGCAAGCATTAAAGAAACAGAGAAACATTGACATGGTATTATAATCAGGTAAAGGATACATCTGAACCACAATTTTCATTTCCAGCATCTTGAGGAAAACATTTATGTCAAACAGTAAAAGAAACCAGTCCAGGAAAAAATATACAATCAACTCATACATCCAGAATTTCCAACAATAACCGATAATCTGATTAGGGTCAATAACCATGTAATCTTATACACATCAAAACCGCAGTTTTACCAATGAACATATATCAAGTTATAAACCCACTTATGCATGTTGGATATGCTGATGAACTTCTAGTCTTTGTGCATCTGCAGTAAAGCTAGACTAAAATCTTTCAGTGAAAAAGAAGTCACGCACATAACACCCCTACCCTTTTTTTAGGCAATGTGAAAATAGAAAAAAACCATTTTCAATGCGAGACTTAGATAAGTATAAAACATAAAAGAACATGAGATGCATAGTAGCTATACAAGCCTTTCCAGGAGTCTCCAATAAATAAAAAACCATTTATCAATGAACTTGGCATGGATTGTTCCCCAATTAATTCAGTGTCGGTGCCTGTGATAGTGATGGAAGATCACAAGCAGACACTGCTATTTGCTTTTAGAATTGAGTAATCCTTAGCAACTTGTTTGAATCGTTGATTACGGGAACTCTGGATACTTGCATTTTGGGAAATTCAGGTGAAGTGTGAATAAGTGTAAGTCTGATGTTCTATTTGCTCTATGCTAATGTGTATGCTTGGATTGGGTATTGCTCTTAATGTGTGAAATAACTATCAATTAACACTTCTCGTCCATGGATTGTTATATATTAAATGACTTCTTGACATGCATCATGCATGTGTATATGCATGCATTTGTCATGTACCTCGATTCTTAGGGTAGCCTGTTGTACAGAGTACACCTCATGTCTCTATTCTCATTATCTCCCCTGTCAGAGACTTCACATCATAGGTTACAGGTGGATGGGTGATACATAGAAAAATCTCTGAAAAGGGAAAAAAAACAACAGATATAAAGGTTGATATTGGTGTTTTAGACCTAATGCTCTGTTTTGCTCGTTGTTATATTAGACATCCTCTCATAGATGGAGGCCTTAGCAATTTCAATGGTCAAGTGGAGGAGCCGATAATCTTATTTAGTTGGTTTGATTGGATACAGTAGTCAGCAGATTTCGAATAGTCAAAGGTTGTCTTAATTTGGTATTGGTGTTTTACACATAATGCTATGTTTTGCTCATTGTTATGCTAGACACCCTCTCTTAGATGGAGGCCTTAGCAATTTCAAAGGTCAAAAGTGGAGGAGTCAATAATCTTTTTTAGTTGGTTTGATCGACACAGAAGTTAGCAGGTTTGGATTAGTCAAAGGTCGTCTTACTTTGTTCCTTGTTGTCAAATTATGACTCATGTCCATGGGCAGGAATTTGACTCGACTAAAGGAGTAATTTAGTTTGCAAAGGAGATCTAGGCCAGTGCCAAATTGGCTTCTACCTATTTGTAGAAGACTAGTAAATTAGTCCGTGAATAATAAATACATGGCTGGGCAAGTAATGTGGAAAATGGGGGTTGGGGGAGGGGGGGGGGGGGGTTTGAATGAGAGAGATGCAAAAAAAATGTCACTATATGCATCAGACCTTACACAAACTATAAGTTCCTCCAGATTTTTTTTTTGAATCCTGAGACTGAGCTAAAAAACAGGATAGAGACAGCTGAAACAAGCAAAACATCAGAATAAGAGACCAAAAACAAATTGAAATTGATCTTTGAAAGTTTAACTTTTCGTCCTTATTTGACCTGCTCCAACAAATGTTGCAGTCATTTTCAGGCACAAAATGCTTCAAACAGTTCTTCTAAAATTATCTTCTGCAGATGGATCTCTTCTTTCTTTACTAGCCAATCTTGTTTGCATCTTTAACCAGCATGCTAATGAAACTGAATTTATTTACTGATGCAATCGACCTTTCAGATGTCTAAGCTGTTCCATTATTTTCTTTTGTAAGAACTTTTCCACTTAACCCACATATCCGTTAAACAGAAGTACCTCGATGCTTTATCTTTTTCAACTTTACTTTTGCTTGGCAGAAAAGTAGTCTCCACAAGGAGTGACAACTCTTAGAGTTGTAGTAAAATTAAAAGCCCGTCATGTAAAGCAAGGCAATAATGGTAATATTACAGAGTAAACAACAAAATGCAAGATGTAAAACTATATAATGTTCTGGAATTTAAAAAAAAGGTCGTGCAGAAGCAAAAGAATCAAGTCATAGACTGCACAGTTAGATTCCTCAATTAAAAAAATTTGCAACAGTCTGCTAAGAATCTTTCTAGAAGGAAAATAATGATAGATTTCTTCTTACAAGCTGGCTTGGAACATATTTTGTGGGTAGAATTGCTAGCATGATGTAATAAATAGCAATAAAACAAAGTATATGGTGGGAAATGCATGTGCACTTGGATGGAAGGAATACGCTGAAAGTACATGGTGTATTTTGTTCTGATTCTTACCAGCTCCTCAGAACGATCAGAAAGGACAAGAAGTTGGGAACCATTGCGTACAGCTTCATCTGCCGCTTCACAGAGTTTCTTTAGTGTGTTTTCTAATGAACCATCTAAACCTCTACGAATATCAAAAAATGTTGGCAAAACTTGAGGCTTCAAATGAGGATCTTTCATCAAGGCATCAAGTTCCCCTTCATTCAGCACAGGACCAGACAAAATAACCTGACCCAGACGTAAACTATCATCATAAGGATGAAAAGACTAACATTATATAAACAGAATATTAATAAAGTAATAAATGAGAAAATGAGAAGAAAACTAACCTGAGCAGCATTTTGAGGGCCAACCTCTAATATATTTCCACGTTTACCAATATTGACTTCAAGGGACATCACTAAACCTTCTCTCAGAGGGTCAATTGCAGGATTTGTAACCTAAACAGAAAGCAAGTTAGATCTGACTTACTACTGGGGTTGCATGCCAAATAAATATGTATGCAAATGCATATCAATATACACAAGAAAACAAGTGGTGAGGGAACATAGGAAGCAATTTCCTCCTACATCACCATAGGAGGCAATTCCGTCACAATGTTAGATCTGACTTACTAATGGTGTTGCATCTCACACAAATATGTATGCAAAAGAATATATCCATGTACACAAGAACAGTAGTGGTGAGGGGACCATAGGAAGTAATTTCCTCCTACATCACACTAAAACCTTGATCCTCCCAAGTAAAAGGGATTATCAACACCATCCGCAGGCCCGCGCACAAATGCACAGAGAAGTTTATATACATACATGATATAGCTTACGAGTTTACACTTAGTTATAAAAATACTTGGCAGATCATCCATATTGATGGTCCATTCATTTAACTTTACACTAAAACCTTAAAGAATGAAAATCATGTGTTAAGAGTTCCTTCTTACAAATGAAGCATATCAAAATAACTGACTTTTAAGAGTTTATATGTCATTCGGTTTAACATCATGAAATGATAGGTACAGCTTCATTTTGTTTTTGGCACATGGAACTCAGATCATCAATGATTATAGCCTGCCAATGTGTAATAAACATTCTCCTATATAAAAAAGTAGATAGATAAATACAAGCGTAACATTATATTTACATACACATTCGTATACACGCACATAGAAATAAAACAGTACACTACACATACATCTGCACATACTTGCATATAAAACATATGTACGTAAATACTTACACATATAAACATATAGATAAAAATCATGCAGCTTGGGGATCTCTCACCCATCCATGAAGTGGTTGCCAAAATAATTCCTACTAATAAAATATAAACAACTACTGGGTACTTGAGAAATGTTTAATGCGTGTATTTATGTTTCAGCCCCAATTCAAATTACGATGAATGGCGCTGATTGTTTAGGGGAGTTTTAAAGGTTAAGCATAACGCATGCTGATTCATGTACAGTCAAGAACATACCAAGACAATCCAAGTTATTTGCAATATTTAGCTAAAGCTTGCTAGTACCAAATTAGCTTAGGGTAGGAGATATGACACTTATATCTCTCACAAGTGATTCTGAGTTTGAACTTCCCATCCTATAGTGGCAAGGGGTGCAAGGGCATACTATCATGTATGTCTTTATCCCTTTGCAAGTGCAATATTAGTTTTATAACAGCTTAAGTTACCATGAAGCATGCAGTATATACATGACTCAAGGATAACCTATTAGGAAAAGTGGAAATACAGATACAATAAAACTGATGACTACAGTATGGAAGATTAAACTCTTCTTGGATAAAACAATTTTTCTGATCACACAAATGTTAAACTTAGCATACATCCATTGGGTAATAAATATATCAAGGGAAACGATAGGGATTCATTTCTAAAGTAATTTACTGTATGTATGTACCCAACCTGAGCAAATCGCTGCTTGAAATAATCATAAATCATGTGTGGCTTCTGAGATAATACAGCTAAAGGAATATCATCACCCATGCAAAATGTTGGCTCTTTCCCTTGTGAAGCCATTGTTTCAATAACCATTTGGACATCTTCACTTGAGTAGCCAAAAGCCCTGGCAGGAAAACAGATAGCCAACTTAGAAAGGAGATAATTATTTATGTACATCATCACAGAATTGTGAAAAATAATAATCTCCCAATTGTGCTGATAAAAAAAAGTTATAACCTTGATTAACTAATTGAGAAAATATTGACTTCCAACAACAAATACTTCCTAAAAATAAATATAATCATTCAGAAATATTGTTATAAAAAAATGTCTTACCATTCTCCACATGTATTCTGCATGGTTGCACTTGAATTAAGACAATACTAATATAGACTTAGAAACCATTTAGGCAGTAAAATTATCCAGCAGAAATTTTGTCATGTTCATGGCAAATAATATTACAAGTAGCACATTTGCTCATGAGTGGATAAAAACTGTGTACTCCAATCCTAAAGATATTTCAATAATATAACCAAAATCCTATTTTGAACTGACCCTTCATGGAGATGCTAATAGATTAAGTCAGGATATTATAAGCACAATCCAGTATCTAATGACTATTTTTGAACAGCAAGATAAATGACAGATGTAAGAAGAGGGAACCTTACTGTTGGTGTCTCAGAATTATTTCATTGTCCATATTGAGAGATGACAAGAAGTTCACAGGTTTTAAAGTACGCATGCTTTCAGACAACCACTTCCCATAGGGATTTGATGATGCTACTCTCTTTTTAACTTCAGTGTTCTCATAAACCTAGAAAGTCAAAGTTCAGAAAATAAGTAATAATTATATGAGGATTACAGGATCCAGCTCGTAAAGCAAGAGGCATAATGAACATGAGTGCAGACAGAAGATTAATAGAGATTAGAAGTAAAGGAACACAGTATTCATATAGAAAGTAGAATCAGGACACAAAATTACTACCAGATGGAGAAAGATCAAGATGCAAAAAAAGAAACAACTAGCCAGTGTAATTGCAAATATAAAAAAACAAAAAAAAGAAAAAGACACAGTATGAATGAATAAGGCCATGTCCACATGAATAATCAAGCAATTCCATTTTCCAGAAGATAAACATACATAACTCATTTCACCACTGTCCAGATCTGGATAACACATGGAATAGATAGAAAGCCTATAAACTCAAACAGAATATCATACTGATTTATGAGTTTGATTTTTCTACCTTTCTGATGCTAATAAACTTTTTTTTCCTTAAACAAGGCAGTAAACAGTCATCTTGGTTGCATATATACGGTGTTATATCTAAAAAGTGCTAGTTTTGTATCTAGTCAGAAAACGTTGGAATGCTAACCATGGCTTGCCTAGATTTGTCTTTGTTATGTGGGGGATGCTACAGGCTGCAAAGAATGTCAAACAGCATGCAATGGCTTGCCACCTTCCCTCTGATGTATATGAATTTTCTAATAGCAGCCCCTATCTGTATATTAATGCACATAGTAGCACTAAATATATAAAGCCAACAGCTTCGGTACTCTGATAATTAATTTTTGGAGTACCGATGGCAAAACTTGTAAATACTTCCATGTTTTTCGCTCTCACAACTTTGTAGTGGGCCCTACCCACATAGAATTGGAGTTCCACTGTCATTTTGGTAATTGTCGTCATTTTTTAGGGTCAATTCTTTGGGACTTAACTGAATGATTTGGGTCGTCTTCCTCCTTCGGAATTCTTTCTCCAAAAAATCCATTTCACCAACAATGGAGTCCGCAAACCTCGGCATCTAGTTGATCGTTATCTGGTCATGGCTGACTTCATTTGTTCTCCTTTTCAATTTAATTAATAAAGCTTTCTATTTTTTTCCCTATAAGTTTTCTCTATTAATCCAATTTTCAATCTCAACTATATTCCTCCATCCATAGCGGAATCATATTCTTGTTGTGTGTTTCCAGCGATGGGTTTCATGGGTGAAGAGGGCTTGAGATAATTGTCACTGAAGAAGGATTTTAGGAAGAGGATGTGATTTTTTTTATTTTTTTACTTTTGCAAAATTACCCTTTTCTCAAAAAAGAATTTTAAAGTATTCATTGATTTACTCAAGCAAACCTGCTTTTTTTGTTAGGCCTCATGGTTCACTACAAGATTGCGAGCAGTCTGAAGAACAACAGAAAGAAAAGAGGGAGAGAGCAATGACAGATTGTTTAGGAGAGAAACGATAGGAAAATAAAAGATTAAATCAAATTGGAAAGGACAAAAATATCCTCTCTATTTTTCATCCATTTTATGTTTTCTATAATTTAAAAATGGCTATTATTGGAGTACCTAAGCATTCCTCATATATAAAATGGTGTCAATGTTCATTAATTAACTTCAATATCAAATTTTCAAATATAATAATATGGTGTAACAAGTGGTTTAAAAATAGGCCGATTTTATCGATTTATCGCCAATATATAGGGTTTGGGCCATGGCCGATACGATTTTTGCAAAAATTGATCGCATATCATTTTTGGCCGATTTGTCCCGATATATCGGTGTAAATCCGATAAAGTGGCCGATTTCTCGTGGGTTAAAAATCGCCCGATTTTCTACAATTTACATTCTAAGTGAACCGGTTCGGTTTTGGAGGCAAAAACCCTCCTTTTTCCATGCTTGACCCGCATCCACTAAACAAAAACCATGCTATCCTATTCTATTTCACATCCGCTCATTGTGTAACTCTAAATCTCTCCACCTCCACTGTTCTCTCCCCCAACTCACTTGCAAATTTCTCACTTGAATGCCTCTTTTGACGACCTCTCGAAGACTCTCTCGATATTGCATAAAATGTGCTTAGATTACATTTTAGGACATTATATTATATATGCTCACCATCCGATATGACACTCCGATTTTCACTACTTATCCCCGATATATCCCCTATAACCGGGATCCGATATGAATTTTGGTCGTCCGATATATTTCCGATAACCGATATTTAAAACCTTGCTAACTTATTAAGAACTTCAAACAATACATCGAAATACTCTAGTTTCTCTATTACATGAAAACACCAATTGGTCATCAAACATCTAAAAATCGCATGAGAATCCGGGATAAATCTCCATCACAAACCATGCAAGTCACATGAAGTTAAAAAAAAATAGAAGGAAAAAAAAAGATAGCTGACAAACCTGTCCATTCTGTAGATCAGCTGTTATCATCATTCCTGGGCCTAATCGCCCTTTCATTATAACTTTTGACTCGTCCATTGGTACAACACCAACCTGCAAATGTCAAGTGTCAACTTGATGTCATGGACCAAGAACATTGAAACCGACAGCGATGGACTTTATAATATTTCACTACTGCAGCAGATAACAAGTTACCGAAATACTAAGCGAGGAGATAAGAGATTGCTGCTTTATCAAAGATTTTCCTTTCTTTTCTTTTTAGTTATCAGCTGTGGCTTTCTCTAGCTCTGCAATGACCGCTGAAAACACACCAGCAATCCATGGAATTATGCTAAAGATTGAACAGGAAAGAATGCTTCCAGGCTCCAAGAAGTAATTGCTAAGATTCCTGATAAAACATTCCCTTTAGTCTCCAAGGAGCCAGTAGCCCCACGCATGAATCCCAAGTTCTTATACATCCAGCTGGTTCACAAGTTGCCAAGAACTTGACAGCAGGCAAGATAGCAACTCTACCTTTCTTTTCTTTTTTCCTATTGCTATGATCTCCCATAAATTGGGTCATACACTAAATATTCAGCTATCTTATCTTAACTTGCATGATTTCCACTCAAATTTGGTATTGTAGTTGTTCACTGTTACCTTATGCCCTGCTTCGATATATATAGACCGTGAAATATGTGCGTATAAAAGTTTGAGGAGCAACACAAATATAGCAAAAAAGTTGAAGAATATAGTGAATTTTGCCTTGCCAGTGTAAAGCTGACTTACATACAATGTACATACATTTACAAACTAATTGAAATAAGAAAGCATTTCCTCAAAAAAAATATATATTGACAACATACTTTCAGTTATGGAAATGAGAGCATATTTTACCTCTGATGCAACATAAACCATATCATCCACAGTCCGCCAGTATCTTGCAGGGCGAAGACCATTTCGATCAAGACAAGCTCCAACTGTTCTCCCATCACTGAAACAGTAGAATAGTTGCTGAGTAACGTTAACCATATTAATCATAACCAGATACTAGCTTACATCTCTGAAGATAAGTACAGCTTTCATGCTAAAGATGATAATGTCATTACCATAGACATAAGGCTAAACAAAAATATATGATAAAAAGTATATTGCTCATGACTATTGTTTCAGAACAGCATTTTGCCATAAGACCAACAAAACAGATAACAATAATTTATTCAGGATAACCATGATTAAATATTTCAGATGACTAAAATGTGATTAGGAAATTTAGATAGATAGGGTACAAGTAATGGTGCTAAATTTCGGTTATTTCCATCCTATGCTGTGCATGTGCATGTGGAATGAGGCTGGGAATTATGGTATCCTCTCCCATATTTCAAGTTTATTACAGGTAATTTGTATTACCTAAATCTAAACACCAGACTATTGAAGATATTTCCAAGTATGTTTGATAATACCTGTAATCATGCATGCTACTTGCAATCATTTTATCAACCAAAACATACCTTTAATATTTAAAACATATTAACCAACCAAAAAAGCCAACATGTCGTTGAGACACAAAAGGATCTGGAATCATGCATGCTACTTGCAAAAATGACAACAGTAAGTCAAATCCATCAGCACATGGTTAATCAGCCAGCTATAATAGGTCCTCGATGAACGATGAATGTAGAAGGGTGTTTTCGGTGGGCAGATATTTGATTACAGGGCATAAACTTGGAAGCAGCCAAATAGAACAGACATGTCACATGTGATCATTTCCATTAGATCTATAAAAGGTTGTTTGATTTCTATATATGAAGAAACGGATTTTGAAGCCACATCGTTATATAAAAGAGACATTAACTGATCATAAGAAAGCCACATCGTTAACAATAACATGTATAACGTGCGTACGAAGGTATAACGGAAGTGTTTTGTCCATGCATCAAAGTGATCAAGCAAATAGCACCTGAATAAAAGCAAGGCAGGTCCATCCCAGGCCTCCATTTGCCCTTTGTAGTAGTCATAAAATTCGGCAACCTGGAACAGGTGTGAATATATGTGAGTGGGGAGGAGAGAGAGGGGAGATGCTCTTATATATATATATATATATATATATATATATATATATATATATATATATATATATATATATATATATATATATATATATATATATATATATATATATAGAGAAGGCTCCTATAAACTTAAGTTGATAGGGAGGAGTGTCCACCAACTTTTATATTCATTGATCTTGCCTTGAGATCCGTGAAATCAAGATGCACACAAATCTCAAAGTGGGCTTTATATCTTTCACGGATCCCAAGGCAACATCAATGGATAGAAAAGTTGGTGGATGACTATTCCCTATCAACTTAAGTTTATAGGAGCCTTGCTCTATATATATATATATATATATATATATATATATATATATATAGACACACTCAACACGCACACGACACTTCCAAATAGTGTTTGGCTCAAGAATTTTTTTCCCTGTCGGATCATATAAAGAATAAAAAGACATATTACATAGAATTCTTTCTCCAATCAAATAAAAATATATTTGATGCATTATGGATCAAATACACTGCAGTATCGTACGACATACTTACCTCTGGATATTTTATTGACAATGTTGGATGATTCTTATATGCCTCAGGGACAAGAATCATAAGAGCTTCTGCAGGGCTTCGACCACTTCTCAGCAATAACTAGTTACAATGAGAAGAAATAAAGTAAAGATAAGTCTCCCATTTCTTTAAGACATAAAGCAGAAATAAAAGGAACAGTCAGTGACAGTTTTGGAGGTCAAACAATGGCATTAATGGTCATGGGACCTATTTACACTTCTGAAGGACTGAAATTTTAAATTAATTTATACGTCTGCTATATCAATTAATTAAAGAAAGCAACAAAAGAAATAGATAACCCAAACTCTTATCAAAATAAAACTAGGCAGGTACTATATAACCTCTCATAGCACCCCAGGCCTTGCGTGCATGAGAAGTGTTTTGCAGCAGAGAAGTCACCATGGTGGGTTTCTTATTTTGAATGGTAATAGCTTGTTCATGGATTTGATGTTGCTTTCATGAACGACCCACCTAGAAAAACTACAATGAATTCATCCTTTAAATTAGCTATTTACACCTACAGTTTCGCACAATCTTCTTAGAAACTCTCTAGTACTGTCATATAATGAGCTCTTCGAAACATTGGTTTGCATTCTACAAATTCATCAGCCATATACTCATGATCTCGACAACCTCATAAAGTTCTAATAATTCCAAATAACCATCCCTATAGTCCGACATGAATTTTTTGAGATTGCTCCTCATCCTTTGAGGAGCCACAGAAAAGGGTGACTCCTCAATTCGAAGAAATATCACTACCCATGTGGTGCATGAATACTATGTATCCCTGCTTTATCATCCGCTAAGCAGTCATTTAATAATTGTCGGCTCTCCATCTATGTATGTAATTCTAACTCTCAAATATCCAACCGACAAAATAAGCTTTGCATGAATTATGAAAAAATATATTAGAACAATACTTAGAAACAGCAGCAAAGAGGAAAGTTATTGTCATACAAGGGGTCTAAAGAAAAAACGAACTCATTGTTTGTATTATGTCTTTGAACGAGTGGTCAATCTGTAATGATGACTCCTTTTAATCATGAAAGAATGCATTCAATATAAACTGCTTTGAAAATATATCAGTATATGGTCGGTTATGCAACATATGAAGTGATATAAGTAGCATAAATGCATTCAATTGTCATCTCCGCAGAGGAAAATAATTAAATATCAAAACATGTTGAAGCCCTAAGAAGTGTGAGTTCATACTTCTGCTGCACTGTCAAGGTTTGCAGAATCGGATCCCTTTGGGTTACCATAAGGACGAATTTCATTTTCACGCCCACGCCAAACAGGAGATTTAATTGTTGTTTCTCGAGACTGCATCCAGTTCAAGTTTCCCTGAAAGAGCATTTATTTTAATTATTGTAAACTGTGAGTTTTGATTAAGTAAAAAAAAAATTTGTTCTATAATTTACGAAAGAAAGGAAAGAAAACAAACAAGAGAGTAGCTATAAGCTGCAAAGCTAAGGAAAATCATAAACCTGTATTGTATTTATCTCTCCGTTGTGACCAAGTAACCTCATTGGTTGTGCAAGAGGCCATCTTGGGCTAGTATTTGTGCTGTATCTTCGGTGGTAGATGGCAAAAGGAGTCCTATAAAGAGAATCTTTAAGATCCAAATAAAATGATCCCAAAGCTTCTGAACGAAGCATGCCTTTGTACACTATAGTCTGATTCGACAAAGAACAGAAATAGAGCTCATCCTTCCACTGTTCTGATTTTACTGCCTTTTCAATCAGCTTTCTGCAGATGTACAACTCCCTTTCAATGTCATCCATATTTTCCTCTTTGGAGACTCTAACAAATACTTGTTGTATGTTAGGCATGGTTTCTTTTGCATTGAAACCCACTATTGATGTATTTACAGGTACAGGCCTCCATCCAAGAACCTCCAAGCCCTCTTCTAAAAAAGTGTTCATTATAACTGTACAAAGAATATGTTAGTGTTTCAGAGTCCACGCATCAATAAGTGGGTAATAAATATAGGTCAATGAAGAAACACAGCAAGCAGAAGGAAATAAATAGCTACTGAGTGATAAAACGAAAGAAAAACAGAGAAGTCGAAATTGTTGTGAAAAGGGGGTGTCCATGCTTATGGAACATGACAACATGCAGTGCTTCTGACAAAGACAGTGTGTGGTGAAGATGATTCCTTATAAAAGATGAAGTAACACAGAATGTACAGAAGATTAAAGTTCAACACTTGAATGCAGAAATTTGGCGGCTAAATAGCACTTAAACACCTTATAGTTTCACTAGCACTTACATACTCACTTGTTTTTTTGTACCATTTATATACCCTAAGTTGTTTTAAATTGGCACGTTGGCGCCCTCTATTATGCAAACAAGAATATTTTCACCCCGAATGTTCCTCTATGATACTTACAGGCAATTATAGAGTTTTCTAACCATTAATATTTGTTAAATTTATCGTTAAACCGATCCAAACTCTAATTTAAATTAGAATTAAGATAAGTTTAAAATAGCGTTTTGCAGGTTGAATAGTAAATTTAACAAATATTAATAGTTAAAAAGCTCTATAATTAGCACGTAAGTATCATAAAGGAACATTCAAGTGAAAAATTTTCACGTTTGCATGGTTGAGGGTACTAGAATGCCAATTTTAAACAACTTAGGGCATTTAAATGCTATGAAAAATAAGTGAAGGTATATAAGTGCTAAGTGAGTGAAACTATGAGGTATTTAAGTGCTATTTAGCCAAATTTGGCAGAATTTTTACCTGTTTTTGCTTCTTTCATCTGTTTTTCATCTTTAGGAAGAAAAATCATCCCAACACCAGTGTGACTCTTGTCTAAGGAAGAAAGTCCCTGTTCGCTTGCCCAGTTGTTAAAGAGATCCCATGGCACTGAAGTCATCACCCCAGACCCATCACCTGAGTCATTATCTGCACCACAGCCTCCTCGGTGTTCCATGCACCCAAGAGCAGTAAGAGCGTCGTCAATAATTTTATGGGATGCTTCATTACGCAGGTTTGCAATAAACCCAACACCACAAGCTCCTCTCTCTGATAGGATGTCTTCCAAATTTGCGACCTAAGAATATATATTGCATCATGTATAGAATGGAGAGACACTAGATAGCTATTTCACAGTAACATTCAGAAGATAGAAATAAAATACACCTGCAATCTCTACATCTATAGATCGAAGTATATCAATAAAACAACCTAAAGGTAATAATGGTAAGTTCACTTAGCAATCCTTGCATCGTTATTCAAATTATATTGGCAGGCAAAGTTCCATTATATGTGTAACAAGACAAAATTAAATTATTTCCAATATGATTGACAATCAACAAGAAGAAAGTGAGAATACGAAATTGGAAAAAGGAAGATAGTTACAAGGTGGGTAGAGTAATAGGCTATAGTGTGTTGGGATCATGCAGCCATGCTAGACTCATTTTAGGCACAGATATGAGCCATGTATTTCTGAAAAGTATAGGCCTAGACTGTTTTCTGTCATTCTTTAAAGGTCTCTCCAACCATGTACACAGCGATGGATTTAAATGGTGCCCAGGAGTGCGCTGCACCCTTAAAATTAATAAATTGCATATAAGTCCTTGAAATATTTACAATATGCCCCCTCATAAATTTTAAAAGTTGCACCCCAATCTATCTAAGAACACTAAATAAGTTAGTAGCAAATTAAATTAGCTCATTGGTAAATAGGTAGTTGCCGTAACATGTGCAAAAAATGAGTGTAGTAGAAGAAATGAGAATGTTACGATGGTCTTGTGGGAATATACTAAAAAATA
Organism: Asparagus setaceus; assembly: GCA_012295165.1. NCBI lineage: Eukaryota > Viridiplantae > Streptophyta > Magnoliopsida > Asparagales > Asparagaceae > Asparagus > Asparagus setaceus. The sequence goes on from CM022702.1 coordinate 65,846,950, forward strand.
GGATAAGAAATGAGTGCATCCGTAGTAAATTAGAGGTTACTCCTATTGAGGATAAAATGAGAGAGAATCGACTAACATGGTTTGGCCATGTACAATGGAGACCTCTTAATACACCGGTTAGAAAAATGATAATATTATAGTTAATGGGGCAAATAGATCTAGAGGTAGACTTAAGAGAATTTGATTAGAAGCAATTAAGAAGGATATGATAATTGTTAACTAAACGGAGGAGATAGCCAAAAATTTAACGAAATGGAAGAATAGAATTCATGTAGCCGACCCCAAACATTTGGGATAAAGACTTTGTTATTGTTGTAAAGGATTTTTTTTGGATCCACCACTGCATGCATAGGCATGAAGAAAACACCACATCAATGAAAATCGGTGATCATTTTTTGTCAACCAACTTATCCACCATGTTCCCAATATGCTTTATTTTAGCATTAGCTGCAACAAAATTGAACAAATATCTCATTTATAGCGTTTTCCAGTGAACAAATAGCTGCAACAAGATTTGACCTGATATATTATCCAGCATAGTATTTGCAGAGGGATTACAATATATTTTTTATGGTTCTCCTTTTTTCTGTAACAATCTACATGTGGATGATTGTTGCACCATTTGATTATTGCACGGCATGAGGGTGTGTTGCCTTTAACGCCTTCAAACTTAGGTTATATATTTATGGATAAATGATAGTTAGGACATTAGCTAAAGTTATAATGTATTGTTACACACTAACATACATAAAGAGATATTTGTAATAAAAATATCTGCTCTGGTGTCTGTTATAACTTCATATTGCATGATAAACCGATCGAACTGGCTGATTTAAAGCAGCTCGGTTTGGTTTTGGCATTAACCTCGGTTCGGGTCGGGTTAGCTTTTTGAGATCGGTGTCCGTTAAAACAGACCGACCTTTTAACATTCTTCGCGGGCCCTAGTGCACCCACGTGATCCACCCCCAGTTCATTCACGCTATCTTGGTTCTAACTTGCAATGAGGCCCACCAATGCACTAGTCCCAACTTACTGCAAGTTATAAATCAACTTTTTATGAAGATAAAGCGACCGCAGGCCCACCAATCCATCATCTTCGTCCCTAACCCTCAGGCTTGAGGCTTCTCCAACCTATCCGCCATTACCATAGCTCAATTTCTCAACTACAGATTCCTCTTTTTTTTTTTTTTTGGTTGAGGAATTGGGTTCCTCTATCTTGTTCACATCAATTTTCACATTCTTAATCTCTATTGTGTTTACTGTTCATTTATTTGTACTGGGAGAGCATTGGTTTGAAGCCTTGGTATCGCCTTTTGTTGTTTTGTGTTAGAGTATTTAAAAACCGACAGAACTGGCCGAACATTCAAACATTTACTTAGTTTGGTTTCGGTTTGATAGAAATTGACTAAACCGACCGAACCGACCGTTTGCTCACCCCTAGTATCTCCTATCAAATATGAGAGCCAAATTACAATTGACAAACATGTGTGATTTAGCCATTTAAGATCTTCTACTGATGTAGACTCATAAATGAACGAGACGTGTACATGTAACCGAGAATCACAAAACAAGCATAGGAGATAAACCACCAGTTTACATATGTGCATGCAACCAAATACATGTATTTGAAGAATCAACTGACTCAATCAACAAGAAATGACTAAAAGTATATATATGTATACAAATATATGCATTTTATGAAAGTCAGTGGTACACTGAATGCTTCACAGGGTTATCTTTTTCAGTCTGTCACAAGATCTCTTAAGTAGGGTGAGGATATATGTGCTCTCAAGTTGAGGTTTAAGGTGAAGTAAAAGATTCAGTATGCTTAATGAGTCGAGAGTGACGAGAGACAGAAAAGGTTAAAATATTATTAATATCTCCAAATCAAGGTATGATTTTCTAAATTTTTTGTCTAGTGCTTCCTCCATTACGAGGTTCAAGAAGGGTCAAATATATTCGATGAAAAATAATGTTATTATCAGACCAAGAATGAAAAAATTCCAAATTTTTCAATCAATACAGCCTATATATCTAGAATGACGGTCACAAACCACCTCCGCCACACCCTCCAATCAAAATCCAACCCCACTAACCCAATCCTGCTGCCACGCCCCCTGAACACGATCTAAGCCCTCCCTCCCTGCCCATCATGATGCCACAACCCCTGAACTCGACCCTCCTTATTCTCCGTCAATACTGCCTTCCCCATCTATTGTTGTCACCTTTATTTTTCCACTTTATGCTTCTCCATTTCTGTTGGGGGTGGTTGGAAACTAAGGCTGTCCCTTCGAGTATAGGCTATAGCTAGGTTTTCAACTTAGGACTATACATGATCCAACCCCACTTATACATTCAGGTAGTGTATTGTCGATATCTTTCTACAATTGTACAATGGAAGCCACTAAATACACCGGTGAGGAGAAGTGATAAAATTATATATTAATGGGGCAAAGAGGAGAAGATGTAGACCTAAAAGGACTTGTTTGGAAGCAATTAGGCAGGATATGGTAATAGTTATCTTAACGGAGTAGATGACCCATACTAGAACTAAATAGAGTAATAGGATTCATGTAGTCCACCCCAAATTTGTGGGATGAAGGCTTTTTTGTTATTGGTGTTTATAGCATTGTGGCTTAGATATCTACGGTGTCTGGTTTTAAGGGCATGCTTCGTTCTGAATGAGTCAATTATGATCACTGATCCAAGAAAAGAAGCAGACTATGTGTTGTACAATTTGAATGAAGTTTACAGCATTACATTCACTAAAAGGAGAACAGTGGAGTTCAGACTTTAGTATTTCAAGGGGAAAGAAGGTTTCTTTCAGTGCCCATGAAAGGTGATAATCAACTTCATCATACAACTAATCTACTAACCAACTCATTTCAAACTTGTCAAAAATTTGGATACATGGTTTTCAGATACTCCATCATCACTCAACCTGGGAGCTTCCATAACCCAACCCCTGCTGCACATTCAGACATCTAGGTTTGGATACCTTCTCTCAATTCTCTACTCTTTAGCATTTTGAGGTAAATGCACCAACTGCTCACTGTTCCAAGACAACAATCTATCTTTGAAACAGAGCAAGCAACTTCATCCTACTACTAATCTACTAGTCAACGAATTCATTGCAAAGTCGTCAAAGTTTCAACAGAAAACCGTAAAACATCACAGACTCAAAACCGATGAACCAAGAAGAGATCAAACACGAATAAATCCAGTACCTTTGACCGATCATCTCCCCGTAGCCTCAGGACATCACTCCCCTTGAGAGCCGAACCAGCTCCTTCCAACTCAAGAACAGCCCTAACCAGCGAAGTCGACGAAGATGACGACGAAGAACTCGACCAGCTCCTCCTCCGATAACACCTCGCTCTCCTCGATCTCACTCCAAACCCCGAAACATCCCCCAGCAACACACTCCTACTCAACGGCGACGGCGAAAGCGTCGGCGATCGCGGCAAGAGCTTCGTCGGGATCGGATTAGGGATGCTCGCCATCAAAACCTCTCCCTCCCTTTTCTCTTTCTTAGTTTTTTTTTTAGATGTTTAGGTTTTTAGGTCTTTTTGCGAGAAAATGAGAGGAGAGTCGATAATATAAAAGGGAATCGTGTGGAGGAGAAGATGAGGGCTGAGGATAAATGAGGGTTTAAGAGCGCTCCTCTAACGTCTGCCTCTTAAAAAAGGATGAACAAGGGAGATCACAAATGAGATACAGAGGGAGGGATTTTGGTAGGATTATAAAAGTGACCTCTCGAGAGAGTGGAAGGCACTTGACTTGCTCTCCTCTCCCTAGCTGATGTGTCCTGTCCCTTGGGCTTTTGTTTTCTGATGCCTCGCGGCAAAAAGTTAGGCCTTTTTCAGGGTTCTGATGCTGGGATTTTGTGCATGTGCGTTTGTAATTGGTGATGGTGAGCGGATTTGGGCTTTGAAGCCGAACTTGACAAGATTCAAGAGCAGCACCCGAATGGTTGAGTCCGACGATGGCGAAAATTGAGTGTGCATCCTATCAGGAAGTCTTATACTGTGCGAGACATTCTGTGCCATTGAGATAACATATAGGGACGTAGTTTGGATATTTGTTGTCCTCCTCTATAACTCAGATCTCCCCACATGGTGCATTGTTCTGACAGATAGCGCGCTCATAAAATTTGGGTTGAAAGATTGACATAAGAAACTTGCGGCCCCAAATGGAGGAGCCAGTTTAGCTCCCATGTCGTGTGTCGAGTTGTAAGGCTTGGTGATAGGATGTTTGTTTTTCCCCCCTCATGGCAAACATGTTAAAAGGTCCAAAGTTGAATCCCGATCAAAGTGGTTAGTGATTTTACGATACGAGGTGTGTTGTAAATCTAGTGACTTGGTAGGTAAAGAGTAGGATGGGTTCTTATACCTCCGCTCCCTCTTGCGAGAGATTGGGTGTTGCTAGCTTATTTATGACTCCTTAGAGAGCGTGCTCATATTTTGACAAGAAAGAATGTTCACCATGTATGATGTGATAGAGTGCATTAAAACAAAGTGTTGGTGTGTGTGGGCGTCAAGTGTTATTCGGCAAAGGAGAAAATTGTGATTGAGCTCATGGCGTCATTTAGGTGAATGAGAGACCTATTTGAAAACTCTCATATGGGCTTTGATATTACCTAGGCACTAATTGGACAAAGCTGACTAGGCTAGTTAGACCTATTATCGGAAGCATGGTCTTAGTGCTGAGTGTAGATTAGACTTTTGGGCTGTCGACAATTCAACTATGCGAAGAATATTTGATCACTGCAGCTGTAGGACTTGCAATTTTACATACAACTCAGATGTCTCGAGTATGCTTCGATATGATTGATAATACTTCTAAAATTGTACCGTCGCAAAAGGACAACTAGCTATAGCTAACAATCTACCTAGATTTAGGATAAATCACGGTAGAAATCTTGTAAGCTACAAATAGGGTTTAATTAGTAACTTAAAATACAAGGCATACTATCTCAAATCTAGAGTAACCTTATGCCTCCAAACAGAAATCTACAGATGCAAACGTAAATCTTTGAACCGAGGAATTGCAACTAAAACAAAATGTGACAAAGTTGAGGTAAATGCAATTGTATATAAGCAACAGACACTTGTATTGCAACTACTAAGCAACAGAGCAACTCTCCCCTATACTCGTTTTGAAGTTCAAAGTTTTCTGAATATGATATATAAGAATTTCGCTACCGAATTCAAAAACCAGACACAAATATCGTTTTTGGGGTTCACTACAAAATGGAAAAATTACTGCACTATTGGAGTTCACATGAATCCCATTTAAACCCGACCCGGTTAAGCTCTAAGGGTCTGTTTGGCAAAGAAGCGAAAATTGGGTCAGTCAAGTATATCACCTTAACCAGGCCAAGATTAAACCAGGGGTCTTTGGTCCAGCCTAAGCGCGGTTAAAGGGCTTAAAATTGAACTAAAATTTAATTTACTTCAAAATTGTTCAAACAAAAATAGCCCCAAACTGGATCAAGGCTACACCTAGCCCACTTTCATGGATTTGCCAAACATTCCGTAAGATTCTCATGGGAATAGAGAATCCCGGCGGTGCATCAGAACTAACTTCGGTTTTCAATGGGCCCCACAAATCTTTTCTCTGTGTACCACCTGTCCAACTTCTAAGTGGGAACAAAAGCTAGGGAGCAGTGCTTCGCCCACTCACCCAAAAAATCACACCCAAGTGGTCACCCACTGGCTGACACACATTGATTAAGCACCCGTTAAGGTATACAATTAGCGGGTTAACCTCTGATTGGACTTCTATAATGACGAAATAATTGTGGAAAATAATTAAGGTCAGAGATGAGGCAAATCGAGAAGTGATAAAGAAAATAATAATGATGTGTAGCTGGCAATATTAAATATACAAGTTGGCAAAGTGTCACTTGGAAAATTAATGTTAAATTGGCATATTAGAAAATGCTATGCGTGGTTACTAATAAAAATGTAAATTTATTGGCGGAGGCCATCGCTATCTGCTCTCCTAATGTGTTTTTTTGATCGAATATAAGATACAAGACAACTTAATAGACATGCTACTACCATCTTGGGGTTAAAAAGACAAAACTAAAGTCAGAACATTACTTGGTGTTGTATATTTTATTTTTCTTCGTCAAATACTGTATTTTGGTTAAGATTCCTATGTACTTGGGGCTTTTGTTAAGCAACATTTTTTTAATCAGTAAATTAGGTCTCGTTAGATGTTCCAAATCACAGTTATTAGTAGTCTGTCCCTACATTATCCCTAACAGCTAAAATCATATTGGACTTTTGCTCTACAATAAGAATATTAGTCCCTCAAGTTTTTTATTAAGATATTATAAAGTATTTATTTTTTTTTATAATCTATTCAAAACTTGCTTATTCATTTTATGCTGACGATAATGCTTTTCTTGGTGATCAATTTGGGGGAAAGTAAAAAGATGCTTCGGATCTAGTCAACAAGAAGAGAGAGGGAGGTCGTCCAATCAACAAAAAAGCTGGCAAGATTACATGTTTTTTTTGGGCACGTTACTGCTAAGTCAGTAAGATTTATTCGAAGTTTGTGAAAATGACTCATGTTGATGACGGAGGTAATGTTAGGGACTTCTACTAATGACTTAACTTAAAGAACCAAGATGATATTTGGCCAATACACGAGGGACTTCCATCAAACTTTTGCCTATCCTAAAAGCTAAAATCTACAACAAAAAAGCTCCTTATAATCCAAACAAAAACAGTATTAAAATCTGAAAATACAAAAGCAACCCTTGAAAATCTAAAATTACACATAACCCATGAAATCTGAATTTACAAACAAACCCCCAAAAAATATGAAAATTACAAGCAATTCCTAAAAAATAGAAAATTACACCCCCTCCCCCCAAAACAATTCAAAAAATTACAATCAAACCCCTAAAAAATTAAAAAAAGTACAAATAGCTTCCTAAAAAATCTAAAATTAGATACAACCCCTGAAAAATCTAAAAGCTTCTACTAATGACTTCTAAACTTAAAGAACTCAGCTGATATTTGACCAATACATGAGGGGCTTCCATCAAACTTTTGCCTATTCTAAAAGCTAAAAATTTACAACAACAAAAAAGCTCCTTATAATCCAAACAAAAACAGTATTAAAATCTGAAAATACAAAAGCAACCCTCGAAAATCTAAAATTACATATAACCCATGAAATCTGAATTTACAAACAAGCCCCCAAAAATATGAAAATTACAAGCAATTCCTAAAAATAGAAAAGTACACCCCCAAAAGTTCCAAAATTACAATCAACCCCTAAAAATAAAAAAGTACAAATAGCTTCCTAAAAATCTAGAATTAGATACAACCCTGAAAAATTTGAAAGCTACAAACTATCTATTGAAAAAATCTAAAACTTACAAATAACCCCTCAAAAATTAAACATTACAAACCTACCCCTTAAAATCTAAAAATACAACAAAAAAAACTTGTGAATTTTGTATTGAACATTCTAGAATTGAAAGTCTAATCATTCGAAAGCTATGAAATTGGAATTGAATTCCAAATTTCAATTTCTACAATTAAATTCTAGAATTTTAAATCAATTCCATGGATTCAAACGCAATCTAAGATAAATCATTCTGCATTTTAATTTAATTAAGAAAGTAATTTGCTAGATTGATCTTTTATCTAAAAGTATTTCAGTAGGCCTCTCCCGGCAGGCACAGAAGACCCTTCCAATATTTAGGAGCCCCTTCCGTCGGCTTTAGCAGACTAACAACTTTTCCCCGTTCTTACAAACTTTCGGCCCAGAACAATGCTCAAGGCCTGCAATAGGCTAAATTAAATATAGGTCGTCGTTGGACTTACTTTATATCAGATACCTTATAAGGCCAAACTAATTATAGGTGGCCCTGTGAAGAGATCCAAAGCCCATTCCCATCTGTTATCTACTGTGAATATGGGCTAAACAGTCCTTAAACTGCTGGGCGCTTGGGCTCATAAACTGGGTTAGTGGAGTGTTTGACGTCCCCCTCATTAACTGGGTTAGTGGAGTTAATCTGGTGAAAGACTTAATTTTCTTAGTTTAAACAAGCAAAATTGACCCGCGCGTTGCCGCGGCATTTGTATGATAAAATTAAAAAATAATGGTTAAATACTTTGCTTAGAAAATTCTTTCTTAATTTGTGGATAAAAATATTTTTAGGGTTTGCAATATAGGTAAATTAGTGTGAACGAACAAAAAAATGGTTTAAGCATTTGGTTTTAAAAAATTTAGCTTGTCAACAAAAATGTTTTTGGTTTTGTAACATAGATAAAGTAGTCCATGAAAATTTTAAAAATAATGATTTAAGCATTAGGATAATTCTAATGCCTTTGGTAGTTGTATTGTAGATAAAGCCAAAAATTTAATATTTTAAGCATATTAGTGAGGAGAAAGGCAAAGAGAAAAGCTCATTTTATTTAGAAAAATATTAGCTAAAGTATTTGTATGATACTAATGACTTGGTAGTCATTACATTACACAAATTAGTATGGAGAAAAGAAATAAAATAAAATAAAATAAAGGCTCATTTGTTTTAGAAAGAAATATTTTTGAAAATTAGTCCCTCACAACTTCAATAATTCCATATTAGTCTCTCAAATCTCAATAATTGCTTATTAGTCTCTCAAATTCTAAGGGGCCTTACAATTTGGTTCCTTAATGATGAAAATAAATCTCAGTTATAATTTCCCTCTTAAAGTTCATCTAGCTCAAAACAAAAAAATAAAAGATTATTTACAGTTTGGTAATCTAAAGTTCACACAGTTTAACTATAATACCAAATATTTTTGGCAATTAGATATCCTAAAGTTCACACCTTTTTAATTTTGATACCTCAAAGTTTTTCTTAACACTTTTGTTAAGGCAGAGTTTATATCTTGTTAACTTTGATACCCAAAGTTTTTGACACTTTGATACATTAACTTTTTCTTAAACTTTAGGGTATTAGAGTTAAAAATGTTAAAACATTGGGGTTACCAAAGTAAAAAATTAGGATCTTTAAGGTATGAAAGTTAAAAATGTATAAGCGTTAGGGTAGCAAAATGTTAGAAAAGGTTTGGTATCAAAGTTAAAAAGGCGTAATGTTTGGGGTATCATAGTGTTAAATAAACTTGTGTATATCAATCTTTTAAAACATTGTAAACTTTAGAGTGCCAAATTGCAAACAACTCTTTAAAAAATATTAGATGATGGCATTTTGGACATTGAGGGGTAAAATTGCAATAAGACAGTTTGATGGAGTAATGAGCAATTATTTAGATTGAGATACTAATGTGAAATTATTGAAGATTTGAGGGACCAACATTTAAACAACGCTATGTAAAAATACTCTCTAAAATGCTAAATTACAAATAACCCTTTAAAAAAAATATTAGATGAGGGAATTTTCGACATTGAGGTACCAAATTAGAGTGACCTTGGAATTTGAGGGACTAATGAACAATTGTTGAGATTTGAAGGGCTAATATGCAATTATTGAGAATGTGAAGGACTAATCAACAATTACTGATATGTGAGGGGCTAATATACAATTAATAGAAAAGTTACTATTCATTCCACAGTAGCTACAGCACTACTAAAGCTAGTTCTTTCATTTAACTAATTAATCTTTCATTTAACTAATTAACCAATGATTAAAGAACCAACTAAAGTTATTGGGAGTTACTATAGCTTGAAAAGACGTTTGCTACAGTGCAACTCCCAATAAATTTAGTAAGTATAGTAATAGTAATTTGGGTCTTTACCCATATCAGAATAAAATTAGGCCAACCCTCAAAATTTGATTTTCTCAATTCAAATTTAAGCCCTTACTCAGAGTCAGGATTGATCCATCTCCATGCCCGGATTAGAACTAACCTAATTAATGCATTAACCAAGTTAAGTGGCAAGTTGTCAAACACACCTTTATACAAAATTAACAGCATCGAATCAAACACGTGTGTTTAATTTGAAAGTTTTTACATAAAAATAATATTTACTTTTATCGAAATTGATAGATACCATATTTTGCTCTTTATTATTTAGGGTTTTTTTCCTAGAAATCACCTTAATAATAGGGTAATTATACGAAAACCACCTTTCATTTTCAATTTATACATAAACCACATTTAAAGTTAGTTTTTATTGCAATCAACCACCTCCTAGTCATATTTTCACTAAAAAACCAAAAATAAGTTTAAAAATTCAAGTTCAAGGTACATGAGTTGTATATCGTAATAAGACCCAAATACTAAAAAAAATGAGTCATGTACATTGAATGTGAGTTTTTAAAGGGTAATTTTAGGTTTTAAGTGAAGAATTTGACTGGGAGGTGGTTGATTGCAACAAAAACTAACTTTAAAGATGGTTTATGTATAAATTGAAAATAAAAGATGGTTTCCGTATAATTACCCTATTAATAAGGTGGTTTCTAGGAAAAAACCTATTATTTATAGAAACGACCGTTATGGTTGCAATGTCACATCTCTTGGCCATTTAAGTTAAAAATGACTATAAATATTAAAAAATAAAAATTTAAAATTTTTTAAAAAAAGTTGCCAAAACACACCTAATAACTAAAGCAGCATGTGCCTCCAAGTTCTGCCATGGGAACACGCACAGCTTTAACGCCGTGCACTAACAAAGTTGGCATCCCCAAAAGAATTCGCAACAAGTTGGGAAAGGGACAGGTGCACCCAACAAATTGCTACACTCAACTCCTCCAATCATAACCAGCAAGCATTCATGGGATCCCTGAAACTTGCAGACAATCTCTTTTGTTTGTTACAGGATGCCAACCGTGCCCATCACGCGAAAGCGACTTCAATCTAGATCCCATCCTTAGTCTTGTAATCTACCAAGTTAAGGAATCTTTATACCTTAATCTTGATTAACAAAGATCATGGCGAAATATTTGCAACAAAAAGTTTAGTCAGTGGGAACGGAACTGGGATCGCGGCGAGCTTTTTGGCTCCCACTGCACCTTCTACATTAATGGGCCCCGTGGGCCACTCTTGGTCGGTAGATTTCCTTGTCATTCTCTGGCCCGGGTACTTTAAAGTTGATTATTTAAGGTGCTCATTTAAAGTTGAGATCTATAGAGAACCTTGAGCGCATAAAGTCAATCCTATTGGCTTGGTTTTATACAATAAAGTGAGGATTAGGGAGCTAGGTGGAATATGTTTGGAATGGGGCTAATCATGTTATGATTCGGAGGAAGTATCCAGTGAAATGATTTATGGTGCTCATATTCACTAAATGGATATTAATCATTAGATTATTGGATCGTCCATTCAATACTTTCTCATGATTTGAGGTTACTTTCAAAGGGACATTTAAACTTTTTGAACTTCTAGAACATTTTATGGGTTAAATATTTCTTTTTTTTTGAATAGGGTAAACTCACAAAACACCCTTTAAATTTGGGCATTCTCATATGACCTCCTTTTAAGTATCCCAAAATCTCCCTTAAGTTTTGGGGTTCCCAGTAGGACCCCTTCCAAATTTCACAGGCGAAAATATCTCCTATGTAATTTTACCCACCCATGTGAAAATTATAGTTAAAGTTGTTAGGAAGATTTTCTGAAAAATGTTGAAAATTAAACGTGGTTTTCAGAGAATCCCAAAACTTTTGTGACATTCTGGAAGTTAAAGAGCTTATCTGGGAAACCCCAACCTTAATTGGGATTTTCTGAAATTAACCCTTTCGAATACCATGAAGATTTTTTTAAATTTTTTTTTTATTAATATGTGAGTATAGTCTATTTGTGAAACAGAAGTGTTGTGTTTGCGTACATCATTTTGGTTCAGAGGGAGTTTCTTACGTCTAACCCATTCTGTGCGCTCATGATGCTTGTTTTCGGTTAGTGGACAAGTGAGAACATGCCTGCAGACATTTTAACATTTTAAGAATGTGATAGGTATCTGTAGAGATCTAGTTAACGCTCCAAATATCACTGATCAATCATATATACTTCATTCCAACCGAATTAAGAACATTGAACTCATACTAAACATAGACTTAATTAACTACATTTGTAACGCGCTAATTACCCATCCAATATGGCAGTAAGAAAAGTAGAAGATAATAAGCTAATATGTCGCTAAACGGCCGAAACATACCTTTAAGAACACAAAAAGTCGGTGTTTGGCAACTCCACATAACAGGTTATAATCAATTGCAATCTCGTCCAAAAGGTAGCCTTGGTTTGACAAAAACTGGATCAAAATTGAACTATTTAAAAAAAAAAAATATCAATTTCTGCCTTTAAACCAGTTTTTAAAGACTAACTCTGATCCACCCCAAAAAAAAAAAGGAAGAACGCTCGTCGCTAATTATCTTGTTCGGATTGTCAAACATAGTCTAAAATACAGAACTGAGGGTGAGTTTGGCAAAACCTCAAAATGAGGCAACGTTCAAACCGGGCCTCATTTTGGACGGAATTATATTTGGATAAAACTAGGCAAAGACTGACGCATTTTTCTAAGGCCAAATTTGGCCTTTAAACTGGTCTCATTTAGGATCACCTCTCCCATGGTCCAAAACAAAACTACTCTTGTTAAATATGGTCAAGTCTAGTCCTGGCCAAACTTTAAGGTAGTTGCCTAGGAGTACACATCGTATTAGAACGCTCCGCATGATGCGGGGCATTATGAACAACATACTTAAAGTGATGGGGGCATGATGGTAATTTTCATGCCTACTCTACAGTGCAGATCACCCCACCATAGGGTGTTTTGATGTGATGGCTAGTCATAGCAAAACACACCTTGAGAAATTAGTTTTGGACAATTAGATCGAAAACAAGAAGACCCAAAACCAAAAGATGTGAAAAGATATGTTTTTTCTTCTTCTTCTTCTCCTTCCTCTTTTTTTTTCTATTATTATTGTTATTATTATTGTTTGTTGATATGGGAATCAAACCCATTAAGATATGCTCCATCTGAGTCACTAGCATTTCTAGATATGCTCCATTATTAGTCATTGACATTGAACAAAGTTTCAAGAAAATGACACTCGTCACATTCCATAATTTCCATATATTTCAAGTCAAAAAAGAAGCGTTTCAAGAAAATGACACTTGTCACATTCCATAATTTCCATATATTTCAAGTCAAAAAAACAAGCGCTCTGCTAAAAATATCTAAGATCAAATTGCTAAAAATGTCAAGCGTGGGGGTGTTGGCGCAATTTAGCTCATAATTATCCGCACCCGTCGCCAGCCAATGATATACATCATTATATCACCGACAACTCCACAAATTCAGTGATATTTCAAACTAATTACATCCTACCAGCACGTCAAATAGTAGCTTCAATTCAACTCCAAGTCACTGACATATGGGTCCTACCAACACAAATATCCTATCAGCCCTCTACAAATTAGTGTAAAAATCCTCTTACCAACAACAATCCACCTGCATAAAAGAGATGGGTTTTATCGATATTTGTCCCTTAACTCTCATATTTTGCAACCTGTCCCCCTACAATCAATAAAATTGCTATCAAATCCTCCAATTCTTAACTTATACTAAAATCAATCCCTAAATGTAAGAGTAGAAGTAGCAATTAATGTACCAGGTCCCACAATTGTTATATAAATAATTTTGAATTGATCTATCTAATTGCTAATTCTACTACTCATTGGAGGGATTAGTTTCAAATAACTAAAAAGTGGGGGACTAACACGGAAAGAATCCAAAATAGATTCACCCCCTCGCCTCTCGAGCGCTCACGAGACGCGTCTTTTCTTTTCTCGCCTCTCTCGAGAACCCACTCACCCAAGAAAAAGCAAAAAAAACCCCACTCAATCTTTTCCTCAATCTCAACACAAACAATGAAGATGAAAACTCCACCCCCATTCCTCCTCTTCCTCGTCCCCCTCCTTATCGGAGCTCCGATAAGCAAAGCGGGCGGCCCAATAAAAACCGTCGTGGTCCTCGTAATGGAGAACCGCTCCTTCGACCACATGCTCGGCTTCATGAAGCGCCTCAACCCCGAAATCAACGGCGTCACCGGATCCGAATCCAATCCCACCTCAACCACCGACCCGAACTCCACCCGGGTCTACTTCAAGGATGGGGCCCACTACGTCGACCCGGATCCAGGCCACTCCTTCCAAGCAATCCGAGAGCAGATCTTCGGGTCCAACGACACGTCAGCGTCGCCGCCGCCGATGAACGGGTTCGTTCAGAATGCCGTTTCGACGGGGGCCGACGTGCCGGAGGCCGTTATGAACGGGTTTCGGCCCGAGATGGTGGCGGTTTATAAGGAGTTGGTGTCGGAGTTTGCGGTTTTTGATCGCTGGTTCGCGTCGGTGCCGGCGTCGACGCAGCCCAATCGGATGTATGTGCATTCTGGGACGTCGCATGGGGCCATGAGCAATGATGCTGCGTAAGGATTACTTTGAATTCGAATTATTGGGGGTGGGGTTTGGGTGGATTTTGGATAGGTTAGTGTGGCTGCTTAGCTGGCTTTTTAATTTAATAATAGTAATGGTAAGGGATTAATTTCATTTAGTGCCTAATTAACGCTGATGAGCCTAGAATTTGACTTTTTTTCCCTTCTTAGGATTACTTGTGCAGATACAATTAGTAATCTAGACTTTTAAGTTCATACGTGTAATTACATTATACCTTAGATGTCTGAATGTAAGTACTCCTAATAATAAGGGATAGTTTACTTATATTTTGAAAGTGTTAGGAAATTTAAGAGCTGGCTTAACAGGTGTTTTTGTAAATATTTAATAGTAAACTTTTCTTTCACTGGTGTAATTTGTTAGGGGTTGAAAGTATTTGGGTTATCTTGGCTATCCAAAATTAGTAAATTAGCAGAGATTCGATTTTCTTAATAGTAATAATCTATTATTTATTTTATCAATTGCTATTTATTCTAATTTTAGCATTGTGCACTAAGTAATAAACTCATGAATCAGAAGTTTGGGAGTTTAAGTGTTTACAATCAAAAGTTCCTATTTTATTCTAATACTATAGAATAATGTAACTCTGATTTCTGTGCCGCATACTTTAGACCTGAGAAAGCTCTAGTTTGCTGCATTAATGGGTAAAATTTGTCTACTATCGGATTAATTAGTGAGTTGTTGTCGGTGGTGGGGAATTTGGGTGGAAAGTGGGGCCTATTATGTTTTTTTTGGTGACCAAAACTCTTTTGAAAAAAGTCAAATAGAAAGCAGCTGTAAATAAAGTTGGAATGCTGGTGGCTTTGAGGATTTGGAGGATGAAATGGGCTTATTGTTAGTTGTAGTGTAAATTGGAAGTGGGTGAATTGGGTTGTCCACCACCATACATTTGTGAATGGTGGAGGCCATTGGTTAGTGATTGTTTGGATGATATAGGATAAGGACATGTGCACCTTGTTTGGTTGGCTAGTAATGTTAGTATGTTTTGCTATTAAAAAAAAACTTATAGTTAGTACTTCATAAAAATCATAGATACATCATGTGTGTTTTCAATTTTAAATCAGTGTAAGCAATAATATCATTATAAATAGTTAAAATATAAATGCGAACAAAATACTGTACCAGCGCAAATCTGGTGGAAATTGGGTTAGATCGGTAGAGCGGGTATAAAGCTTAAAGAAAAATTTATTTACTCGTTATTAGATATTTAAATCTACATGAGTATTTCTTGTATGTGAAGAATATTTAATATGCACACCTAGTTTTAACATTTTGAAAGTAGTTTGTTTATATATCACCCTCCAATGTCTACACTCTTATATATGGTCCAGGAAGAGAGTTTGTCTATATCCGAGAAAATATTTGTATCCGTATTCATTAGAATACGGATATGGTTATTAAAATATATAACCGATAAGATATGGTTACAGATGTGGTTATGTAGCGAAATATCCAGATTCGTATATGAATTATCCGAATAGATATATTGGTCTTACTGTTGCAACCTTAGATTGATGGATTTGAGGTTAATTTTGATGATCAGGATCTTTAATCTTAGCTTTTCAATTATAATGAACATATTGATGAACCTCTTGTATCATACGAACTATATTTTTTTTCAATATAATCTAGAATTCTCATATCTGTTTTGCATTTGCATGTATATCCGCTTATATTTCTGCATGTATATCCGTATCCGTATTCGATTTTAGCAGATATGGTTATGAATTTTTCTTACCGAGACATATCCGTATCCGTGATTGGTAATCGGACACAAATATGATAACTATCATATGTGAGCCGTATCTAGATCGGATGCACCCCTAGTTTTAGGGGTAACCATTCTCCAACTAGAAAATGTCTTAAAGAAAGAATATGATGAAATTTCCTATAAGGAAATAAATATAATTTTGAGGAAAAATAAAAGCCAACTGGAAGCATATACCCAGATTCAGGATAAGAGCAGAAGACCATTAAAGAACCATAGCGAATATTGCAAATATGAGAGTGGACTGTCCTGCCACCATTTAAAATTAGAAGGATGTCACCTGCCTAATTTGAACAAATGAAACAAACTCATGATCATGACATTCAATGTTTGAACAGCTCACATGATGATGTAATTGATGTCTTAAATGATAATTCTGAGAAATTATAGGCCACTTGTTATTGCTTTCAAAAATAGGTTACTACCTATTTATTGATTGAGTGTTTTGGGTATAGTTTGTTATTCGGGAAAAAGGAAATATATATGTTTTATTATGAATTAAGAAAAACGGAGTTAATGATGTTTTATTTTATCTTGCATGCTTCAGTTTGCTGAATTACATACATACATCTATAAATATCGGTTTTGTTAGCTTTAATGAAGCATTTTTTGCAGGTTATATATTCAATTATACCACTTTCTTTATTGTGTCTACATCAATATATATTTTTAGTTAATTTTTACTGTATCAACAACAATCTCCTTTGTTTTAATGAAGAGTGAAATCCCCCTTGTTTATTATCTCTACATCTAGTATCCGAATGGTATATAGTAACATGACACGGACATTATAACAAGAAAATATTTGATCTAGAGAGGGAGAAAAGGCAGAAGTTGGTACAGAAATATCATTTGATTCGTCATTTGAATGAAAAATGGAAAATTCATTGCGAACTTGATTTATTACATACAAGAAAAATGAGTTAATCCACTCATTTTTACCTTACATATTTCAGTTTCCTATCTTACATCCATCTCCACATATTTTGCAGAGCGCTAGCAAAAGGATTTCCTCAAAGAACAATATTCGAGAACCTGGATGATGCAGGACTCTCCTTCAGCATTTATTACCAAAATGTCCCTGCAGTTCTCTTCTACCGCAACCTCCGCAAGCTCAAATACATAACAAAGTTCCACTCCTATGATGACTCATTCAAATCCCACTGCCAAAAGGATCTCTCCCAAACTATGCAGTCATCGAGCAAAGGTACATGGACTCTAAAAGCAAGCCGGCCACAGATGATCACCCTTCACATGACGTTTATCAAGGCCAAATGTTTGTTAAGGAAGTTTATGAAGCGCTTAGAGCTAGTCCTCAGTGGAATGAGACACTGTTGATTATTACTTATGATGAGCATGGTGGGTTTTATGATCATGTGCCTACTCCAGTGAAGGGTGTGCCGAGCCCTGATGGGATTATTGGTCGTGAACCTTATTATTTTGAGTTTGATAGGTTGGGAGTTAGGGTTCCTACGATTATGGTGTCACCTTGGATTGAGAAGGGTACCGGTAAGCATGCTTGTGTTTATTTTTGGGTTGATTTATCAAAATTACTATGAATCTTTTTAGGATAAATCACAAGGAGAAAAACCCTTCAAAAAGTTGTAGGAATGGCAATTTATCCGCCCCTATTTTCAATTTTTAGTTAAATAATCATTACTTTTTTGGATGTGCATGACTATTAATTGTTAACGTGGTGACATATGTTTATATGGGAGCAACATATAATTGCCATATTCTATGATCATAGTTTTCGCTCCATGTTAATTTTGCACAAATTGAACCAGAGGGAATCAAATTGCACTTTTGAAACCTTATGGGGGTATTTTGTCAATCATGCAAATCTTAGGGAGATTTTCTATAATTTACTCGGTTAGGACAAAGCACAATAAACTTTTATTTTTAAAAGTAGACTACCATTATACCATATCTGGCGACTGACTGTTATGGTAACTTGCCATGTTTTGCGCATAACACGTCTTGGACAAATTTTGCCCTTATGTACTTTATACACCTTAATTTACTCTGTTAGTTGTTTGACATAAATAAAGTTTGTCTAAACCTTTTAGAAACAAGTTTTGACAGTTCATCGTATTTTTCAGCAGTTTTGAAAGTTCATGACATTTACCTCTAATAAAAAAGGTCTATGTAGTTTTGTGAGAAGTACCTCAAAGTTCATGGTAGTTTTCTGAAATTTATCCTTGTGTATTTAACTGTGAATCTTGAGGTTTGAGATTGATTTGGGCGTGTTGATGTTTTGTAGTTGTTCATGGTCCGAACGGTGTACCAACTCAAACTTCTGAGTATGAACATTCATCTATACCCGCAACAGTGAAGAAAATTTTTGATCTTCAAGCACCATTTCTTACAAAGAGAGATGCTTGGGCTGGAACTTTTGAGGGCATTCTGCAAACAAGGACTGAACCTAGAACTGACTGTCCAGGTTAGCTCTTTGGCCTTTTATGCAAATTGTTCAAAATCTGGTTATTGAAATTCTGCCTTATTATTACCATATTCTAGCGAAGTGTCTTTGCAATACTAAAGCTACTGTTTGATATGCCAAAAATCGAAAACGCAGTTGCAATTTTCAAAATGCAGTTTGTAATTACAGTTGCATCTGTTTGTTTAGGTCATATTTTAACTTTTTCCAACCACAGTTGCCAAAATGAGTTATCTTTGCGAATAAGATTCTCGACCAGCTGGATTGTAAGTTGTTTTAATTTAAAAAAAGACTCGTTTTTTTGTAACTATAGTTGTAAAAGACTGAAGTTTATAGTTAAACAAATAGTTACAATTGAAACTGATATTGTTTTTTTAGAACTTAAATCTATATATGACTCCAGTTGCCAGTTTTTTTCGACCCAAACTGTCTCTAAGGGGTTGTTTGGTTCGCTGTAACTGTAATTGCAATACTAATTGCAATACAAATGTCAGTTGAATATAACCGCACTCATTGCAACTTCTATCACTCATTATCAGTTTTCTGAACTATTGAAATAAAACCTCAATACTATTTCCAGTTTTCTGAACTTTTTGACAATAAAACCTCAATACTATTTCCTCGTATTGTATAGAAAATACAGACCAAACTTATCATGACTAAACCATGAAATAGTCACCGTATATCTCATTTCATCTAAATTCTAACTGTCACATGTATGTTTCTGTCAAACTATTCTTTAAAAAAATCTTGCCACTGAATGATTCATAATCAATGCAGTCCAACTCCCAACTCCTGTACAAATCCGAAAAGCCGAGGCAAATGAGGAAGCAAAGCTAAGCGAATTCCAACAGGAGCTCGTGCAGCTTGCTTCAGTCCTCAATGGAGATCATCTGTTAACAAATTTCTTCGACAAAGTAATTAAACAGATGAATGTTAGAGAAGGACTAAATTACATGGAGAATGCAGTTAAAAGATTCTTTGAAGCTGGTTATTCTGCGAAGAGATTGGGTGTTAATGATGAACGCATTGTTAAAATGAGGCCTTCGCTTACTTCAAGGTCTTCATCTTCTGCTGTTCATCCTTAGAAGTAGTGATGATGAATGATGTCATAAGAAATGTTGTAAATCTCTCTCTCAATATATAATAAAATATGCAGCCAAAATTGTGTTATCCAAATATTTGATTTGTATCTGAATTCTTAAATTCTCCGTACTGCCAGGAACGGATCCAACCCAACAAAACAGCTTGATCTGAATCCAACATAAGACATAACTGATTAATGTATTTAGTTGAACTATAACTAGTAAATGGGTTGAGCTAGGTTATTATTAATAGTATTTAATATATAGATACTATCAATCTAAGTTTAATTATCGGTTGGTTGTGGTATAATACATACGGGCTATTGAGAAATAGAATTTGTGAGGATTATTATGTGTTTCGAATCATGTATCGCGTGCCAAAAACTTAAGCAATTTCACAAAATTTTGCACGTTTTGATTTTGACTATTTATGATACATCTGTACATTAAAACATGTTTTAATTATATTTCTAGATATTTTATTTGTGGTAGATCACCTCCAACAATTTGAATTTTAAATTTCGAAATCTCATTTTTAAATTTGGGGGTTTTAGTAGTAGCCTAGCTAAACTTGTAAAGTATACTTAGTATAGTCCATTAATTAATGTCTAGGAGTGTCAATGCAAACATGCTCGACGTTAGAGCACTGACGGATTCAATTTCCTTGCTGGAAAAGCCCATGAACTTTTATTGAGCACCTGAAAAGTCCATGAACTTCGCCATCATGGGCTATTCGCTGTGGATGGATAAAGAAGTAGTAGTAATATATAGAAACCATCCTCATTGTAGCTTTTTGCGCTGTATATGTTATATATATTTAATCCAGATTCCTCAATGTTTCTCCCTCTGCCAAGATGCAAACCACTTTCATCGTCATTTGTTGAGCTGAAGGCAGCAGATCCGTAGCCTGCAGCCGTGCTTTTGTTGTGCTTTCCAACGTGTTTAGCTAAAGTTGCAGATTTTGTCCCGGTTCTTAGAATCTTTAAACGTCCTAGATATAGAATAAATTAAGGGTTGCTAAGAACTGTTTTTCGTTCTTGGTTAATTACAAGAAACATCCTCCATATAATTATTATGTTTTCAAATCAAGGAACCCGATCGTCTAAAAAGTTCAACAAAATGCCGCCCTCATATCCTGAGCGTCAAGTTATGTGACATTGTGCGGTCTTTCAGCCGTCTGCACGCAGAACTCTAGATTATTTGATTAAATTTTGATTTATTTATTTATTACTTTATCCTAGTATGAACCTTTTTTTAGCTATTTCTTTCCTTTCAACTCCCAAAAGATGTGAATTTTGAATTGCATATCTTGAATATCCATGTGTAAACATCTGTTCGGACGTTTTTAACGTAAAACATTCTTAGAAAATCAACAGATACGGATGAGGGCAGTGGTGGAGCTAGGATTTTGTATCAATGGTATAATTTATCATGGTTGAATTTGGAATATATATTGACAAATTTACAATTTTAGTCCTTTTGTGATGCTCAATTCCATATTTCCAGTGGTTTCCTAAGTAATAAATACAAGCAAAAATAAATAAAAATATGTAAATATATGCAAAAATTATTCTTTGAGGCTTTTATTTTTGAAAATTTTTATGAGGAGGTTTTGAAAAAAAAACAATATATAAATAAAGAAGGTTTTGTTCTTTGATGAAGTATTTACTTAAGTATTTACTTACTATTATGGAAAACTTACTCATATACAGATTGTGCTATGACTTTGTACTGCTTAACCTGGTTCTGCATTATTGACAAACAATGTTAATTATATGAAGAAAATATAATCATGTGATTGGAAGCTTTGGAGGGTTGTAGAATGCTTATTAGCATATACATATTCTGTAAGCCAATGTTCTGCTCAAAAAAAAGAAAAAAAAAAAAAAGAGAGAGTGATAGATGGAGCCACAATCATGTGACCACCCACGTGACTACGCGTATAGATACCAAATCAGTAGTGGGAAAATTTGCTGGCTTTCATCTCATCATAGAGGTAGTGAGTGTAGGTAGTGACCAACCGAGAAGCTCAGCAAATTGGAGACTATCATATTCAACGGACATAAGTGGTCAAAAATAGGCTAAAATATAGATTATCTTTTTATCCAAAACTATTAGATCAAATTGCTATAGATCAAATTATTAGATCATGCTACGGCAAAATCGAGTCCTACCTATTGTTAGTTACCTTATTGTCTCGTAAAAGGTCCCATGACACTCCAAAAATTACTCATCTAAAACTCATGTTGATTTCTTATATTCCATAATTTCTTATATTCTTACCCATGAAACAAATGCATGTTAATAATGTTGACCATGTTACAAATCTTGGGAGTGTTTAAATCCTTAAAACTGTGCCAGGTTCAGCCTTAGCCTAGTTTTAGGTTAGTTTTTTATTGGCAAAAAGGGCTTAAACATGAGATTAGACCAATTTTTTATAAGCTAAAAAAAGAGGGCTTAAACAAGTTTTTTTTAATCTACCCCTCCCTTGGATAAAAAAAGAACCAGTTTACCTCAAAACTGGGTCAGAATCAATCCTAGCTTAGTTTTCAAGAGTCTGCCAAAACATGATACAACTTTATAAAGCATAAAAATCTAAGATCCTTCATGTGTTTCTAACGGAAATTATGAGTATCTAAGTATTTGATATGTTTGTTCTTTGTAGCATAAAGCAGTATACAATTTATAATCTACTTTGTGTCATCCACATGCGAAGAACCTTCATGAGTTGGTTTACTATGTTACAACTCATGCTTATGTAATCTTCACTCAAAATTACAACCGGAATTAGAAAAGATAACTATATATAGTTACCTTTCTCTAGTTTGTTCAACTAGAGCCCTTGTTGCGAATATTATAGAGTCTTTATTTATTTTAAGTTTATTTTGTCATACATAGTTTTGGCACAAAGTGATACTTTGTTTGTGCTAGTATAGTCATAAAAGTCTATAACCACAGTAAAATTAAAACTACATAATTATTCTTTATAATTTATAGGGAAAATTGTGTCAGGGCCCAAAAATGGTGCCATGTGAGCAGAGAGAGAAAGATAGCACGAAGTTACTATCCTACCTCCGACGTGTGGGAACTTCGATGCGCCCTCCCCTCCCTTTCAGTACTCTCTCTCTCCTCTTGGCCTTCAATTTTCGGCGACCAGGAAAATCCCAAACATCTCTAATTTCGATCTAGGGTTTTCGCTCAGCGGAAAATGTCGTCGAAGGAAGCCTCGGTTAACGATTTGTCGAAATTAGAGTAGTGAGACGAAGGAGAAAGATGAAGCGAAGCGTCGCCCTTACGTCTTGAATCATCACGGGAAAGCGGCGAGGAAGCGTCGAAGACCATTGGTAATGCAAAGGGAACCACGAGGTCGGTAGAAGAGAAGACAAGAAGGGGATGATTCCAACCCCAAAAGAAGTAAGTGCTAGGAAAAATCTAATTAAAGAACTTAACCCTTTGGATGTTATCCAAACCGAGTTTCATGTTAATTCTAATCCTATACGGGAGAGTTAACCGATTTGTGTTTCATGTTAAGTCGGTTTAATTAGTAAAGAAGTTCATGTTAAGTCAAACCTAAATCGTGTTAAGTCTAATTTCAGTTCATGTCAAATCTAATGTCTTCTCATGTTAAGTCTATTTTTCATGTTAATTCCAATTTTGTTTGTGTTAAGTCTAATTGGTTTCATGTTAGGTCTAATTGGTTTCATGTTAAGTCTAAACTAGGTTCATGTTAAGTCTAATTTGGTCATGGCTAGTCTAATGTCTTTTCATGGTAAGTCTATTTTTCATGTTAATTCCAACTTTATTCGTGTTAAGTCTAATTTAGTTCGTGTTAAGTCCAATTTGATTCATGTTAAGTCTAAGTTAAGTTCATGTTAAGTCTAATTAAACGCTTACATTTGAATTTATTTTTAGGAAAATAGTTGGTGGTAATTTGGAGATATTAGGCCAAGCTAGTTATTGGGGCTTATTGTGATTTTATGAATCGGCTTGGCCCAAAGATTCGTCAATAGCACAGGGATGCCTATTGTGGATCCACATTTGAGCACTATATACAATTTGGTGCTCCTGCACTTGATCGTAAAACACTTGAGCACGTATTGAGTTTTTACGTGGCTGATAAAGGAACATTTTCTATCCTTGATGCATATTCGGGGAAAAGAAAGTTATTAATTTTGGCGTGGATTGGGTCCGTAATCATACTTTATTTCCAATTTACGGTGAGATTATTTTGAAGAATAGGGACTCAAGTGCGAATGTGGGTGCAATATTTTTCTAAACTTTTAAAGATGACAAGGGCGAAAAAAGAAAAGTCGACATTAGCATGAGAAGATATGTTGAAGATCTGCTAGAAAGTCTAGTGGAATCAACGAAGAGAAGGATATCCAAGACTTTGTTCTCCGCAAATTCTTTATCGGTCTTTCGATGATATGGTGCCCCGAAGCGGGGATGGTTTCCTAGAATAATCTTGAAGTATCTGGATAGCATTAAGAGGGTGAACAAAGTCGCATGGGGTGACTTCATTTATAAAGAAATTATTAGAGGCATAAATGTTGCTCTGGAAGGGTTGAAGAAGCCGGGGTTACATATATCCACGGATGCATGCCATGATACCGTAAGTTCCATGTTAAGTCTATTTAATTTTCTACTAAGCGTGCATTGCTTCTTGTGAAGTGTTAGGCCTTTCATGTTAAGTCTAATTTGATTCATGTTAAGTCTAATTTAGTTCATGTTAATCCTAATTACTTTCATGCTAAGTCTAGTTATTTTAATGTTTTAAGGTTAATGGTGAATATGATCGATCATAGTTGGAATGGTGAATGTATTACTTACAACTTTGGTACTATGAGATGACCAGGCATAAGGAGATATGCCACGGTGGAATCTTGGAGCCTCGATGACAAATTGGGTCTGTGGGGAAAAGGCTCTTTTAGGAAGGGACAATTAAAGCAAAGGCAAAAGTGGCTTCAATAATGCATCTAGAGAAGCCTATTGTGGAAGTTGGGCCATCTCTCCCAAACCCATGAGGAAAGATTTCAAGCCAGCCGATTAAGATTAAAGGCGAAGAATGATGGAGCGAGAAGAATGACTCCATAGGCCATGTAAGTTTTCATTAAGTCTTATTTCATGTTAAGTCTAAATTCGAGTTCATGTTAAGTCTAATTTTCAGTTCATGTTAAGTCTATTTTTCGCGTTAAGCCTATTCCATTTCATGTTAAGTCTAAATTCGGTTCATGTTAAGTCTAATTTTGGTTCATGTTAAGTCTATTTTTCGTTAAGCCTATTCCATTTCATGTTAAGTCTAAATTCAGTTCACGTTAAGTCTAATTTTAGGTTCATGTTAAGTCTATTTTTCGTTAAGTCTATTCCATTTCATGTTAAGTCTAAATTCCAGTTCACGTTAAGTCTAATTTTCACCATGTTAAGTCTATTTTTCGTTAAGCCTATTCCATTTCATGTTAAGTCTAATTTCAGTTCATGTTAAGTCTAATTTTCGGTTCATGTTAAGTCTATTTTTCGCGTTAAGCCTATTCCATTTCATGTTAAGTCTAAATTCGGTTCATGTTAAGTCTAATTTTCAGTTCATGTTAAGTCAAATATTAATGTTAGGCCTATTTCGGTTCATGTTAAGTTTAAATTTTAGTTAAGTCCAATTTTAATACTTGTTAATCCTACTTTCGTTCTGTCAAGCGTAAAGAATTGGCGAAAATTGAGGAAGCCAAGAAGAACTCAATAGGCTATGTAAGTTTAATTTCTAGTTCATGTTAAGTCTAATTTCCGTTCATGTTATGTATTTCAAGTTAAATCTAATAGTAATTTCTATTAATCTCTTAAAATCTCGGATCATTGCAAAGCATCCGGACGATGCTTTGAAAAGGAAGAGGAGGTGGAGGCTCGCCCATTGAGAAACAACTGATGTTTTGGAGAAATTCTGCTAAATTTTGCAGACGATTACTCAGTGCGACAAAACGCAGGAAGAGTACATATTGTCAAGTATTTATGGTTGAGATTAGAAGACTCAACGGAATATTGGAATCTTTGGGAAGAAGTGGTGATGTTATAGACCGGAGGTGTCAAGGAAAGAGTTAAGAAGAATTTACCAAAATAAGTAAGTTGCATTGGGTAGATGAAGAGGAACACCATTCTCCAAGTATTGTCTGAGGATTCGAGAAGGAGAGGATGAAGATGACCTTGCGGATGAAGATTCCATGAAGAATAAGGTTGAGGAAGACCCATGAGGGTTGAGGAAGACCCATGAGGGAAAAAGCTGAAGAGGAACTAGCTATGAAGGAAAAAGTTGATGATGAAGTCCCCAATGAGGGGGAAAACCAGAATGAAGCTGAGGAGGAAGAGGAAGATCAATTTGAAGAAAGAGCAAGTGTTGTAGATTATTTTGGCGATGCTAAGGAAATTGTGCATAAAGGAATAGAGGAGAAGATTGAGAATAAGATTGAGGAGGCTATTGTAGATAAAGATGTAGAGGAAACTGTAAATAAAGGAGTAGAGGAGAAAATTGAGGAAAAAATTGAGGAGGATATCCTAAATAAAGATGGAGAGGAAACTCAAATAAAGGATGAGGAGAAAAATGAGGAAAATATTGAGGAGGAAATTATAAATAAAGATGTGATCATGAGTTGATGTGACATTGTGGAGGCCCTAGCAGTGCTATGCAAAAGAAAGGAAAGAAGGTAGCCACAAAGAAGCTCTGCCATGAAAATGGGGCACCAAGCGAAGAGCTACTGAAGAGAGATGACGTTAGGACCCTACGGAGGGAAAGAAGAAGCAAGAAAAATCTGTAATTGAAGAGGTGGTGATTGTCCCTGATCTTAAGAGCCCACCCATCAAAGATTACTTCAACAATCAAGATATCAAGTGGGATGTGTTGAAGATGAACTTAATGACTAAGGATGAGGAATCTGTTGAAAGAGTTAAATGCGGGATTCGGATCCTTCGGGTTTAAGCGTCGCATTCTTGATAGCGCAGGGACATTCTTGCACAATTTTAGGATACCACCTTGGATATCCTCCAGACTCAACCCAACAGAGAATAAATTTCTAACACATTTTTGCTCTCTAAGGTGTCATAGGTAAGTTTCCATTAATTAATTAATTTTTGTTTTTGGAGTATATGTTAACTCAATATTGGTTCGTGTATATGTTTTCTGGTAAATGATAATTCCCACTTTTCAGAGGTATGATGTTATCGAAGCGACTACTTGGCGGCATGAGCAGACATGAGCTGCTATACTTGCTTCGTGGTGGTCGGCTTGACGACAAAGTAAGATTCTAAATTTCTAAATTGAATGAGCCTTATTTATAATGAATGCTAATTTCGAGGTTCATTACAGATGGAAGAAGCAGTGTTAGATAGGCTTCAAGGAAGAAGCCTATGACAAAAAATATGGCCTGGTGTCAGTGTTCTTTTGTGTAAGTATTTCAGTTCCTGTTAATTCTAATTGAAGTTCATGTTAAGTCTAATTTCATATCAGGTGAAGTCTAATTTCAGATCATGTTAAGTCTAATTTTCATGTTAAGCCTATTCCCATCTCATGTGAATTCTATTTTTCAGATCATGTTAAGTCTACTTTTCATGTTAATTCTATTTCCATATCATGTTAAGTCTAATTCCATATCATGTTAAGCCAAATGTTGATGTTAAGTCTATTGCCGGTTCATGTTAATTCTAAATTGCGGTTCTCGTTAAGTCTAATTTTAGGTTCATGTTAGCCCCAAATTTCATGTTAAGCTATTTCGGCTCATGTTAATTCTAATTTTCACGTTATCTCTAATTTCATTTCATGTTAAGTCTAATTCATGTTAACTCATTTTACTTGGATTCTGACATTCACTCTGATCATGCAGAATTTTACATGATGTTTTGAATTATCTTGAAAATATCTGACCCTCGCATCGGCGTCTATTGATTCCTTTGGTCGGGGGCGATCAGCGGCATCTAGTTGAAGTCCTTTTGAGCGAGGATGAAAGGTCGTGAGACATTATAGTTCGCTCCCCTGGCGTATAAGGCTCACGTAAATAAAATCATAACATATTTTGACTCTTGGGCAAATGATTTTAAGATTGTAGATGTCGTAGAAAATTCGATATGAAGCCATCAAATCACGAAGAACAAGCTGGGAGGTTAGTATCATGCTTAAATACATGATAAATTCTCTAAAGGAATAACGTAAACACTAAACTAAATTTATATGCTTACGTTGCGGCTATGGTACGTGGTGTATTCGTTTACCATTATATTCGGGCAATAATTGATGGTCATTTCGACAATCGGCGTGATTCACGAAGGTGAGCGGTGGCGTTATCGCGGAGCTAGCTTAGCGAAATTACTAATAGAAGGCGGGAAAAAGAGAGAAAAGGGAACACTACGAAGATGACTGAGTTTATGAATATATATATATATAATTACGGTTTGGTATAATCGTAGAAGAGATTGTTCAGTTCACATACAATTGTAGAATTAACATGATGTGTAATAGAATTAACTTGATGTGTAATAGAATTAACATGATGTATATTTGAATTAACATGATGTGTAATAGAATTAACATGATGTATATTTGAATTAACATGATGTGTAATAGAATTAACATGAACTAAAATTGAATTAACATGCGGTGAAGTGGAATTAACATGATGTATATTTGAATTAACATGATGTGTAATAGAATTAACATGAAATGAAATAGAATTAACATGATGTGTAATAGAATTAACTTGATGTGTAATAGAATTAACTTGATGTGTAATAGAATTAACATGATGTGTAATAGAATTAACGTGATGTGTAATAGAATTAACATGAAATGAAATAGAATTAACATGATGTATATTTGAATTAACATGATGTGTAATAGAATTAACATGAAATGAAATAGAATTAACATGATGTGTAATAGAATTAACTTGATGTGTAATAGAATTAACATGATGTGTAATAGAATTAACATGAACTAAAATTGAATTAACATGAAATAAAATAGAATTAACATGCGGTGAAGTGGAATTAACATGTAGTTGTATAGAATTAACAAGAACTGAAATATATGAATTGACGAGCAGCATGTAGAAAGTTACGAATAGCGAAAGACACAAGAGAAAGTTCAGTTCACAATATCCTACATCAATTACACAAAATATCTTCTGACCCTCCATTTATTCTATTCCTACTCTAGGAATTTCTCGGGCAGCGGTGGTTTGCGATAACTTCCATCTTTTCTTTGACAATCCTTGATACCCATGCCGTATGCGTCTTTGTTTTAGTTCTTGCTTAGTCCACCTCTTTATCTTCCGGTTGATGCAAAATGGACATCTCCATGAACCGCCTTGACGGCGACAGTTGAGTAGTCCATCGCGTGGTCTTCTTGAACTTTAACGATTTGCTCTGCGGTTCCTCCTCCTCCTCGTTCTTATTGTTGTACTCATCATCGTGACAAGTTTAGCCATCGATTGCGCAAATTAAGGATGGGGTATTTGAGGGTTTTCATGTTACAAGATTAAATCCATATAAACATCAAGTTCAAAAAATTGATGCAGTTTCACGAGCATCGGATGTTAGGAGAAGGGCTTCTTGCTCGGCGACTCATGTTCAATAGCTTTATGGTGTTCATATGAAAATAGTTAATATGATGTGTAATAGAATTAACGTGATGTGTAATAGAATTAACATGCGGTGAAGTGGAATTAACATGATGTGTATAGAATTAACATGATGTATATTTGAATTAACATGCGGTGAAGTGGAATTAACATGATGTATATTTGAATTAACATGCGGTGAAGTGGAATTAACATGATGTGTAATAGAAATAACATGAAGTGTATTTGAATTAACATGAAATGAAATAGAATTAACATGATGTGTATAGAATTAACATGATGTATATTTGAATTAACGTGATGTGTAATAGAATTAACATGCGGTGAAGTGGAATTAACATGTAGTTGTATAGAATTAACATGAACTAAAATTGAATTAACATGAAGTGTATTTGAATTAACATGAACTAAAATTGAATTAACATGAAATAAATTAGACTTAACATGAAATAAATTAGAATTAACATGAACTAAAATTGAATTAACATGAACTAAAATTGAATTAACATGATGTGTAATAGAATTAACATGAACTAAAATTGAATTAACATGAATTGAATTAGACTTAACATGAAATAAAATAGAATTAACATGAAGTGAATTAGACTTAACATGAAGCGAAATAGAATTAACATGAAATAGAATTAACATGAATTGAATTAGACTTAACATGAAGCGAAATAGAATTAACATGATGTATATTTGAATTAACGTGATGTGTAATAGAATTAACATGATGTGTATAGAATTAACATGCGGTGAAGTGGAATTAACATGTAGTTGTATAGAATTAACATGATGTGTATAGAATTAACATGATGTATATTTGAATTAACATGATGTATATTTGAATTAACGTGATGTGTAATAGAATTAACATGATGTATATTTGAATTAACATGCGGTGAAGTGGAATTAACATGATGTGTAATAGAATTAACATGATGTATATTTGAATTAACATGAAGTGAATTAGACTTAACATGAAGCGAAATAGAATTAACATGATGTGTATAGAATTAACATGATGTGTAATAGAATTAACATGATGTGTATAGAATTAACATGATGTGTAATAGAAATAACATGAAGTGTATTTGAATTAACATGCGGTGAAGTGGAATTAACATGATGTATATTTGAATTAACATGCGGTGAAGTGGAATTAACATGTAGTTGTATAGAATTAACATGAAATAGAATTAACATGATGTGTATAGAATTAACATGCGGTGAAGTGGAATTAACATGTAGTTGTATAGAATTAACATGAAGAGAAGTAGACTTAACATGAAGCGAAATAGAATTAACATGAATTGAATTAGACTTAACATGAAGCGAAATAGAATTAACATGCGGTGAAGTGGAATTAACATGATGTATATTTGAATTAACGTGATGTGTAATAGAATTAACATGATGTGTAATAGAATTAACATGATGTGTATAGAATTAACATGATGTATATTTGAATTAACATGAAGTGAATTAGACTTAACATGAAATAAAATAGAATTAACATGATGTATATTTGAATTAACATGAAATAGAATTAACATGAAATGAAATAGAATTAACATGAAATGAAATAGAATTAACATGAAATGAAATAGAATTAACATGAAATAAATTAGACTTAACATGAAATAAAATAGAATTAACATGATGTGTAATAGAATTAACATGAAGTGTATTTGAATTAACATGATGTGTAATAGAATTAACATGATGTATATTTGAATTAACATGATGTGTATAGAATTAACATGAACTAAAATTGAATTAACATGCGGTGAAGTGGAATTAACATGATGTATATTTGAATTAACATGATGTGTAATAGAATTAACATGAAATGAAATAGAATTAACATGATGTGTAATAGAATTAACTTGATGTGTAATAGAATTAACTTGATGTGTAATAGAATTAACATGATGTGTAATAGAATTAACGTGATGTGTAATAGAATTAACATGAAATGAAATAGAATTAACATGATGTATATTTGAATTAACATGATGTGTAATAGAATTAACATGAAATGAAATAGAATTAACATGATGTGTAATAGAATTAACATGATGTGTAATAGAATTAACATGATGTGTAATAGAATTAACATGAACTAAAATTGAATTAACATGCGGTTGAATAGAATTAACATGCAAAGAAATAGAATTAACATGAAATGAAATAGAATTAACATGAAATAAAATAGAATTAACATGCAAAGAAATAGAATTAACATGATGTGTAATAGAATTAACATGATGTGTAATAGAATTAACTTGATGTGTAATAGAATTAACATGCAAAGAAATAGAATTAACATGATGTATATTTGAATTAACATGATGTATATTTGAATTAACATGATGTATATTTGAATTAACATGATGTGTAATAGAATTAACATGAAGTGTAATAGCATTAACATGCAATGGAATAGAATTAACATGATGTATATTTGAATTAACATGATGTATATTTGAATTAACATGATGTATATTTGAATTAACATGATGTATATTTGAATTAACATGCCGTGAAATAGAATTAACATGCAAAGAAATAGAATTAACATGCGGTTGAATAGAATTAACATGAAATAAAATAGATTTAACATGGAGTAGAATAGAGTTAACATGAAGTGGAGTAGAATTAACATGAAGTGTAATAGCATTAACATGCAATGGAATAGAATTAACATGAAGTGAGATTGATTTAACATGCGGTTGAATAGAATTAACATGCGATGAAATAGAATTAACATGCGATGAAATAGAATTAACATGCGATGGATTTTTACTTCATCATACAATTAACATTATATTGCTTATACTTTACCTAATTCCGTGAAAGTACGCGTTTGCCGGTTCTCGGGCGTAGTTCATGACAATATTATATGCCCTTTCGTTTATCGGCTTAATGTCGTCCATATAATCGTTCCATTACGCTTTAGTATACTTGTAACAAGGCGATTGTAATAGCTTACCGAATCTGAGTATCCTTTGCCTTTAGTCCCAAGTCCTTCAATTTTGACTGAAATTTTCCACTAGATGTAGAACACATCCGAGTGTAGAGCATCTGAAAAAACTCTCTAACGACTTCTCGATTCCCTTATTAGCATCCGATATTATAACTAGTGATGTGGAGGATTGTATGGATCGGCCTTTCATAGAGTATAGACCACAAACTGTCAAAATTTGCAATTAACATCTTGAATTTAGAATAAACACGAAACAAGTTAGGCATGAAATGAAATTATACTTAACATGACTCAAAATAAGTATAAAGATAGCCTAGAAAGATAGAGTATTGACATAAAACCTTGTAAGAACCACTTCCGATTAACGTTATTTTCTTGATCGCATATGCAATAGGCTAGTGGAAATATCCCGATTTCCATCGTATGCTACTGTGGGAGTATTCCTTTGAATCGATATTTGAAAGGTCCCATCCAAAATATAAGTGGTCGACAACCATAAAAACCATTTATGCAAGCGGCATAGCAAATGAATAATCTTGTAAACCTTCCCTCATTTTGTTCAACATGAATATAGCTTCTGGATTTGTCTCCTTAACATTTTCTACATACCTAAATTTCATGTTAAGAAAAGAGCTAGAATTAACGACATCTACGGAATCAAGTTGGAATAAATAGAACTAACATGAAATGAAATAGAATTAACATGCGATGAAATAGAATTAACATGAAGTTCAATAGCATTAACATGCAATGGAATAGAATTAACATGAAGTGAGATTGAATTAACATGAAGTTGAATAGCATTAACATGCAATGGAATAGAATTAACATGAAGTAAGATTGAATTAACATGCGGTTGAATAGAATTAACATGCGGTGTAATGACTTACATTCCATTCATAAAATTAATTTGTATAGGATAGATACTTTACCATCGTAATTGATTATAGGACTCATGAGCATCACCGTATAATTGTTCTTGTGCTCTTTCTTTACCCCACCATACCTTACTATACTCGACCCTTAGCCCAAAGGAACTTAAAAGCTCCTTCTTTACATCAATAGAGTATATTCGGCGGTCCTTTAACATGGGTTGTAATTGGGTCGCAATGAATTGCCGGAGGCCCTACGTTGACCGGCATTATTGCCATCTTGACCACAAGTGTGATTGTTCACGAACTTTTTATTTCAAGTCTATTTTCATCTTTGGGTGGAGAGGCAAATAACATCCACGGGCAACTTTTGGTTTTCTTAAACCGGCAACAAACTTCGAATACGCTTTGGTTCATTCTTTTCAAAATCGTACTCAAATTTTTGGCAAGCGAATAGTATTGCAAAGCTAATCTTAATTCTTTGGCCCGTCAAATCGTTGCCCCTCCTCGGTTAAAGCATTGTGCCACCAGCGGGAATCCTCTGTATTGTTTATCATGTCATCAATCATCATAACATTTTCCGCAGTAGGATTATCATTGGGAATCCTATCCGAAAGACTAAGCTGAATCGGAGTAGATGTCGAAATGATACGCAATCTTTATTTTTGTCTTTGTAAATGTTTTGAATAGAAACAAATAATCAAAACTAATCATATAATTAGACTTAACATGAACTAAAATTAGACTTAACATGAAATAAATTAGACTTAACATGAAGTAGAATTACACTTAACATGAAATAAATTAGACTTAACATGAAATAAAATTACACTTAACACGAAGACAAATTAGAATTAACATGAAGTAAGATTGAATTAACATGCGGTTGAATAGAATTAACATGCGGTGTAATGACTTACATTCCATTCATAAAATTAATTTGTATAGGATAGATACTTTACCATCGTAATTGATTATAGGACTCATGAGCATCACCGTATAATTGTTCTTGTGCTCTTTCTTTACCCCACCATACCTTACTATACTCGACCCTTAGCCCAAAGGAACTTAAAAGCTCCTTCTTTACATCAATAGAGTATATTCGGGCGGTCCTTTAACATGGGTTGTAATTGGGTGCAATGATTGCGGGAGGCCCTACGTTGACCGGCATTATTGCCATGCTGACCACAAGTGTGATTGTTCACGAACTTTTTTATTTCAAGTCTATTTTCATCTTTGGGTGGAGAGGCAAATAACATCCACGGGCAACTTTTGGTTTTCTTAAACCGGCAACAAACTCGAATACGCTTTGGTTCATTCTTTTCAAAATCGTACTCAAATTTTTTGGCAAACGAATAGTATTGCAAAGCTAATCTTAATTCTTTGGCCCCGTCAAATCGTTGCCCCTCCTCAGTTAAAGCATTGTGCCACCAAGCAGGAATCCTCTCTGTATTGTTTATCATGTCATCAATCATCATAACATTTTCCGATAGGATTATCATTGGGAATCCTATCCAAAGACTAATGAATCGAAGTAGATGTCGACGCATGCCCTAATCTTTATTTTTGTCTTTGTAAATGTTTTGAATAGAAACAAATAATCAAAACTAATCATATAATTAGACTTAACATGAACTAAAATTAGACTTAACATGAAATAAAATTAGACTTAACATGAAGTAGAATTACACTTAACATGAAATAAAATTAGACTTAACATGAAATAAAAATTACACTTAACACGAAGACAAATTAGAATTAACATGAACTGAAATTAGACTTTACTTAAAAATTTGACTTAACAAGAACTAAAATTAGAGTTAACATTAATTGGAATTAGACTTAACATGAACCGGAGTTAGAGTTACCATGAAAATTAGACTTAACATGAAATAAAATTAGACTTAACATGAAATAAAATTAGACTTAACATCAACTGGAATTTAGATATAACACGAAAATTAGACTTAACAAGAATGGAAATTAGACCTAACATGTAACGTCTTTGACTTAACATGTAACGACTTACAGTTAACGTGCAATAAATTAGACTTAACATAAAACTCTTTTGACTTAACATGTAACGTCATAAATATTGAACTTACTGGTCTTCTAGATCTTGCTGGTCTTCTAGATCTTGCTCCTCGTCATAGATAATTAAAGAATCATCACATTACTTGAGTAGCTTTCACGTGAATCTCTTTTAACCCAACATTGCGGCAATGCTCCATCATAGATGTCAGATCACCTTCGTTCTCAATGGGAAAATTGAGGTTGCCGTATGTTGCTTCATCCTTGTATGACAAAGATAAAGACTCATATGGGATTTTTAACCTCTCTGACGCATGAAATTTGATATCCTTCATGGTGGTTACAGAATTAATCTTTAAGAAAGCGGCTTTGTCACTGATGAGACCACACAGATGATATCCTTCTACCATTATGAAGGGAAGGTAGAAGGAGTAATGGCGAGAATTTTAGGACAAGAAGAGTTTTCAAGAGCAAAAGCATATAGTTATTGCTCATGATCGGTCAAAAAAGGAGGAGATTTCTCCAATTCCATCGATCGCCATTAATGGTTGAGTAGATAGCGGTTCCGGGAAGAAGGAGAAGGGAATTTTGGGTTTTCCAAAATACGACTTCTCACCAGATTTGGTCGACGGGAGGCCCGAACACAAATCGCTGAATTGTTTGGGATCCACACATTCAATAATGGAGGCCCTCACATGTAGTTTCAATTTTTGGGGCCTGGACACAATTTTCCCTAATTTATAACTAGCTACAGTTATAAAATTCAGTTAACCAATATATAAATTAATTGCATATGGGCTATTTTAATAAGCCCTAAGAATAATTTAGATTCTATAAACATGTGACCTGGATGGGTACCCGAGGTATACCGACGAGAATGTCCCCAAGCATAATGCCCACTGAATCCCCTCAAATTTCCTCATTCTTTAATCCAAAACAGAATATCTCAAAAGCGCCATTGCTTTTGGTCTGATCTCGATCTGACACCAATTTGGGATTAAGAAATATCTCATATAGTGGATAGAAAAAGAGAGGAGACTCTGAGAAAAAAGGTTTCGAACCCCCACCAATATCTCCACCAAGACCAAATCAAGCATTATGGGTTACAGTCTGTTCCTCATTTTAAATCTCCCATCTCTTTCTCATAGGAGTAGAACATTTTAAATCTTCCATCTCTTTCTCATAGGAATAGAATTCTCAAGATTTTATATAATAGTGGATAATAATTCATGCATCATGTTGAAAGCATAAGTGTTAGCCAACTTTTTAAGCACTTGGTTTCAGTCCTTTGTCTCGCTATTCAAACTACACTTATTAGATTACATCCAAGTAGGAGAGAGATATACATGAAAATATATCTAAGGGCTCGTCTGGCTGAGAGGAAAATGAGCTACAGAAATAAATACCGTATTAAATTTATGTATTTCAATATTATCGTACGTATTTGAGCTTATCTAACATGTATTCGTATTCCGTATTGGTGAATGTAGGCTATTTTACACGAATTTATTCATATTTTTATCTAGTTTAACGTATACATATACGATTAGTGTCATATCTGATTCAAATACGATATGTTTGCTCCGCAGTCGTCACTAACCTTATACAGCCCCCATACGCACACCGATTAGACTCTCTTCACTGTTAAAAATTTAAATTGACAATTATTCATTAGATAATGAACTTAGGGGTGGGCGTGGGCCCGGCATTCGAGCCGATGAGCCGGCCGTAGGGTTCAAAGTAGGACCGGGTTTAATCCGGGCTCATCTTGGTCGAGTGGTAGGGACTGCCTCTATTTTTCCTATTTCAAACTCTTTATTTGATATTATGTGTGTGTGTTGCACAAAAATAAACATCACATAGAAAAACATCGCAAACATATAGAGATACGTGCTTCGGACTATAGAGAAAGATCTACATCCACGAGAATTTAATAACTTTCATTTAGTTTAAATTTAAATTACAAATACAAGAGAAAAAAATATGTTCATTGTAAATATTTTTTTTGAGGAATCACAAGTGATTCTATTACAAAGCATCAATAAGAATTTGATTACAGATATAGTCTGGACCATCCTCAGCATTTGAAAAAGAGGTGCATTTATATCTGTAGCGTATTGATTTAATAAGTGCATAAATGTTAGAGCGTCAAAATATCTGCATAAAAGAGTTAAAGGTTTGAAAAAGTGACGTTAATGCGAATGTAAATATTTATTCTTGCGTTAGGCCGGCATCGTGTGGCACTCTTTGATCCCATTTCCCAGCCTGGTCATGACCCTCTGAGTGTCCTGATCCATCCGGTGTGGATCGGACCGAGTTTCGATCCAAATTTCCTTTCCCCTTTTCCCATATGTTATCCACCCACCCATCCACACCCACCTGCCACTCCACACCCCCTATATAAACCTTATCACTCTCCTCCTCCTCCACCCCACTCCCCTTCCACCATCCCATTTCCTCCTCCATCCCTCCTCCTCCACCTCCATTCCTCCTCCACTCCTCCCCCCTCCCCTCCATTCCTCCTCCACTCCTCCCCCCTCCACCTCCATTCCTCCTCCACTCCTCCCCCCTCCCCTCCATTCCTCCTCCACTCCTCCCCCCCCTCCTCCTCCTCCACCTCCTCCCTAGTCCTTCTTCCTTCCTCCTTCCTCCTGCTCCTCCACCGTCTCCATAGATCTCAGGACTCCCTCCCTCATTTAACCATTCATCTTCACCATCACCTTCTGGCTCCTCGGTCCCCTCCCAGGGCCTCCTCGGCCTGGGCCGGGGCCCACTCTCCTTCGTATCCCAGACCAAGCCCCTCTACTCCTCCACATTCTCCTACTGCCTCCCCAGCTTCCGCTCCTCCAACTTCTCCGGCTCCCTCCGCCTGGGCCCCACCGGCCAGCCCGTCCGCATCAAATCCACCCCCCTCCTCTCCAACCCCCGCCGCCCCTCCCTCTACTACGTCGACCTCCAGCGCATCCGGGTCGGCAGCACCGTCGTCCCCGTACCCGACACCGCTCTCGCCTTCAACCCATCAACCGGCGCCGGCACTATCATCGACTCCGGCACGATGTTTACTAGACTAGTCACGCCGGCGTATGAAGCAGTGAGGGATGAGTTCAGGCGGCGGGTGAAGGCGCCGGTTACGACGCTTGGTGGGTTCGACACGTGCTACCACGACCCGGTGAAGGTGCCCACGATAACGTTCGAGTTCGCCGGGATGAACGTGACGCTGCCGGCGGAGAATGTGATGATACATAGCAGCAGCGGGGACCTGCAGTGCTTGGCGATGGCGGCGGCGCCGGAGAACGTGAACTCGGTGGTGAACGTGATCGCGAGCATGCAGCAGATGAATCACAGGGTGCTGTTTGATGTGGCCAATGGGAGGGTTGGGATCGCCCGTGAGCCCTGTACCCGGGCCTGAGATTGATGGGCGCGGAACTGGGCCCATGGTGAAGGTGACGCTCGTGAAGAGTGATGGTTGTTTCGGGCGGTGATTGATGGAGACTTTTCTTTTGGTTTTTTTTGTTTGTTTTGTTTTGAGTTTTTTGTTTGGATTAGGGCTATCAATCAATTTGCTAGTAGTGTTTTTATGAGGTCAAGAAGTGTAAAAGATTCACATTACAATAAAAATGTTGGAGTGTGATTTTACTTCTGCTGGTTTAGATGTTGTTTGGTTCGGTGCAACTGTAAGCGGATCTAGTTATAGTTACATACACAATCAGAACATGTTGGAACAATTACAAATATTTATCTCATTTAACTAATAATGCATACACAAGTTTAGTTACAAAAATATCTCCAATTGTAATCACTTAACACAAATTTTGGCGTAAATTCGCACCTGTAATCTTTTTGGAGGTGAAAATGAGATTTAAATTGAAACTCTCTATGTATGCAATCAATCCCAAAGAAAAGTTCGAAACACTAAAATGTAAATGGAATAATTGTAAGAAAAGCCTAGAAAAGTAAATGGGAATAATTATAGCGACAACGTTCTTAAATGTCTCTCTTGCTCTTAATTCTAATAGGTACGTATTTAGTAGGGATGAGTAAACGGTCAATTCAATCGGTTTTGATAAATTTGACAAAACCAAAACGAACCATTCTATATTCAAAACCAAACAAATTGACCGAAATTAGTTCGATCGGTTCGGCCTGTTTGGTTTTGAATTGTACTCATTAAATTAAGAAAAATAAGTTATTTTAACAAAAAGAAAGATGCATATCCAAGAACTAGGTGAGAAAATAAATAAATTAAGTGATTGTAAAAGAATGATGGAAATTACTTGAAATAATAAACAACTTAAGGAAAAAGGGAAGAAAATTTGAGGACTAATGAAAAAAAAAGAAATATTATATTTAGGACAATTGAGAGAGTGATCGGTTTGATTAGTTCGGGTTGAAATTTTCTCAAACCGAATGGACCAAAACATATTCTAAAACTGAAGATCGTTAAAATTTGGTCAGTTCGATCGGTTTAATCAGTTTGAACCGATTAGTGCTCACCCTTAACACTTAGTGAGGATAAAATTTAAATAATTATTAAGAATAAATTAATAACCGAACCAGGATAATTAGGACATTGGACGAAAAATTTAAAGGAAAAACTAATTTGAAACAACTTACAATATGTATAAAACATATAGCATTTCAATAATCCAAGAGACTAATTTCAAAATATCAAAGAATTCAAGGAATAATGTCCAACAAACCCTAATGAAAATATATAGCACGCAACATCTACATTTGTCAAGAGATTACAGATTATGTAGGAGGAGGGTAAAAAAGGTGAGAGCTTGAAGAGTACCAGGAAGATGAGAAGTTGAAGATTGAGAATATTTTGGAAAGAAAAAGATGAGCACAATGGCCAGATTGTACTGTAGGGAGATAGAGGAAATAAAACTTTAGTCAAGATGGTTTTTCATCCTTGAATTTCGCCTTTCCCCCCTCCATCTCCATTGTTGATAAGAATGGCCGCAAGTTATGGCAAATGATGATGGCTTGGATTGGCTAATCATGTCATGGAGTAGGTTATAGTTTGTTGCTTTCTATGCTTCTGCATTAGATAAGGTAAGTCTGTCTCTTATACAATAGAATTTTGCATATAATTTGCCAAAAAAAAAAAAGGAGAAAGAAATATGTGAATATTGTTGGATCTGAGATGCAAGTCTAAGGGGAGGTGAATAGGATTGCTATCGTTTTTCGCCAAAAACATAAAATATGCAGCGGAATATATAAAATAAAATCAATAAACGATATAAAGCAATATAATCAAACACCAAGAGAAATCAACCAGGAACACCCGAGGTTTTATAGTGGTTTGGATAAGAATATTACGTCCATTCTTCCTTCTTGTGAATGGACTTCCTCACTATGCAAAAAGTTTACCTGAATCACAAACCCGATTCAGTAAGCTTACAAGACCGCAACCTGGAATCTATCCGAAATCAGTCGTCTAACTTATCTCCCACAGTGAGTAACTCCACCATAGCTAGTCCAACCCTATAATAACTAGCTTGAGTACGCCGTCAAAGAAGTTCAAAATAAAACTCAACAATAACAATTAAGCTCAAAATAGAAGAAAGATATTATAGCCCTTTTGTTAAAACAAACTGTCTCTCGAAGGCTATAAGCATAGCTCGATAAAGAACGGTGAAGAAGATCACTCCAAGAGTAACTCTAATTGCTGAAACAATCAGAAGATGTTGTGCAGAACGAGTGAGAGTTTGACCAGGCTTCGGGGGTCAAAATTTTCAACTTGATCTCTCATAACTCAGACCCTAGAACTCCTTCCCCCCTCTCTCTCTCTCTCTCTCTCTCTCTCTCTCTCTCTTAATGATATAGATTCTCTGAGAGGTCAGGAAAGAGAAATCCTAAACGTGGTAGAGATTGGAGATATTATAAACGATGAATGGCTGCAATTAAATCTAAAAATATATAATCAGCCGACTTTACCATCGATGGTGCCTTTCGACCATCAATGATGTCGAGAGTCCATCGATGGTTGAGAAGCCCATCGATGATATAAAGGCCTCTGGAGTCAAAATCATCGATGACGTATGTTGACCATCAATGATCACTTCTCCCTATCGATGGTCAAGCTCTACCATCGATGGTAAAAGTGTTGAAATCAGCTTTTGAGGTGATTTTCGCTTCGTTTCGCCTTGTACACTTCTCATACATGTATTTATATATATTTTATCATCTCAAATAAATATTGGTATCGAATGACAGTTTGTTATTGCTCAAATAAAAGATATTATACATACTACATCCTAACAAATGTTTGCATCTAATAATAAGATTAGGCTAGGAGAGGAGACCCTGAGCTAATAGAGTCAGAAACTAGTCAAACTAACATTAGATAGGACATTCTACTCTCAAAGTGAGGGGGGGACCAATCATTCGAGATGCTACATGCTAGTCCAAGACCAATCCAATATATGTCAACTCTTAAGGGGGTTATTGGTTGAGGATTTTTTATTTGGACTACGACTTTTTCTAGGATTTTGACTTCAATATATTATTGGTTTATGACTAGGATTTGAATTTTAACTTTAAGGTGTTATTGGTTTAGGACTAGGGATTTGGATTTAACTTTATGGTGTTATTGGTTAATTAGGATTATGATTAGGACTAGGATTTTAAAATCCAAATCCCAATCCTACTCTATACATTCTAGTAGGAAAATTTTTAAAAATGTCAAGTAAAAATATTGGATTGTGATCTCTCTCATTGGATTTTCTTTTGTCCTTGATCCTTTGATGAATCCATATTAACAAAAAAAACACACTAACTAATATTTACAAAACATTTGTAGTTAGTATGAAATATAAATATTTAATATCACATAGTTATTTAATAAAAATTAAATATATTCAGATTTAACTATTTTCAATTAAATATTTAAATATATTTCATACATTAAATAAAATATATTTAATAAATAATATTTATTTAATCATTTTTATATTAATATTTTAATATATTTAATATAATATATTCACTTTAAATATTAAATAAATTTATTATTTTGCATATATTAAATATATAAAATTATTTAATATTAATATTAAATACATATAATTCTTATTCACATATTAGATAATAAATATAGTAAGTATGTAAATATTAAATGTAAGTAATATCTAAAACTAACTAAGAAAGTATTAAATACTAAGTTGCCTAATTATTTTTAGTTATTGAACATATTTCATATTAATATAGTTAATTTTAAATATTTTTAATCAGATTTTAAGTACATTTTAATAATTTAAAATTACATATTTTTAATATTTATATTATTTAATCATTTGTAGCTTTAATAGTATAAATCTATAAATTGCCTAATATAATTTATATTAAATATATTAATTATTTCTCATATATAAACTAATTTCCTAAATATTAATATTAAATATGTACTTGATATTCATCTCAAGTTATATATCAGTTATTTATTTACGAATTAGATAAGAAATATAGAAAATACGTACTATTAAATATAATTAATATTCGATATATTAAATAATAAAAATATTAAATATTAAATAATTTATATTTATATTGAATGTCTAAAAATTTTCTATTATATTTAAATGTTTACATATTTAAATATACAAATTAATAGTAAAAATTTGATCTTTAATTGTAATTATAGAAAATTAAAATTTATTAATAATTATAAAAATTATTAACTAAATAACAATTATATTTTTGATAAAATAACAATTATGTTTGTTGATGGCTATTTAACACTTAGTCCAAGAATCCATTCAAAATCCTTCCAAAAGTCTAGGACTCTAACCAATCCTAGTCCTAATCCAAATCCTAGAATATAGGATGACAATAATCCAAGTCTTACCAAACAATCCTTAATGAATAGCACCCCTTACTAATAAAAAATTGAAAATAGAATGACAACTCATTTACTAAATGAGCTACTAAAATATAAAATAGTAAATAGCGACTTTAAACGTTACTTTATCTAAGTATGTCCAGATATATTTCTTTAATATAGAACTTAGTTAGCATCTTTGTCTTATGTTTTACTGGAATTTAAAATAACATGCAATGGTAAACTGAATTTTAAATTATACAATCTAATGAAATAAATTAGTGAGGTTGATTAGCTTACACAAGTTAAGATATTCTCTTTTGTTTTAAGAGATTGTATATTCAATATTTCTGTTAATTATTACTACCTAGTTAAAGTATTATTGCAACCTCGAAATGTTATGGGGTCTTGATAAATATAGTTAATTTTAAATATTTTTAATCAGATTTTAAGTACATTTTAATAATTTAAAATTACATATTTTTAATATTTATATTATTTAATCATTTGTAGCTTTAATAGTATAAATCTATAAATTGCCTAATATAATTTATATTAAATATATTAATTATTTCTCATATATAAACTAATTTCCTAAATATTAAATATTAAATATGTACTTGATATTCATCTCAAGTTATATATCAGTTATTTATTTACGAATTAGATAAGAAATATAGAAAATACGTACTATTAAATATAATTAATATTCGATATATTAAATAATAAAAATATTAAATATTAAATAATTTATATTTATATTGAATGTCTAAAAATTTTCTATTATATTTAAATGTTTACATATTTAAATATACAAATTAATAGTAAAAATTTGATCTTTAATTGTAATTATAGAAAATTAAAATTTATTAATAATTATAAAAATTATTAACTAAATAACAATTATATTTTTGATAAAATAACAATTATGTTTGTTGATGGCTATTTAACACTTAGTCCAAGAATCCATTCAAAATCCTTCCAAAAGTCTAGGACTCTAACCAATCCTAGTCCTAATCCAAATCCTAGAATATAGGATGACAATAATCCAAGTCTTACCAAACAATCCTTAATGAATAGCACCCCTTACTAATAAAAAATTGAAAATAGAATGACAACTCATTTACTAAATGAGCTACTAAAATATAAAATAGTAAATAGCGACTTTAAACGTTACTTTATCTAAGTATGTCCAGATATATTTCTTTAATATAGAACTTAGTTAGCATCTTTGTCTTATGTTTTACTGGAATTTAAAATAACATGCAATGGTAAACTGAATTTTAAATTATACAATCTAATGAAATAAATTAGTGAGGTTGATTAGCTTACACAAGTTAAGATATTCTCTTTGTTTTAAGAGATTGTATATTCAATATTTCTGTTAATTATTACTACCTAGTTAAAGTATTATTGCAACCTCGAAATGTTATGGGGTCTTGATAAACAAAATTAATTCTCAAAGTAAAATCAATAGCGAAAATTTAGGAGAATGTATTTCTTCTTTTGGAATTTTCTTCCTCGAATCTTAAGTTGAGAGATTTTCTTCTTTGGTAGCCTTAATCGTCTCTGAATTTTTAAGCAGAAGATGCGATTATTACCTAGAACTATTGAGTAGGGTACTTACTTTTGTTCACCAACACATGTGTACACTTTTATTTTGGACTCATGCGCTTTGCGTTACCCCATTATTGCATGCTTTCTTGGATTCCAACCACACAATCATATAGGCTAAACTATCAAATTGTTATTTTTATTCGACCCTGTTTGCCAGTTTGGTATATTTAAAAACTCCGGCGACAACAATGTATTTT
Organism: Asparagus setaceus; assembly: GCA_012295165.1. NCBI lineage: Eukaryota > Viridiplantae > Streptophyta > Magnoliopsida > Asparagales > Asparagaceae > Asparagus > Asparagus setaceus. Next base: position 65,891,811 of record CM022702.1, read on the forward strand.
TATTCGACCATGCTTATCAATAAGACCTTTTTTTTGAAATTCTGGAGGGAAAATTTGTTTTAACCCCTTACCTCCCAAAATTATTAAACTTATGCCCAAGATTATTCTCTTTTCATTATTTTTTCCCCAACTCTTTCATCCATACCTCTTCCCCACCCTCTCCTCCTCTTCCACCACCCGTACCCCCACCATGACTCTCGCCTTCCCCGAGCAATCCACCATGACCTCTTCCTCATCTTCCTCATCCCCCTAACCCTAACCCTAACCCCCTAACCCTAACCCTAACGCTAACCCCCCTAACCCTAACCCTAACCCCAACCCCCTAACCCTAACCTCACTGAAAGCAGGAGAGGGAGAGGAGGAGGTCGGGTGGTGGGGAAGAGGGATGGAGGAAAGAGTTGGCGAAAAAAATAATGAAAAGAGAATAATCTTGGGCATAAGTTTAATAATTTTGGGAGGTAAGAAGTTAAAATAAATTTTCCTAGAATTTCAAAAAAGGTCTTATTGGTAGCGAGTCGAATAAAATACATTGTTGTCACGGAGTTTTTAAATATACCAAACCTGCAAACAGTGAATAAAAATACCAATTTGGTAGTTTAGCCCAATTATATATATATATATATATATATATATATATATATATATATATATATATATATATATATATATATATATATATATATATATATATATATATATATATATATATATAAATATATATATATATATATATTTATATGAACCTCTTAAGTGGATATATATATATATATATAGAGAATAACTTTAATCCACTTAAGTGGATGAAATCCATCCTCCTAACTTTTGAGTGGATATCTTGATAAGATATGATTTCATCTTTGAATTTGTGACTGCTTGATAGCCTAATCTAAAGGGATGTGGTTAAAATTGAGGATGATGTTTATATCACTTATATATAGCTTTCTATATATATATATATATATATATATATATATATATATATATATATATATATAAATATATATATATATATATATATAAATATATATATATATATAAATATATATATATATATATATATATATATTATATATATATATATATATATATATATATATATATATATATATATATATATATATATATATATATATATATATATATATATATATATATATATATATATATATATATATATATAAAGAGCTCTTATAAACTTAAGTTGATAGAGTGTCCCTGACTTTTATATCCATTGATCTTGCCTTGAGATCATTGAAATCAAGATGCACACAAATCTCAAAGTGAGCTTTATATCTTCCTGGATCCCAAGGTCAATGGATAGAAAAATTGGTGTATGACTATCAACTTAAGTTTATAGCCTTCTATATATATATATATATATATATATATATATATATATATATATATATATATATATATATATATATATATATATATATATATATATATATATATATATATATATATATATATATATATAGGTTTGTATGAACCTCTTAAGTGGATAAGAAAGTTGTCACTAACTTTTTATCCATCTATCTTCTCTTGAGATGTGTAGCATGAACAAATAAAAATTGCATTCATATGTTGCATGGATCCCAAGAGAAAATAGAGGGATAAGTTGAATTGGACAACATCCCACTTAAATGAATCAAAGTTCATCACTATATATATATATATATATATATATATATATATATATATATATATATATATATATATATATATATATATATATATATATATATATATATATATATATATATATATATATATATATATATATATATGAACCTCTTAAGTGGATAAGAAAGTTGTCACTAACTTTTTATCCATCTATCTTCTCTTGAGATGTGTAGCATGAACAAATAAAAATTGCATTCATATGTTGCATGGATCCCAAGAGAAAATAGAGGGATAAGAAGTTGGACAATCTCTTATCCACTTAAGTGGATCAAAGTTCATCACTATATATATATATATATATATATATATATATATATATATATATATATACATAGAAAAATGGAAAATGTACCAAGCTCCAAAGAACTTATATATATAAATTTCAAGTTTAAATTTTAAAAATCTTCTCTCCTCTCTATTTCTCCCTACCTGATTTGTCCACCTCACTACCAAGTTTCTCCATATTCTCATATATATATATATATATATATATATATATATATATATATATATATATATATATATATATATATATATATATATATATATATATATATATATATATATATATAGATTCTATAAACTTAAGTTGATAGTGAGAGTGTCCACCAACTTTTATATCCGATCTTGCTTCTCAGATGCTGAAATCAAGATGCACACAAATCTCAAAGTGAGCTTTATATCTTTCATGATCCCAAGGCAACATCAATGGATAGAAAAATTGGTGTATGACTATTCCCTATCAACTTGTTTTATAGTCCTTTACTATATATATATATATATATATATATATATATATATATATATATATATATATATATATATATATATATATATATATATATATATATATATATATATATATATATATATATATATATATATATACTTATGGATAAGATATATTTATCCATCTATCTTCTCTTGAGATGTGTAGCATGAACAAATAAAAATTGCATTCATATGTTGCATGGATCCCAAGAGAAAATAGAGGGATAAGAAGTTGGACAATCTCTTATCCACTTAAATGGATCAAAGTTCATCACTATATATATATATATATATATATATATATATATATATATATATATATATATATATATATATATAGAGGTCGGTTCCAATGAGAACCCAAATAAATATGAGAACTAAGAACCCAATATCAACCATTCATGATATAAAAATAAAGGCTCAGATTCTGCCAAAATTAAGGTGGTAGAATTGTAATTAAATAGACATTACAAACTGAAATAAGGGTAAACAAGTAAAAATTACAGAGATATAAAAGAAAAAAACTGACAAATCTTTAAACACCGAAACCACCTTTTTTCAAAAAACTTTTCATATTCTACTAGTTTACAAATCATAGGGGTCGCTCAATAATTTTCGGGAAATTATCTGCTGAGATTCACGACTAAAAGCGGCAAGGTTCTAGGGTTTGACTCAAGACGGATTGAATTGGCTAGGATTACTAAAATATTACCGAGAGATTTTATCAATAAACCATTCAAATTCTCTAAATATCGAGAGATTCTTTAACTATAGAAGGATAATTAGTTAAATGAATTGTAAGAATACTAAAATATTCTTGAGATTTTATCAATAAACCATTCAAATTCTCTAAATATCGAGAGATTCTTTAACTATAGAAGGATGATTCGTTAAATGAATTGTAAGAATACTAAAACATTACCGAGATTTTGTAAAAATCGAGAGATTCGTCAAAAAATATTAGGATTACGTCAAAAAATATTCTAATTTTGTAAATATAACCGAGATTTTATAACTATAGAAGAATGATTCGATAAATGAGTTGTAAAATACTAAAACATTCTTGAGAGATTCTATCAATAAAACATTCGATTCTTTAAATATCACTTTGTGATTACATTTGTCTATTAACACCTAGCTATTTTTAAAAATCTTGTGTTGTGAACTAGTTGATTCTATTAATCTATTCTTTGTGATTATGTAAGTTAATCAAAGTGATTCTGTTTTGTAAACTAGGTGATTTTGTTAGATCGTAAATGAGATTCCGTAATTTATTAAGAGTCTGTAACTAATTCTGTGATCCATGATAAGCAGCAACGCAAAAAAAAGTAAAAAGAAAAGAATGAAAGAAGATGGGAGGGGAGAGCCGCCTCCAGACAAAAAAAGAAAAAAGAGCAGAGAGCATGTGGGAGACGCCACCATGAAAATCAAAAAAATATAAAATAAAGAAGAAGAAGAAGAAGAAATGGAAGAGGAGCATGGAGAAAAAAGCCATTAATATCTTGATAGGATCCAACATTCCTCTCTCTCGTTAGCAAGGGTTCATCAACGCGCACCCTCGAAGACTCGCTTAAATCAGATAGTGAGCAAGGTTCTAGGGTTTGACTCCGGCGCAGTCGCCGTCGGCCTAAATTGAAACGTAATCAAGAAGGTTGCGGTTAATTAGGCAAGAAAAAACTATCTATAATGTAACTGATTTTATAACTAAAATAACAAACGTGCCATTTAGTTAACTTTTTAAATTTAATGGAGTTTAATCACAATCGTTGATTGGTTAAAGATCTAATGGTAGAGATTGGATTCTTAGTTCTCATATTTGTAAGGAGTTCTCATTTGATCCGGCTATATATATATATATATATATATATATATATATATATATATATATATATATATATATATATATATATATATATATATATATATATATATATATATATATATATATATATATATATATATATATATATATATATATATATATATATATATATATATATATATGGTGGCATTTTACAATATTTCTAGAGATAGCCATGAAAGATATGAAGAGTCTTTTGAGATTTGTGCATCTCTTAATGGTACAAATCTAAACACAAGATGAGTGGATAAAAGGTGTGGGCCTACTCATCTCTTGCATTTCATTTAGCAAAATGAGCCACCACATATCCATCATTATATATAGAGCGAGCTTTGGCTGACTACTGGTAAACACGGGACTCCTCGTAAATCGTAGTCGGCTAAATGAAGCGTCATTAAGAAGGTTGCGGTTAATTAGGCAAGGAAAAATTGTCTATATTATGGCGATTTTATAACTAAAATGACAAGCGTGCCCTTTAGTTAACTTTTAAATTTAATGGAGTCTAATCACAACCATTGGTGGTTAAAGATCTAAGGGTAGAGATTGGGTTCTTAGTTCTCATATTTGTAAGGAGTTCTTATTTGATCCGGCCCTATATATATATATATATATATATATATATATATATATATATATATATATATATATATATATATATATATATATATATATATATATATATAGAAGACCTATGAACTTAAGTTCATAATGAATAGTAAGACCAACTTTTTATCCACTTGCCTTGAGATTTGTGATGCACAAATCTCAAAATGGCCTTTATATCTTTCACTGATCCCAAAGCAAGATGAGGGTTGAAAGTTGGCACCACTATTCATTATGAACTTAGTTCATAAGAGCATTGCTCTCTCTCTCTCTCTATATATATATATATATATATATATATATATATATATATATATATATATATATATATATATATATATATATAAAGTCATGAAAAGCCCAAACGTTTGATCCCATCTCCCCATCAATCCCCTCTTACGGGCCTATTTAGTTGGACTAAGGTTTGACTTGCAATATTTGTTCTCTTCGAGTCTTTCACTTTCTGTTTATTTCATCCTTTTATTGTCGGCGAATGCACCGAATTGTAATTACTAACGTACTTTATTTGTTACTGTTGTGTTTGCATGGTGTTGTTTTCAATGGCCGGAAGATTCGGGGTTTATATGGTGTCCTAAAGCCTACTTCGGAGAATAACCAGCGGAGAAGCGGGTGCTCACTCGCCCACTTGTAAATTTTCGCACACAAAAGAATTTTGAGATTCGAACCGCAGCTATCTCTAAAACCGTGAAAGAAATGGCCCATTGAAAAGCAAAAGCCCATTAAATTATCCAATACTTTAATTAACAAGCACAAATAATAAAAACCTAAACGAACGTTGCAAGAATTAAAGAATCTAAAGCCCAAAGGTCCAACACCCAATAGCCCAAAACAAATACTAAAAGTCCAAAACCCAATAACCCGAATTCTCTCTTTCTCTCTCACTAGCTCTTTCTCTTTACTTTGAGAATTTGAACCATATAAAAATTAGACATTGTAGAAAGAAAATTTTGTGAGAATTGGTAATATGTAAAAAAAATCAAGTATTGATTAGTTAGAATAATGGTTTGATGTTGATTATCTTTCTTTAACTTTTTAAATTATGGATCAATTTCGTGATCCATGATAAGCAAAGAACGCAAAAAAAAAGAAAAGAATGAAAGAAGATGGAGGGAGAGCCGCCCGCATAAAAAAGAAAAAGAGCAGAGAGCATGGGAGACGCCACCATGAAAATCAAAAAATATAAAATAAAGAAGAAGAAGAAGAAGAAATGGAAGAGGAGCATGGAGAAAAAGCCATTAATATCTTGATAGGATCCAACATTCTCTCGCTAGCAAGGGTTCATCAACGCAAGACCCTCAAGACTCGCTTAAATCGATAGTGAGCAAGGTTCTAGGTTTGACTCGCCATGGTACCGCCTACCTAAATTGAAACGCCATTAAGAAGGTTGCGGTTAATTAGGCAAGGAAAAATTGTCTATATTGTAATCGATTTTATAACTAAAATGACAAGCGTGCCCTTTAGTTAACTTTTTAAATTTAATGGAGTTTAATCACAACCATTGGTGGTTAAAGATCTAATGGTAGAGATTGGATTCTTAGTTCTCATATTTGTAAGGAGTTCTTATTTGATCCGGCCCTATATATATATATATATATATATATATATATATATATATATATATATATATATATATATATATATATATATATATATATATATATATATATATATATATAAATATATATATATTTTATAAAATATATATAAGAGTATTTGAGATTAGGCATCTCTGATTGGCATAAATCTAAACACAAGATGAGCGATAAAAGGTGAAAGGACTCATTACTTGTTCTCATAATCTCATTTAGCAAAATGAGCCACCACATATCCATCATTATATATGAGCTAAAGTTGATCACACTACTCGCTTCGCTGGACTCCTAAGGCATCACTTAAATTGAAACGCCATTAAGAAGGTTGCGATTAATTAGGCAAGGAAAAATTGTCTATATTGTAATCGATTTTATAACTAAAATGACAAGCGTGCCCTTTAGTTAACTTTTTAAATTTAATGGAGTCTAATCACAACCATTGGTGGTTAAAGATCTAAGGGTAGAGATTGGGTTCTTAGTTCTCATATTTGTAAGGAGTTCTTATTTGATCCGGCCCTATATATATATATATATATATATATATATATATATATATATATATATATATATATATATATATATATATATATATATATATATATATAATAAGGCTCCTATGAACTTAAGTTCATAATGAATAGTGGTGCACCAACTTTTTATCCATTGCTTTGAGATTTGTGATGCACAAATCTCAAAGGGCTTTATCTTCTGATCCCAAAGCAAGATGAGTGGTTGTGCTTTTATACCACTATTCATTATGAACTTATCATAAATATGCTTCTCTCTCTATATATATATATATATATATATATATATATATATATATATATATATATATATATATATATATATATAAAAGTCATGAAAAGCCCAAACGTTTGATCCCATCTCCCCATCAATCCCCTCTTACGGGCCTATTTAGTTGGACTAAGGTTTGACTTGCAATATTTGTTCTCTTCGAGTCTTTCACTTTCTGTTTATTTCATCCTTTTATTGTCGGCGAATGCACCGAATTGTAATTACTAACGTACTTTATTTGTTACTGTTGTGTTTGCATGGTGTTGTTTTCAATGGCCGGAAGATTCGGGGTTTATATGGTGTCCTAAAGCCTACTTCGGAGAATAACCAGCGGAGAAGCGGGTGCTCACTCGCCCACTTGTAAATTTTCGCACACAAAAGAATTTTGAGATTCGAACCGCAGCTATCTCTAAAACTGTGAAAGAAATGGCCCATTGAAAAGCAAAAGCCCATTAAATTATCCAATACTTTAATTAACAAGCACAAATAATAAAACCTAAACGAACGTTGCAAGAATTAAAGAATCTAAAGCCCAAAGGTCCAACACCCAATAGCCCAAAACAAATACTAAAAGTCCAAAAGCCAATAACCCGAATTCTCTTTCTCTCTCACTAGCTCTTTCTCTTTACTTTGAGAATTTGAACCATATAAAAATTAGACATTGTAGAAAGAAAATTTTGTGAGAATTGGTAATATGTAAAAAAAATCAAGTATTGATTAGTTAGAATAATGGTTTGATGTTGATTATCTTTCTTTAACTTTTTAAATTATGGATAAATTTCTCAAGAGAAAGTCAATAATGGATCAACCATCAACTACTCCAAATTTAAATAATCTTGAGAATGTACAATCTAAGAAAAAGTGAAGCAAAAAAGTAAACTTGAAAGATCTTCTCGAAGATTCGGGGCTTCGACCGAATATTTTAGAGTATCATTCCAATGATCAAGATGATATTCAAAGAGCTTATTAGTGGAAGTAAATCATTAATAAAAAAATACTGAATTTTGTTTATCTATCACATTATTGGCAAAATATGATGCAACAAACTTATAAAGTGTATCGAATGCATGTCGATCAACCATCAGGTACTATAGTTTGACAATTTTATAATTTTATTTTTAGATGAATAGAGAAAATTATTCTGGGTCCGCCATTGCTGCTTCTGTAATACGCCCTAGCGGATGAGATCAAATCTCCCCTCACGTGAGATAGAATATCCTAACTAAATCATGTGAGGGCGCAGAGATAAACATTAAGCATATGCTCACCATGGCCTCTTGCGCCAACATAGCAATCTTGGCCAATAACAGAAGGACACATGTACAATTAGATTACAGAGGAAGCTTCCTCATAGCTCATTTTGCACCGACTAGACGATGCCACATGGACTTCTTTTTCTCCCCGATATATCCTTCCATGCTAGTATAAGAAGAGATAGTCTTGGTAAGAAAACCCTACGTTTAATTCTCTATTAATTTTTAATTAGATTTCCACATTTTTCTCAAAGTCACTAACTTAATCATGAGAAGGTCATCAGAGCGTCAGCCTTGGTGCCTTCTAGCCGTGTGTTAGTAGTTTCAGAAGAAACACAGCCCACAAAGCCACCAGCATAGGAATCAGAATAGCCCCTTCAACAACACCAACATTGAGAAACTCTCCTCACCTGCTTTCAACTGAGACATTTTGTTATTTTATTTTTGTAGAATTTTGACACTTATGTGTTTATGTAAATCATTGCATAGTGTTCCTATTTAACACTTCAAAAGAGTCAATAAGAACTTGGGGTTTTTGTTTCTAGGCCCAAAAGTTTACCCTGTTATCTATAAACCCAACATCTTTTGCTTGTATTTTTAAACAAAATCAGCTTTTTGTATATGCCTTTAAACCCAAATTATATAATTTATAGATAGAGTATCTTGTATTTATACATTAATATGGTAAAAACTCCAAAATACCCCTTTAAACCCAATCTGATGTCTCTCCTCTTCTTCCCCGTTTCATCTCTTCCCTAACCGAAAACCCAAAAAAGTTCGCTCCTCTTCTTCCCCGTTTCATCTCTTCCCTAACCGAAAACCCAAAAAAGTTCGCTCCTCTTCTTCCCCGTTTCATCTCTTCCCTAACCAAAACTGTCTCATCTCGAGCCCTAACCAAAAATCTCTATTGTGAAGGAATTATTCCCCAATTAGATCAATCCCAAAAGAGAACAAGCGCTTCTTCGTCCGACGCCCGCCGCCTCCGTTCCATCTCGTCTCAGGCCTTATCGAGAAAAGCGAAACTTCTTCTCGCGATGCTTGACCGCTGCCGCTTCCCCATCCAGCAGTTACCGCCGACGCCACGCCCTCCAGTGTTCTCCTGATCACGGCTACGCTTTCTCCAGCCTCTCCGCCGGTGAGGTATAATTTTGTTTCAGCGTTTTGTTGTAATTAAATCTGTTGAAACCGATAATTCTTCTCAAGATTCGGGCTTCAATCAATATTTTAGAGTATCATTCCAATGATCAAGATGATATTCAAAGAGCTTATTAGTGGAAGTAAATCATTAATAAAAAATACTGAATTTTGTTTATCTATCACATTATTGGCAAAATATGATGCAACAAACTTATAAAGTGTATCGAATGCATGTCGATCAACCATCGTACTATAGTTTGACAATTTTATAATTTTATTTTTAGATGAATAGAGAAAATTATTCGGTCCGCCATTGCCGCTTCAGATACGCCCTAGCGGATGAGATCAAATCTCCCTCACGGAGATAGAATATCCTAACTAAATCATGTGAGGGCAGAGATAAACATTAAGCATATGCTCACCATGGCCTCTTTGCGCCAACATAGCAATCTTGGCCAATAAATGTAAGGACACATGTACAATTAGATTACGAGGAAGCTTCCTCATAGCTCATTTTGCACCGACTAGACGATGCCACATGGACTTCTTTTTCTCCCGATATATCCTTCCATGCTAGTATAAGAAGAGATAGTCTTGGTAAGAAAACCCTACGCTTAATTCTCTATTAATTTTAATTAGATTTCCACATTTTTCTCAAAGTCACTAACTTAATCATGAGAAGGTCATCGAGGCGTCGACCTTGGTGCCTTCTAGCCGTGTGTTAGTAGTTTCGTAAGAAACACGACCCACAAAGCCACCAAAGATAGGAATCGAATAGCCCCTTCAACAACACCAACATTGAGAAACTCTCCTCACCGCCAACTGAGACATTTTGTTATTTCATTTTTGTAGAATTTTGACACTTATGTGTTTATGTAAATCATTGCATAGTGTTCCTATTTAACACTTCAAAAGAGTCAATAAGAACTTGGGGTTTTTGTTTCTAGGCCCAAAAGTTTACCCTGTTATCTATAAACCCAACATCTTTTGCTTGTATTTTTAAACAAAATCAGCTTTTTGTATATGCCTTTAAACCCAAATTATATAATTTATAGATAGAGTATCTTGTATTTATACATTAATATGGTAAAAACTCCAAAATACCCCTTTAAACCCAATCTGTATGTCTCTCTCCTCTTCTTCCCCGTTCTCATCTCTCTTCCCTAACCGAAAACCCAAAAAAAAAAGTTCGCTCCTCTTCTTCCCCGTCTCCTCTCTAAGCCCTAACCGAGAAAAACCGTCTCATCTCTGAGCCCTAACCAAAAAAAATCTCTATTGTGAAGGAATTATTCCCCCAATTAGATCAATCCCCAAAAGAGAACAAGCGAATCTTCTTCTCTGTCCGACGCTTCTCCGCCGCTGCCTCCTCCGTCTCCATCTCGTCTCTGAGCCCCTTATCGAGAAAATCAACTTCTTCGCCTGATGCTTGACCGCTGCCTCCCCATCCAGTTAGCTTCGCCGCCGACGCCACCGCCCTCCAGTTGTTTTCCCGACTGGCCGCTTTTCTCTGGGGCCTTTCTCTCGCTTGTGAGGTATAATTTTTGTTTCAGCGTTTTGTTGTAATTAAATCTGTTGAAACCGATAATTCATCTCAACATTCATAATTAGGGTTTTGTGGTGGAATTTTCTTCTGAGTATTTACATTGATCATTTGAAAGATGTTCAACCACTTTTCCTTTTAATACACCTTTTCTTTGTACCTGTGAAAATTCGGCATTTCTTCATACCTGTGTAAATTAGGGAGTGTACTTAATGGTTAGCATTTTCATGTTACTTAGGATTCCTGTAAATTAGGATTCTAATTGTTTCTATTCTGAACATTGAATTTCAAACAATGGATTGAGGAAATTTGTTCTAGTTATCAATGGGTCAAATTTTTATTTGTGATATGAGAATTGCCTTCAAGTGATTTATGTTCCTGTTACTAGCTAAATTTTTGTGGAGCCTTATCAATCTAGATGTTTGTGCTACATTACCACATTATGATGGCTGATACCCATATGAAGAGAAGAGTACATTACCACATTTTATTGCACGTGCATGTGTTTGATCTTAATGGTAGCTCGTTTTAGTAATAAAAAAAAGTATAACATTGATATAATACTAAAGTTGGCTTATGTTTTACTTTGTTTGTAGTAAACTATGGCTATGGAAGTAATTAGAATTCCATCAAATGTGGTCTACTTCCGGGACCTAATTCAAAATCATATTCCGTCCACATTGTCGGAGGATTATCGGACGACCCTTCGAGATAACCCATTCTATGGATATCTTGATGTTCTCGATGTTCCAATGCAGTCACTTCTAGTTCATTGCTTATTAGTAGTATTTGATGTTGAAAAATATAGTTTCAAAATTAGAGGGAAAAGGACCTACTTTGGTATTGAAGATGTTGGGCGGATTACAGGTCTTCGATGGGAGGATCTATAGTAGATACGAGGTTCCATAGAAGTGATCGTGAGACACTCTAAAAACTCGTGCTTTCATTTAGGACAAAGGCAGAAATTGAGGAGGATGGAAAGCGTAGGACTAGAAGAGGAAAGAAAAAAATTAATGAGGGAAAGAAGAAGGTTGTGTGTGCTAGACGAGATAGGATGGGTGAACTTATCGAGGAGATGGCCGAGCGTAGATATCCTATGTTACCACGGATGCTTATGCCTTTCATTATAGGCTTTATATTATACCCTCAAAGTAATTGGGGTTGTCCTTTATTTGTATTTAGATATGCTGAGAAATTAGACACTCTTAAGGAGTATAATTGGGCTGAAGTAGTATATAATGTGTTGCGGACTGAGATGAAAAAGGCTAAGATTTGGGTAACTAAGAGATCTGAGGGAAATCGATCTAGAGGTGGTTATATGGGTGGTTTTGCCTCAGTTTTGGTGGTTAGTTAACATTTTATATATTTATGTCATTTTTTATTTTATATATTTATGTCATTTAGTCATATATATTGTTCCGCTAAAATTTTCATATTTTGACAGATTTGATTTTATGAGCTTGTGGGGACATTGAGCGTTAGCGTAGGGGCTGAATCCCTACCATCCATCCTAAGCTTCGACAAGTGTCCGAAAACTTTACGAAGGAATGCAGCGCAGGATTTAGTTAGAGACCCGGCTAATTTTAGTAAGTGTGATAATAACTCGAGGGCTGAGGAATTTCATGAGAGGGTTACTGAAGCTGCCACTACAAAAGCTACCACTACAGAATTCAAGGGAAACGTATAATGGTTGATTTGTTTAATTTTTAATGTGCTTTTTTCTAAAATTGAACTTATTGTTGGATTTTTGTGTTTCCTCTATGTATGTGTTTAGTTGATTCAAGTCATAAGATCTAGTGTTACTTTTCCAAAATCCACTTATTAAGTAGACTAGGCAAATTAACCAAATTGGAAATAAATCTTTGAAAGCATAGCGGATAATATGAAAGTATAGCGTAATAATTTGTAAGTATAGCTGGATAATTTGTAAGTATAGCGGGATAATGTGAAAGTAAAACAGAATAATCTGAACGTTTAATTGCATGAAAGTGGTCTAAATATATAAGATGAAGCCTACAAATGAAAGTCTCTGCATATATTTATTCTCTGTTAGCTAATAGCTCCATGACTTATACTTTATAAACTTGTTTGACATGGGTAGCTTTTAGAAAATGATTTATATTTGATATTCATCAATGGATTTAATTGGACTTGGCTTATTTATATGGAGGTAATCACTAATCACTGAAGCTAATTTGGATAAGCTCATACATGATAAAAAAAAGTGGAATTAGACCTTCTCTTGAAGACGAAGAGGGAAGTATTTGGTGGAAAGCAAGAGGATGTTGATGGTGATGACGGAGATGAGGAGGATGACGGGGATGAGGAGGATGGTAGAGATTTAGGAGAAGGTGAAAATGATGGTGGAGTCGGAGATGAGGGGGATGGTGGAGATGTAGATGAGGATGTTGGTGGAGATGCGGAGGTTGATGGTGATGGAGATGAGGGAAATGACGGAGATGGAGATGTTGATGCAATGAATGTAGATCGAGATGATGGTGGAGATGGTGCTATTGACGAAATACCCATGGTTTCAATGGAAGTGGATGATGGTGGAGATGGTGCTATTGACGAACAGTTCTCTCGAGATCTCGGCTTGCTGGACCATCTCTGTGTTCACCTTTTGTCCCACTTGCTAATCGACAAGGAGTACCAATTTATCCAGGAAGGAAGGAAGTAAAGGATAATGAGAGAGAACACCTCGATAACTTTTGGAAGGACAAAAATATGACCATGTAAGGAATTCGAAAAACCCATTTTATCACTTGTATAGCGTTTTTATTAACATATTTACTAAGTTATTTCATATGTAGGGAGACATTTGTGTGGACATCTAATGATGCTTGGTTAACCCGCAAAGATGCATTAGAATTACTTAAAGGAGATTGTTTGGGTCGAAAGTTATTTCCATTGTAAAACTTGAGAAAATTACACTTTTGATTCTCAGTTACAAAGAAATTTAAATAACTCTCTCACAAACTAGAGAGAAGGCGCTACGCGTAGATCTCTGCTTTTGTGGGTCTTTGCTGTCTGGGGGCCAGCGTAATCCGTGGACCACCGAGCAACGATCGTCGAATCGACGGAGTTTAGTTGATGCTTCGCAAAGGAAACAAGAACTTAAGCAAATATCTTAGCAAAGTAAGATATCTACTCTTCTCAAGAATAAGTCAAAGCTTAAACTCGAGGAATCTCCGTGTGGATCGTGTTCTTGAACTTCGGAAGCTTGGATTCTCTCTCTCTCTTTGCAATAGCTCTGCTTATCTGATCTCTGATTGCCCCCCCTTGCCCAAGTGGATGTAGGGGGGTATTTATAGACTTTGGGAGGCGTGCCCTCTGAAAAAACACAAGTGTCATAAGTGCTCAACATTTGTAGTTAGCGCAGCTCGGTACCTGGCTTTACTAAGCTCCTTTGGCCGGCGGTGTCAGCTGCGCTTTTGGCCGGCGGCGGTATGGGGAACGCTAATGGCGGCGGCGATGTATCCCCATTTGTTGTAACGGTTTCCTCGCTTTTTAGACACGATTAAATGCCCTAAAATCACGCCTAGTGGTATTTTCGGCGATAACCGCCCATTAAAGTATCCGAACGCCTTTGCGCTGATAAAGTCAAGTGGGCCCCACCAAAGATTGATTTAGACCCTTCAAGAGCTCATTTTAAATATTACGGATGTCTGGCCTTTGGCGAGCACAAATAAGTGCCTGCCTATGGCGAGACACATCAAGGTGTCTCGCCGTGGCGAGACAAACAAGTGTCTCGCTAGTAGCGAGACAAACAAGTGTCTCGCTAGTAGCGAGACAAACAAGTGTCTCGCGACTATGGCGAGACACAATCTTCCCATGTGTTGACTTCTTGAGATTTTGACGACGTTGTCCTTCGATCTTCTCATAATTTAGTCATATTTGAGGTTCTTGACAATTTTAATGCCTACAGATACCCTCCAGTTTTGGACTCCGTACGTATTTTATCGAGGAGTCCGGAATACTTTGATAAGATGAGTCCTCGCCGCCTAACGTTGGACTTCGTTGAATGGACTCATGAATTGCTTCTTAATTTACGGCTCTGTGACGTCGTGACCATCTTTTGAAATCAAGAGCAGTTGCAGTTGTGGCTGAATTGGTTGAAATGATGAAGTCGAATTTGAACTGATCATCTTCATCTTGATGGTCACCACTTGGGTCATAATTGAGTGTTTTGAGAACCATGTTGTCTCAAGTTATTACTTGTACGATAGCTATAGGATTTTGGCAAACCCTCACCATCAACGGATTTGATGAGCCTTTACCAACTACCGCTTGAGTTGGGCTAGCATGTAGTTTGTCTAAGTCCGCTCTACATGTTACGTTGTGCTAAAAGAATGAACTCTCTTAGACTTTATGCTACGATATTGAATACGTAGACTTGATCAATTATCACGGAATTGACTACCCTAAGATGTGTTAGATGCGCACTTATCTCCGTAAGGGACGAGATAACATCCCTATGCATGAAGGCATAGTTTAGGTGTCATTAGGTAATAACATCTATGCTACGATATTGAATACGTAGACTTGATCAATTACCACGGAATTGACTACCCTGCAAAGATGTGTTAGATGCGCACTTATCTCCGTAAGGGACGAGATAACATCCCTATGCATGAAGGCATAGTTTAGGTGTCATTAGGTAATAACATCTATGCTACGATATTGAATACGTAGACTTGATCAATTATCACGGAATTGACTACCCTAAGATGTGTTAGATGCACTTATCTTTGGAAGGGACAGATAACATCCCTATGCATGAAGGCATAGTTTAGGTGTCATTAGGTAATAACATCTATGCTACGATATTGAATACGTAGACTTGATCAATTATCACGAATTGACTACCCTAAGATGTGTTAGATGCGCACTTATCTCCGTAAGGACAGATAACATCCCTATGCATGAAGGCATAGTTTAGGTGTCATTAGGTAATAATATCTATGCTACGATATTGAATAATAGACTTGATCAATTATCACGGAATTGACTACCCTACAAAGATGTGTTAGATGCGCACTTATCTCCGTAAGGGACGAGATAACATCCCTATGCATGAAGGCATAGTTTAGGTGTCATTAGGTAATAATATCTATGCTACGATATTGAATACGTAGACTTGATCAATTACCACGGAATTGACTACCCTAAGATGTGTTAGATGCGCACTTATCTCCGTAAGGGACAGAGATAACATCCCTACTACGCATAAATAGGCGTAGATTTAACAGATCATTAAGTCAGTAATGAGACTGGCTATATATTGAATACATAGACTTTATTTGTTATTTTTGTCTTCTCATGGGGTGAAGGCGAACCCGTTGTGTCTTCTCTTGGGGCAAAGACGAACCCGTTGTGTCTTCTCTTGGGGCAAAGACGAACCCGTTGTGTCTTCTCTTGGGGCAAAGACGAACCCGTTGTGTCTTCTCTTGGGGCAAAGACGAACCCGTTGTGTCTTCTCTTAGGGCAAAGACGAACCCGTTGTGTCTTCTCTTGGGGCAAAGACGAACCCGTTGTATTGAAGAAGAAGAAGGTATTTTCTTATCTTCCGCTTCAATTGACAACTCCTTGTTCACGCGAACTGAGAGCCAAAAGATTCCTGATGCACGTGCACTAAGAAATCTATAGAGAAACTCAAAGTGGGATCTCCAGTTCGAGAATCAAGTTGGAGTCGGGCCGCGTGGCATTGACTCTGAAGATACCTTTTAATTCATGTGAGTAAAAGGTGGAATTTGGATAACCCTAACTACATGAAGGTTTGATTACTCAATTTACATGGTTTGGCCCTAACTATTGAAAGTTTTGACCAAGTGGGAGTGAAAATTTAAAATGACCCTAACTGTTCAAATGTTTGGTCAAGTGAAGAATGACCCTAATCGCTTAAAGGTTTGGTCGCATCGACCCGAGAGTAGATTTGATTTCTAAACTAAGAATTAACTATCGAGGTAATAGTTAACATGATAGTTATTTTCTTTGTGGTCCTGCCATCCTATTGAAGAGGATTGGTGGGAGAGTTTAGTGGAGTTATCAGAGATAACTTTCTTGTGGGCCTACCATCCTGCTGAATAGGAATTGTAGGGATTTTGGAAGAGTTGGCGTAAGATGAAGGAAAGAAGGTATTTTCTTATCTTTTGCTTTCTGATGGGAGTTTGGATACCGTGACTATTCAAAAGTTTGATCATCCAAAATAGTGGGGGTAAAATTGGTGAATAGTATTTCTAGGCTATCGGAATATGATAAACCTGGGTCCTTCATCATAAGACGGGTTATCCTGAGTACACTAAGGATAGTATCTCTTCAGGAACTTCCCATTAATTGGCATTGTGATCTTATCAACGTCACGCTACTGCGTTTAGCGAACAAATTTGGATGCATCTCGTACCAGGGTTGCTCTTGTAGGTATCCGGGCCGTAGTACGATAGGCCCGAAGAGCTTCACCAAGTTCGTCACTTTGACATTATGATCCCGGCGTCAATTAGAGCCTGGATACTGTCTTTACGGACAAAACAACTTTTGATAGGATGATGGACCCTCCTATGGTATGCACAGTATTTAGGATTTGAAGTCTTGTCAACCACCTCCTGATTTGTAATAGGTGGCAACTTAATTTTGTTGCCGTCAAGGAGGTGCTTAAAAATAATCGGAACTTCTTCATCTCTGAAAGAGTATGTCCCGTGGAATTCTGATTTAGAAGCTTTTTGTTGCTCCCGAGGTTGTTGGCGTGGTCGTAATTGCGACGTTTGATTTACGTCAACAGCAGCCACAGATGCCTTTCCTCTATTGCGAGAGGCAAAATTTACTTCTGAGAGGTCAGCCATCTTTTCGCCTCTTTCAGCTTTCTTCCTTTTGAGGAAACGTTCGGCTTGTTCTCCTTGTATTTTCAGATCTTTCCATGTAGTTGGTGGGACGATCCCCATGACTTCCAACAGATCAATGGAGAGATTATTGTGGCACGTCTGCAATATGAATTCCTCGGTGATTGGATCTTTGCGCTTTATGGCCTTATTAGGGCGCAACGAAAAGTCAATCGCCTCTCCACTCTTCTCGCTTTCATCCAAGAGGGTTCCAATCGAGACTTCGTGTCGCCATCAAAAAGTTATTGAGAAACTAATTTTCCATGTCATCCCAAAGCTTAATGCTCCTAGCTTTGAGTCTTCGATACCAATCGGCAGCCCCGCTGGGTACCGACGAATGACCGAACCATCAAAGGCTCGCTTTCCGAGATCACCCCCAAATGTGATTTGAAGTAAATCGTGTTGTGTAGGTGACCCTCTCCGCCAAATGGCGGAAGTTGATCAAATTGAATTTGGTGTAGAAATTGAATCCCACTCTCTAGGATATGGACACGGATGCCGGTCTTCTTAACCTCGTGAGCGCATTAAAGCATTAATTTTGCCTTCAAGCTCCTTCATCTTTTCATTTTCACCGCCTTGTTTTGGATGATTTTAGGAGGAATTGGAATATTTCCGCTTTGGGTAGCTTAACGCTTTTTCTTAGGAGGTTTATCGGCATAAATGTGTTCATCTATCTCCGAATCCTTGTCTTCGACATTATGGACATTATGGTGGGTAACTCCACCTTGTTGATCGATTCAGCCGTAGATGAGGCGCTTGATTTTGCAATTCCCTCATCCGCCGTGATGGCTAATTCCATTTCTATTTTCATTTCGCCTTAAGCTCTTCTCTTTGCTTGACTAAGGCTTCTTGTAACATTTGAGCCGTGACATCGAGTAATGGTAAAAGCCTCCTATGGTGACGACTCATACTTGAACAGATATCGTCAGAAGCTATTCGCGTGGGAAATTTCATCTTCTGGATGACTCTCCTTCATGCATTCTTCTATAGTCAATGCGTGTGGCTCGCAATTGCAATCGACATTCTCTCGAAACAGAGCTAACTCTTCCTCCGTGGGTAAAGTCGATCTTCATCATTTGCCGGTCCTTTCTCTTTGTTTACCATGTTAATAGTAACTTCGTGAAGTTCATCGGTTCGATGGTAGATCTTCTCTTCTTCGGGTCATCTTGACTCGGCCGAATCTTCGTTCTTTGGCCTCTCGAATCTGAAGCTCTTTGTGATTGAGCGCTTGATTCGAACAGCACATTCCGACAACAACGCCTTGATTAGTTGTGCACACCTAACAAGAACAATTTATTTCATCAATCGTTCTCTTTCGCGGTGTTGCCACCCCCACCGATGACACAGCTTGATGTGGTTTGTCACGGTTGTACTTTCACCCCAAGTGTAACGTTGTCCTTAATCGAGGACACGCCTTTGGGGGCCGATCATTCGACTTGGGAGGCACCTTTGACGCTTTAACTTCATTTGAAGTTGTCTTGGCATGGATCATAAGTGTTTTATCATCTCGTGACTTCACGAATCACACCTCAAGTTCTTCCCTTTAGTAGACTTCGCGGACCGCGGGATGTTCAAACGAGATGCAATTGAAATTCGAGACTCGAGATATTTCAGCTTGCTCGTGACTCTTCGACCGGGTAACTCAAACATCCTTTTACTGGTGCCTTGCCTTTATTTCCGAGCTGTGGACCAAGGCGATTAAACACCGGTTGACGGATTTCCGGACTTAACGGCTGATACCTCACCGAGAAGTGGAAGAAAGGGGCGAAAAGTCTATTTTTGCTAAGGCATGGAGGGTACCTGTTGGCGGCGGTTCAGCTATCGGCTGGCGCGGAGAATTTATCTTACCTATTGTTGGCGGCGGCAACTGTCTTCGCTAGCGAACGGCTCAACTATCTCGGTGAAGGCGTTGGCGGCCGGACTCTTGAGCCGATTTTGATGTCGACTTCGACCCAAATTTTGTGATTTTGGGTCGATTCCTTGGTTGATTTTGACTCCGCGCTTTGTGAACAACGGCGCGTGCACGAGCAGCGTTACGGCTGGCGTGCTCCTTCCTTATCAATCGGGTCCTTTTGACGAGAACCCATTCTTTCTTGGGAAGAGTGTTGACGGATTGAGATTGAGGCATTGTAGGTTGCCGACGCCTCGATCACGTGAGTTCGTGTTGTAGTGAACTCCGCCTGCTGATTCTATGGCCTTGGCAAGTTGTCCGCCATCTTTGACGCCGTTTTGACGAGCCCTCTTCGCCGAGCGGTTGAGATCTTGTTGAATGACTCCTTCTTCTCGAAGGAGTCAACTTGAGCGAGCTCCCTTTGAGATCCGGGAGTGTTGTTGAGAAATGCGCCTCGTAAATGGCGAGCAGAATCGCAGCCTCACGAGCGAACCTCCTTCTTTGGAGATGAGATCCTCCGATGCTTATGGGTGAGGGGACTTCGATGAAGAAGAGGAGAGATATTCTTCAACTTGGCTTGATCGAAGAAGTAGTCCAGTCCATCGACCATGAGGTCGGCTTGATCGGTGCAAGGCTGCGACACAACGATCTCGAGCTCGAGACCGTTGGCTCCCACTGTGGTCGCCATCGTGTTTGGGTCGAAAGTTATTTCCATTGTAAAACTTGAGAAAATTACACTTTTGATTCTCAGTTACAAAGAAATTTAAGTAACTCTCTCACAAACTCGAACAGAAGACGCTACACGCGTAGATCTCCTGCTTTTGTGGGTCTTTGCCTGTGCCGGGGACGCGTAATCCGTGGACCACCGAGCAACGATCGTCGAATCGACGGGGTTTAGTTGATGCTTCGCAAAGGAAATAAGAACTTAAGCAAATATCTTAGCAAAGTAAGATATCTACTCTTCTCAAGAATAAGTCAAAGCTTAAACTCGAGGAATCTCCGTGTGGATCGTGTTCTTGAACTTCTAAGCTTGGATTCTCTCTCTCTCTTTGCAATAGCTCTGCTTATCTGATCTCTGATTGCCCCCCCTTGCCCAAGTGAATGTAGGGGGTATTTATAGACTTTGGGGCGTGCCCTCTGAAAAACACAAGTGTCATAAGTGCTCAACATTTGTAGTTAGCGGCACTGAAAGCCGCCATGCTAAGTCAGCTTCGCCACTAGCGAGTGTCGGCCGCTTTGCCGGCGGCGAGGTAAGATGGGTCGCCGCTAACCGGCGCAGGCTGTCGCCCTCCACCGTTGTAACGGTTTTCCCCGCTTTTTAGGCACGATTAAATGTCCTAAAATCACGCTTAGTGGGCGATTTTCGCGGTAACCGCCCATTAAAGTATCCGAACGCCTCTTTGCGCTGATAAAGTCAAGTGGGCCCCACCAAAGATTGATTTAGATCCTTCAAGAGCTCATTTCAAATATTACGGTCAGCTTTGGCGAGCACAAATAACCTAAGCCTATAGCGAGACACATCAAGGTGTCTCGCCGTGGCGAGGCATAAACAAGTGTCTCGCGACTATGGCGAGACACATCAAGGTGTCTCGCCGTGGCGAGGCATAAACAAGTGTCTCGCGACTATGGCGAGACACAATCTTCCCATGTGTTGACTTCTTGAGATTTTGACGACGTTGTCCTTCGATCTTCTCATAATTTAGTCATATTTGAGGTTCTTTAGCAATTTTTGATGCCTACAGAGATGCAATTAGTTGCGATGTAAGTACCCGTTTTTTTCATGCTTCATACAATACACATCTGTAGTATATAAGTCTAATTATTACAATTTTATTATGTACATTTCAGGTCATAGTCTCATATGTTGTGCTTCTAAATATGTTGATGGAGGAGAAGCCAAAATATGCAAAGGACATACACATCTGTAGTCCATGGGTAACCGTAAGTACAAATCCGATGGGAGATTATAAGTAGTATTCATATGTTGTCTTAAATACTAAAAAATTATCTTTTCTTTATTTTTTATAGAGATGCATTAATGAAAATAATCCGTCAAGTGTCGAACATATGTTTAAGTTAATAACGACTATACGTTTCCTTGAACTTGATAAGATTATTTTTTCACTTTTAACTTCATTTCATTGGCGCATGTTGGTATTATCTGTAAAGGATAAAAGGTTTTATCATTACTCCTCTCTCCGTGGATACATGTCCGATGCTACTGATTTCAGAGTGAAACTTATGTCCTCCATTCCCGATGATTGGAATTTAGATATTAGATCATATCATGAGATAGAAAGTGTTGATGTACCTTAACAACGTGGGTTAGTGTAATTTTATTATTCGTATGTTGTTATTTTTCCGTATGGGTTGACACATAGAAATTGTATATTGCGGCTAAAAACTTTTATATTTGTACTTACAGTAGCCTAAATTGCGGGGTGTTCTTGATGTTATACATTAATCAACCGATTTCAATAGATCAAAAGGATTGTGCGAGACATAAAGCTCGTATCGTAGCTCTATTTCTATCTGAAGGGAGAGCATCTGCTTAGAATGTGAGTTTTGTGAACTATCTTTTATTTTTTGTGTCTAATATTTTGTTATGTCTTATACGAGGCAAGTATTATGATTGTAGTTATACAGCTGAAATTTTGTCAATGTCAGCAAACCTTGACTTAATGTGCTTGAGGGTTCTTTGACATGGACACTTTTTTTTGGGCTTATTTTCTCAGAATATTATCCATACCATGAAGGACCAAAAGATTGCTGCCTTCTGGTTACTTACTATGCCTCAGATTATGGGTGAATTCAATTATGATGATGATGTCAAGCGGAAAATTTGGTGGGCTTATGAGGTAGGTTAAGTTAAAGGACCGTTGCAAGTTCATGAATTCAATTATGATGATGGTTGAGTTTTATAATTTATACTCTATACACTATCATGTTGTATACCATTCCAATGACTAATCCTTTTGTGGTATCCTTCTATCTCTAATGTCTATGTGAGGGTGTTGCATCATTGTATCCGTGTCGGTGCAACTTATTTGACTTGGAGTAAGATAGAGTTCATCAATGTAGCTCTTTCATGCTCCCTCACTTGTATGAAGGATAATGAAAATCTTTTAAACCACCAGAGTTGATTGCTTTTACATATTTTATTTTCAATCCGTTTTTTAGATGTTTGTCTCAAAACAACATGTGTGCCTGCACACTAGTTTATCCTCTCTTTATTTTCATACATGGAGTAACGTTTTGACCTGTGCTTTATTCATAATATTTTTTTATGCTTCTCAGGAATCAATGCGGTATGATCAACTTCGGGATGTTGTTCCTGTGTGTTAGCCAGGTTGGGAGAACTTGCAAAATGCGAGCATAAACTTTGTGTAATTGAAAGTTATGTATTTACTTTGGAATTTTAAACCTTGAAGTATGTAGTCTTTATATGTTTGTATATGGTGTTCAAATTCTGAAGTTCAGAAGATTGCACTAATCCTCGCTGCTTCTTGCATATGATATTTGTAAATTATGAAAAGCTGTTTCCCGTCATTGTAAAGCCCACAATTGCTAAACATATTTTTTCAAGCTAGGAAATTTTTAGTTTCAGTTAGCAATTATTTTGGTCTTTTATAACTAAGGTTGATTGTTTTCACTTAACTTCAATAATGGGGTATCATCAGTTTGGCATCTATTAGTCTATGTCTAGAAAGCAAAAGCTAAAAATTAGAATATATGTTGTCAATACCTAAATGCATGAATTCTACCAATATAGATGCTGGTTAGGGTGATTACTGGGTGAAGAACAAAATAGTAAAATAAAGAGAGATTTCAGAAAAAATCAGGTCCAGAGCTATTTTGAACTTGAAGATCTTAAATCCAAGTCTCCTTTGAGACAATACTCTGTTGCAAACCCTAATATGTAAGTATAGCGGGATAACTGAAAGTATAGCGGGATAATCTGAGAGTATAGCGGAATAATCTGAAATTACAGCGGGATAATATGTAAGTATAGCGGGATAATCTGAAATTATAGCGGGATAAACTGAAAGTATAGCGGGATAATAAGTAAGTATAATGGGATAATCTGAAAGTATAGCGGGATAATATGTAAGTATAGCGGGATAAACTGAAAGTATAGCGGGATAATATGTAAGTATAATTGAAAGTATAGCGGGATAATATGTAAGTATAGCGGATAATATGTAAGTATAATGGGATAATCTGAAAGTATAGTGGATAATATGTAAGTATAGCGGATAATCTGAAAATATAGCAGGATAATATGTAAGTCTAGCGGATAAACTAAAAGTACAGCGGGATAAACTGAAAGTATAGCGGGATAACATGTAAGTATAGTGAGATAATCTGAAAGTATAGCGGGATAAACTGAAAGTATAGCGGGATTAACTGAAAATATAGCGGGATAATATGTAAGTATAGCGAGATAATATGTAAGTATAGTAGGATAATATGTAGGTATAGCATCATACCAAATACATAAGTAAACAATCATATAAAACACATAACAAACACATATATATCTTACATTGATCCAAAAGTATGGCACTTACACAAAAGTATGACATGTACTACAAAAGTATGACACTTACACGTTCCAAAAATTAGATTATAAAGCCAATTTAGTCTGCAATCAGTTATCTACATGTTCTACGATTGTGACCGTACTGTTGACATCTACTACACTTTAACTCTTTATGGGGATTCAATCCTGAAGGAATGCGCTTTGTTCTTGGTCTTCCACGAAGAATTGTTGTTGTTGGCGGCCGAATCACCATATTTTCATCATCTACATATTACTTGTCATCATCAGGAATTGGGTATATAGAAAATGAGTAGTATTTGCGGTATGTCTCCACACTAAAGTAGTGAGAAATATAGGAGTAAAGAATGTCGTTATTTTGTCGAATTACTGTAGCAACATGTTTGCAAGGTAATCTGACTATTTGCCATTCCCGACAAGTGCATGCTCGATCGTTGAAATTTACTTTCACGGTGGGGAAATCATACACCT